>VDFB02000003.1:326729591-327051286 GCA_007258455.2 Sequoia sempervirens
GTTGACCACTGGTAGGTTTGTTGTATTTTGCTGATTAGAAGTTGGACCAGCAGGCTATTTTCTGTTCATAGCCTCCATAGGAGGCTGCTGAGGCTTAAATGGCCAAGCATTCTCTTCAAACTTAAATATCTCTGCATACTACTATTTTTCTTTGTGATGAAATGCAGATCTTGTAAACCTTGGAAGATTCACTATATCTGACAAAAACACTTTTCAAGTTGGAGGGTTCAAACTTGTCATTTTCTCACTTGACACATGGATGTAAATAAGACTTCCAAACGAAAGTGATAGACATCAGGTTTCTCTGCATTGAAGGCTTATTCTAAAGTCTTTCCCTTAAGCACTTTGTGAAGTCATCTATTCATTATGTATACTACACAACTGCATGCTTTGTCCCAATGAAACATTGGGCAGATCTAAGTCATTGATCTTAGAACAGTCTTCTATGGTGGACCTATTCTTTTTTATTTTGCAACCCCATTTTGTTGAGGGTTGCAAGGCACATTCCTTTCTCTCATTATCCGTATATCTTTACCAAAAACATCAGATTCCTTGGAGATATACTCATCTGAGTCATCTCCATTGTCAGACCTCAATACATTAATCCTTTTACTTGTCTGATTTTCCACAAGTACTTTGAACTCCTGAAATTTCCCAAAGACCTTAGCTTTGCTCTTCATGAAATAAATCAAGTTTCTTGAAAAATCATCAACGAAAGAAACATGGCAAATATTTTTAGCCAACGAATTTGTTGACATATGTTCACAAACATCTAAATGTATTAAATTTAGAATTCCTTTTGATTTGTGTTTTTTGTCAGCAAAAACAATCTTGATGTGCTTGCCAAGTGCACATTCCTTGCATATACCTGCTTTTTTGGCTTTGTATCCTTCAAAAGTGGTAGAGTTCCATAGTGCAAGTGGCCAAATCTCTTGTGCCAAAGCCCACACAATTTTTCATGATCATGTATCAAGGCTTCTTGCTTAATTGGATCAACAATCATCCTATAGAAAACCTCCACAAACAACTTTGGCCAATACTTGACTAGGATTTTGACTGCATTTTCTGATGATAACTTGCTAATAAATTTAGCCATACACTTCCAAATCTCATATGGTTGAAACTAAAAGTAAGTATCTTGTTAATTTAAGAACATAATGGACATCATGAAGGTCAAGAATAAGTATCAAGAACGCCTTCTTATTGAAGGTCATGTGTTTAAACTTTAGATGCCCTGCTGTTGATGTACCACCCTACACCAGAAATAATGTTTATGGGTAAACATGAAATCATGGAGAATGTAGTCTCAAGCTCATCCAGTGTTGAAGCTTCTACACTCCTTGCAAACTGTTATTCTTGTTGCTGCTTGCCCTTCCTCTTGTTTTTCTCTGCACACTGAGAAGCACAGTTGCCAAAGTTTTGCCACTTGAAATACTTTATATGGCTTAAACCTTTATTCTTTTGTTGAGAAGAATTTGTATCTTAGTGCTTTTCTTTCTGACCCTTTTTAGGTCCTTTATTGCATTTTTTTCTTCCCAATGAGTCCTTGGTGTTGACTATCTTCAGATCTGATTGAAGTAGCTTTAAGTTTTGAATTTTTTTTTTTTTGAATTAAATCATTCCAAACCTTCTCAAAGTTGGGAAGCCTCTCATGAGCACAAACATCCTGAGCAAATGGTTCCTGGGATGAAGAGAATCCATTTAAAGCTATGGGTACCAACTCTTAGTTTTCAACCTTAACCCCAATTGTTGCATGTTCATTAGGAAGGTAGTTGCTATGTCTATGCCAATCATATGTGTGGTACTGAGTTTGTTCTTCAACATCTGATGGGAGAGGTTCACACTATGATAAAGAGTGGTCGAGCGATCATACATCTTTGCTGGTTATTTTTTCAGCAATGTGAGGGATTAAATGATTTTTAGCAGAATCAAAGATGATACACTTTGTCTTGGCTATCTTCTTGTTATGCTTAACTAAATGAACATGATCAGTTGGACGTGGCAACATGGTTTCCATATAGACACAAAGAGAAACTTCTTCCAATAGCATTTGCAGCCTGCACTTCCAAGTGGTAAAATTTGAAGCACCCTCTAGGCAGTTACATTCTTTGAGATGAAGACTAGTCATGTTTGGTATTGCTAGAACATTCTGAAACTGAACAAATCAGTTGAAATTAAACCAGATCAGCAATCTATCATAGGTGTAGATCAACACTCTAATCATTGGAGCAACTAGGGCATCACATTATACAACCTTCCACAGGTCTATGATACTTCAATCACTGAAGTGAGGGCACTGAAATATTCTAGCAACCCCCCCTCACAGGTAGCAACACTTCTATTCATGGACCTGGAGGATTTTAGTAATAGTGCTTTGATAACATGCTAAAATTCAGGACACAGTTGCAAATTCTGTACTCTAGGGTCTGAAACAAATTGTCTAACTTAACCTCTGATCAAACTTGTAGTTCTTAGTGTACTAACTTCTATACCCAAACTTCTGAAAGTATAAGACAAACTAAAAAATCTGAAATAACAATATATCGTTTGCTATCTAAATATTTTGTTATTCTGGCTTTTCTGTTAGATAGTTCTGTTACAAAATAGTGAGCACCCAGGCTCATAAATATACCTCCAAGTTGGACAACTAAAAAGAGTCAAGACAAATGAAATTGTTGTCTTAGATGTCGTTATTCCAATGAAATTCCTAAAATTATGTCTTCTGTGCATCTTATTTTTACATGTCTGCAGACGACCCAGAAGAGAGCAGAAAATAAAACAAAGTAGTGCCTAAGAATAATTTAAATTTTTTGAGTAAAATAAACTAATAAAATGGCCTAAAGTTAATACAAAATCTGGCACATAAAACCACAGTTCAAATACTAATTATTGTCAGATTTTCTAGTGCTCAGCAGGCACCATTAATCACTAAATTAATGTCTAATTCATCCTAATTGCTGTTCTAGAATACCATTTGAGTGGCTCCTAAAAATCTAACGATAATGAATAGCCGAAATAATTTCTTATTCATCCTAATTGCTGTTTCTTTTTGAGCTTGTGGATGCTTTGTATTTTTGTTCTGTTTCAGTTTCGAATTGCTTTACTGGAGGTATTTGACATTCCCAATGTTATGCACTTTCGGGTTTATGAACTTTTCCTCAGTTTCTTTGGCCTTTCCTAGTCACTCATGGATATCAATATTTAAATTAAATTAAATTTAAGTTAGGCATATTTGGGGACAACAGTCTTCTCTACTCTTCTCTACTGTTCACTAAATCTGTAACAGGTTAGAACACCATGTTTATTACTCTAAATTTAATTTGCAAGTCAGTTTCTTGAAGCTTTACTGTATTACTAAAATGTTAAAGTCACGTCAATGACCTCAGATACATGTCAATAAAAACCCTAATATAATTTATTCTTGACTATGAATGCTGCCAGACATTGTAGCTTACCGAATAAAGCAAGAAGAGCAAATGTAGGCATTCATCAAAAACTAAAATAAATAAATGTGAAAAATTTCTCAAAAACCAAGTACATAAGGAGTTTAGTAGGAAAAAATAAATTAAAATTTGAAAGATCCTAAGATTATAAGAAACTTCGAGAATCCATTTCACATTGGCCTATATGACTACATTTTATGTTTTATGGAATAAAATTTCTTGCGGCTCTCATTTTACAGTCAACATGTTTTTCCCTTTATATGTTAGACAATGCTTAATTTTCTCATTTCTCCCTTGAAATAGCTTAAAATCCGGTATTACATCTTCTAAGTATGTTATATTTACTATTGCAATTATTGCATTTCAATTTAGATACTTGCTTAGCCAATCATATTCAAAAGTTTATAATATTGTTCTACCTTCCTATAGTTCTAAATTCAAGCACGTATTTTTCATGTAAGCATCGACATTCACTTTATATAACAAAACATAGAAGAAAAATTAATGGTTCCTTTTATATTTTCATTCTTCAACATTGTATATTTTTTGTTTCTAATACTTGATATCTACAACTATTGCTTGTTGTTATAGGAAAAATTGAATGGTTCATTGTTTATGTGCCAACCAACACTCTATCAAAAGTTGTGCAATTTGCATTCAACGATTCAATATTTTCCAAAATATACAATGTCCTATTTTGTTAATTTACTTTAACAAAAATGCACAAATCCAATGCACATCATACAATTGCAGTAGTGACCTCCTTTGGTTGTGACAGTTACTTGCCTTTGAGCAAAATTCCATGCACATGAAATGCATGATGGTAGTAAAGCTTACACAATTTGCATTCAATTATTAATTTTATCATTTTCATTGCTAATACTTGCTTGGCCAATTATGTTTGATTGTCTTGCAGTAGGTCTACTATTCATTTTAGTTTCAGTAAATCACAAAAATATGGGAACATTATATACTCGGGATTTATGGACATATTTTTCAAGTATTAACACACTTACATCATTGAAAAGTCCCACCAAAAACAATCAATTGATATCAAATCATTAAAGTGACACATTAAGGAAGGAAAACAACATCGATAAGTGCCTTGACAAACATAATATGCTTAGGCTACTGGTATGGAGTAATCCCAATACCTCGTAATGTGTCAATGGTAAAAAAGTGTAAACGGGAATGCTTGTCTATGCTTTTCTATGTTGCACACCTTCTAGATTTGTCAACCACAAGTATTGCTTACTTACATTTGCTTCAAACAAATTCATAATCATAGCCACTCCACGAAATAGCTAATGCATAGTCTGATCACTGTACTAGGAAAAAACATTCAATATGAATTGCATATCACATGATTGCAATTGTGCACATCTCTCACTACGACATCACTGCAACTTGCTTATGGCCATATATTACACATATTCAAACAATTGACATAATTTTCACAGAAATTCAAAGAATCGAACTTCATTGCAAACAAAAGAAGAAAAACATCTGTAACTCTGACCTCATAAGCTCCTCTTCAATAATCAAGTATATTTGCACCTGTTCAGGTCTTTCTCTCTAGTCCAATTCCAAAAAATGGTTCATGTTACAAGGACAATTTTTAGAAACAACCATAGTCAAGACCATTTAGCTTTCCATATGTTTCCTATGATACTTTGGTAGGATTTCAACCTCTGATACTTTACAAAGCAATAACAACTCACCTCCATGGCATTATACAAAATTCACTTCTTCTTCTCCAAATGTCCTCTGCCTTTTAAACATTAAAACACTTCTATCTACCTCAACGTTCGTCACAAGATTTGCATACCATATTCGTATGCATTAATCAAAGGAAAAAATTGTTTCCAGTCTATATTCTCACACGTTTACATGTAACACACTTGCCCTTTTCACTATCTATGCACTTAGTCGATGTCTGGAAGCTATGCAATGCAACAAGCCATACACAAGCACCTGTTCACCATTAACACATTATGAGGTATTGGGATTACTCCATACCACTAGCCTCAACATATTGTTTTTGGCGGGACTTTTCAATGATGAAAGTGGATTAATATTTGCAAAACAATTAATTAATATTTAAACCTCCAGCTACAAAGCTCTTATTCGTATGAACTTTACTTTTTATGGACTATTTTCCAATGACATATGTTCTTTTCTAAATTCACCATAAATACAATTATTTATAATTAGTTTATTTAACTAAATGAATTTATTTTACAGATAAAAAAAAAAGACATGGTTAAAATATTAAAAAAAATTACTATTAATTGAACATAATAAATTGGTATTAAAAAAGATTAAATACTTTCCAAATTTTAACTTATTGCTAATATTTAAAATGCTTCTAAATTTTAAATATATTTCTAATATAATTCTTTTAAATGTCTTCCATATAAAATAATTTGAAAGACTTTTATATTTCTAATATCTCCATTTTCTAAAATGCTTTTAAATTTTATACTTATCACTAATATTTTGATTTTCTATGTCTTATATATCTACTCAATACACTTTTTATGTTAACAAATAAATATGTTGACTAAATAGTTTTCTAAAAATGGAAAAATACAATTATTTATAATTAGTTTATTTAACTAAATTAATTTAAAATATAAACAGATATAAAAAAATGAACATGGTTAAAATATTCAAAAATATTACTATTAATTGAACATAATAATATGCTATTTAAAAAGATAAAATACTTTTCAAATATTAACTTAGTGCTATTATTTATATTTTATATGTCTTGTATATAAAATAAAATAAAATGCTTTTATATTTTTAATATCTTCATTTCCTCCAATACTTTTAAATTTTCGGTCTATTACTAATATATTTATTTTAAATATCTTGAATATAAAATAATTTAAAATACTTTTATATTTTTAATATGTCCATTTCCTAAAATGTTTTTAAACTTTATAATTATCACTAATATTCAATAATCTTCTATGTCTTACATTTCTACTCAAAACGATTATTATGTTAACAAATAAATATGTTCACAAAATAGTTTTATACAAAAAAATATTTTTACTATTTAACAAGCACACAAAATATATGAATTTTAATATACAACTGTTCCAACAAGTTCTAGTAATCAATACCAAACTCTACCCTCTCCATTTTGCTTCGCAAATCATATACTTCTCAATTCCATTGCTTCTTGTTTTATACATTTGATACAAAATTCTAACAATTCCATTTACAAATCTTTAAACATATTAACCTTTCCCTTGCCACCCTAAAGCTCTATCTTATGCGGTAGGAACATGATGCACTGCGTCACTTGTTTACTTCAATGATATTTTGGCTTTCTTTGGTGGTTTCCACAATCCCATCGGGTGCCGCTAAGGGTTTAAAATCACATGAAACTTTAGATTTGTTCCTTATTTTTGCTTTTAAAAATTAATTTCAGGATTTTAAGAGGTTGTGACAACCTTGTCAAGTTTTGACAAGGTTGTCACACCCTAGTCAGGCTTTGACAAGGTTGTCACAACCTTGTTGGGAATCATTTCAATTTCATACAATTTTAAAAATAATTTATCTTTTTGAAACCCAAATTGATTTTTGAAGAATTTTGGAAGTCCAAATATCAAAATTAAATTCTAAAACTTTGTAACCAACTTTGAGTGGAAAAGTTTATATCTCTCAATCGGGAGCTTCATTTTGTGTGAAAATTTAACCAAATAGCACACAACACCTCAAGAGAAAAACTCATTATTTGCATCTACCTCGAATATCCAAAAACTATATTTTAAGCACTTTCGTAAACTACCACATTAATGAATTGAAACTTTAAAATCTCCCAAATGAAAAGGAATATGTACACAAAAAATTGTTTTTATAATTTGGTAGGTTGAACTACTCAGAATGTATCAGGAAAGTTTAAATTTGGCCAAGGTCAATAGTAGGCCAACAAGAACATAGACAAGGCATGTGAGCTATTTGATATATCACCTCAAGCTAATGTGGTCTCATGCAAATGCAAATATGGAAATACTAACCAAGTCCATGATATATTTATTAGAGTACCCCAAATAAATGTGGTATTGTAGATTGTGAATAGGTAAATGTGTTATAAATAGGATAATCACCTAATTTATTAACTATTCATCAATTAATTAATGATCAAAACAGTCACCTGGAAATAATGAAACTAAATAATGAACAAATATTTTAAAAGAGAATTTCCTATCTTTAGGACACAACCTAAATAAAAAAAATAAAAATTTGAACATAAGGGTGATATTTAAAGAATGCTACATTCAGATTATAGTTTCAACACTGTTAATATTTGTTTGGAAACAAGGCTCTATAACGAAGGTTTATTTGAATTATAGGTGTTATGATCTCTCTCTTTGAAGGGATATATGTTATCACATGAAGTTATTATAGAATATTGAGGGTATATCATAGCTAATGAATTTTGAGAAGCTAGTTTTACCATGCTTGATATGTCTATTTAAAATTGATTTCTTACATATATCTATTTTAAGAATAATGTGGGCCCATAACCCATAGGTCCTAAAATCATTTTCACATCATAAAATTTATAAATATCATCTTGCATTAGTTAAAATAAAAAAAATATTTTATATGACATAGAACTTGTTTGGTTCTCTTAGCCTTAGACATGGGGACATGCCAATCTTTACAAGGGGAGAAACCACCTCCAATTTTTAAATGGTTATGTATAGTTATGCCATATATGTGGGTTAAATTGACCAAGTATATTGAATTTTTTATTTGATGATATACATTTGAAGATTCTATAGTTGCAACAATATCAAAAGATGTAGTGAGGACCTTGACTTGTCTTCACAAGTTAGAATTCATTTATAGAGATCTCAAGCCAAATCACATGTTGCTAGATAATGGTGTCATAGTCAAATTGACAAATACATGACTACATTTGTGAATGAAAATGGGAAGCCCAACAAAAGAATTCTATCTAGTCTCTTGGAATCACTACTGTAAAGCTTTCTTGTGGTGAACCTCCTTACATGAAGAAAGATATAAAATAAATTTTTGAATGTGTCTAATCTCATGGAACATGGGCCTTGATGTGTCAACACGATTACATAATAATAAGGGATGGGTTAGTTATGGATACTAGGTGCATTCTAGTTAATATCGTTTTTATTCTAAGGCGTGCATTCTAGTTAATATCGTTTTTATTCTAAGGCGTGCATTCTAGTTATATTAAGTGAAAGATTAGTTCTATTTTTTTTTCCCTATGCATGTTAATAATTTACTATTATTCTATTCATATTAAGATGCCTAGAAATACATACACTCCTTGTTTTTCCTTCCCTATCTCTAGCTTTATCTCTTTGCCTCTTTATCTCTCCATATTTCTTCTCCCATCTCTCCCTCTATCTCTATCACATTATCTCTCCATCTATCTCTACCCATATATCTTTCCTTCTCTCTACCTATCTCTCTATATCACTTCCTATCTCTATCTCTCCCCCTCTCTCTATTTATTTCTCTTCCATCTCTATCTATCCCTCAATCCTCTTCTCTTTATCTCTCCCTCTCCTCTCCATATCCATCTCTATTTCCATCTCTCTCTCTCTCTCTCTCTCCCCTATATCTCTTCCTCTTTCTATCCCTATCTCTTCTCCCCCCCCCAACGTCACCCCCCCGTCCCCCCCCCTCTCTCTCTCTATTGCAAACATAACATAATCTTGTTGATAATGGAGCCCAATTATCTTCATGGTTCAAAGGTTTTGTTTTAGTTATTTTTAGATCCCTTTAAGTAGATGCATATTTGATTCAAAACTATAACTTCTTCATTAAGAACTTTGTTGCACAAACATCATTTTCTAAATGACACACCATAACTTCATGTATATTCCACAAATGTATGAAAAAAATTAGACCAAAATTTTCCCTAATTCATCTTCCACACATCTTCGGTTCACCTCTGGCAAATCTTCGGCATACCTTCTGTTCACCTTCCACACATCTTCGGTACATCTTCGGCGTAGCCATTGCATTTTCCTGAATTCATCTTCACACACCTTCGGCACATCTTCGGTTCACCTTCGGCACATCTTCGGCACATCTTCGGTTCACCTTCGGCACATCTTCGGCACATCTTCGGCGTACCCATTGCACACCAAGATGGGATTGCTAGTTTAAATAAACGCGTCGGCTATGGTAAACGTGTCGGCTATGGTTAATCCAACAAACGTAAACGCCCCGTCCCCGACCCGCAATAGCTTCGCTGCATTTACGAAGCTTCGCTACATTATGAAGCTTCGCTGCACTTACGTAGCTTCGCCCACTTCGTGGCTACAAATTCTCTTGTAATTTTACTCTGCAACTCATTCTAAACTGATGGATACGCATGGGGAAGATATGCTGGACATTGAGACGCTTATAGATTTTCGTAGTCTCGTCATGGATTCCCTGGATGAACTCAAACTTTTCAAGAAGGAGAAGAGCTTCAAGTTCCATATCGAGCAATGCAAAAGTTTGTGCAGGTATATACTGGACAAACTCGCCCCCTATATTGAGAATAATGGACAATACCTGCGTGGCGATGTTGGGAGCAACCGTGTGCAAAGAGCTTGGAAGGAAATATATCGTGCCATGAAAGAAGCGGAAACATACCTCAGACACTGCTCAACCGATAGGGGGTGGATGAAATGTTTTATACTGGCTAACACAGGTGAGGCCTTCGCCCTACACATGCACGACCTTGCTTGGTCTCTTCTTTGCTTAGATTTAGCTCTTCTGTGCCCAAATGAAGAATGGAATGATAAAATCCATGCTACAGAATTCCGCAAACAGTCAGTGATTTCTCTGCAGAAATGTCCGATTTACATTTAGAACAGTTTGGCTCTAAGTTTCAAGACAACTGGCACTTACTGATGGCTTGTAATCAAGCGGCTGCCAAGCCTTCAGCTTTTAAAAGAAAAAATAACATTGGTTTTTTCCAATTCATGGAGAGAAAGCTGTTAGAAGCCATCAGGAAAGAGTGTAATATTGAATCTGCAACTGGTATACCTACGTGCCTGCAGATTCCTCCCAAAGATTTAATAAAAAAGAAAAGGATAGGAGAGGGATCTTTTGGGGAAGTGTACAAGGGGTCATGGCTGGGGCATAATGTTGCCGTAAAAAGCATTCCGATTGATGCTCGTGATCTATTTGAGAAGGAGACTGCAGTTCTTGCCAAGCTACAGAGCCCTTTCATTGTCCAGTTGATAGGCACATGTGTTGAGGGAAGCCATTGCTATATTGTAATGGAATTGGTCAGCTCCAGCTTGGACAAACTACTTACGAATTCTGGAGGCAGAGCACCCCTGTCGCTTCCTGTTGCAGTGGATATGATGCTTCAAATTTCGAGGGGAATGGAATACCTTCACCGCCAGAGGATCATGCACATGGATCTCAAAGCTTCTAATGTTCTCATACAGCCCTCTGCAATTCCAGAATTTAGAGAACAAGGCTACGGGCGAGTTAAGCTCTGCAACTTTGGAATGGCCAGTTTGAGGCCATCCAGTTTTCGGTGTGAAGATCCCAAGGGAATATGTTACTGGAGGGCGCCTGAAGCTTTTCCCTTGCCAGATGAAGAATTGCTCAAAGAAATTGATGGTCCAAAGGAGTATACCCATAAAGCAGATGTATACAGCTTTGCCATGATTTGTTATGAGATTCTGACGGGGAAGCAGCCTTTCCTTGGTGCGCATCCAAAAGATTTGCACCGAATGATTACAGTGCGAGGTGAAAGACCGATTTTGCAGCGGACCTCATGTCCAGCCGTATTGGCTGATTACATAGTAAAGTGTTGGGACACAGATCCAAGCCGTCGTCCTGATTTTGCACAAGTTTCTACTTTTATGAGGAACATGAAGTTATTCCTACTGAGATGGAACGATCCTCGTGACTGGTTTGCGAAATCCGACGGGAATTTATACTCACCCGAGGCTGAGGTGTCTTTAGAACTTGTGACGTCCAAGGAAGAAGCATTTGATGAAAGTCCTGCACACGAGAAGCTGAAGTCGATAAGTAAAGTTCTTCAAATCGTTCCCCCTGAGATAAAAAGGTATGAATTAGTGCTGATTTCAACATTACACTTTACAATTGTAGTGTGTCTGTTAGGGTCTTCACATTTCCCTTGAAATTCATAAAATAAATGTTTGCAATGGTGTAGGTTATTTTGTGCTTCTGTGGACGAGGAGGATTTGCGACGTATTCGAGACGGACTCGCCCTAGATCTAACTTTGGAGGTTGAACTTGGTCTCCTGAATTTGCGAAGTGGTCCGTCGAAGCAGTGCAACAGAGAGGAGGAATTCTCGGAAGATTCGAAACTGGGGTTCAGCAGCATCCGCACGGTCTATCTCAATTTGGTCGCAGAACTTGGTCTCCTAAATAGGATCCGGCGGCAGCGAAGTGGTCTATTGAAGCAGTTCTCCCTAACGGACCTCTCCCTCGCCACTGGTGGGTTCTCGGAAGATTCGAAACTGGGCTCGGGCAGCTTCGGCACGGTCTATCTTGGCACGCTTCCGGACGGGCGCAAGGTCGCCATCAAGCGTGGCGACACCCGGAACGCGAAAAAGAAGAAAGAAAACGAATCCGCCTTTGAATCCGAGTACTCCTGCATGAACTGCATCCACCACAAGCACCTAGTAGGCCTGGTGGGCTACTGCGAGGAAGAGGAGGAGCGGCTACTGGTCCAAGAATATATGCCCAACGGTTCATTACACGACCACCTCCACAAAGCCGCCACCATAAACCCGCCGCTCGATTCCTGGGCAATGCGAATAAAAATTGCCCTACACGCCGCCCGTGGAATCGAATACCTTCACACTTACGCTGTCCCGCCAATAATCCACCGCGACATCAAGTCTTCTAACATTCTGCTCGACGGGTTGTGGAACGCCAAGTTGTCGGACTTCGGGCTATCACTGCCAGGCCCCATGGACCTGGAGTCTTATCTCTCTCTAAAGGACGAGGAATACTACAGAAAGAGTGACGTCTACAGCTACGGCGTTGTACTGATGGAGCTCCTCACGGGCAAGAAAGCTATCCACAAGCACGACGATAGCGGAGGGCCTAGAACCGTTGTGGACTACGCTTTGCCTTACATACTGGACGACCGTCTGCCCGCCATACTGGACGACCGTCTGCCCCCGCCAAGGCCGTATGAGATCGAGGCCGTCACTATTGCGGGTTACACGGCGATGAACTGCGTGAATTTGGAAGGTAAAGACCAGCCTTCCATGACGGAGATCGTTGCCACTTTGCAAACGGCGCTGCAATTCTGCTCGCTGGCCGCCTCCGTTCCTGTCCCACCAGATCCGGTCGCCACGGAGGAACGATGATAATTTTTCTGTATAATAGATTATGATTATTTGTACACGTGTATTAGATACAGCTAGCAAGTAAACAATGGGACCATTCCATGAAAATTGTTGTCGAGAAATCAACTATTTTCTGTTTTGTTAGGGATCCCATTAAGGAAAGTTTCATGGGCAAACTTCTACCAGTATAGGGCTATTATAGAAAAGGATTCCATAAAAAGTGTGTGGATGATGCAAATATTCTTTGTATAATATATAGTCCTATAAATATGTTTAACTTTTTTTCAACAAAATCTAGATATTTAGATTTCATCATTTTAATTATGTCATAATTATATATTCTTTGTCAATTAATTTTATCAATATTTTTATTCTTATTTTATTAATTAATCATTTTGTTGATTTATTAATTTTATTGTATTCAATATTAAATCATTATGTTGATTAATTAATTATTTTATATTAATGAATTAATCCTATTTAAGTCACTTCGTATCTAATTAATTGATTAATCATTATTAATCAAATAACTTGCATACTAATTATTCGATGCATCTATCTAATTAAAATAAATAAATAAATTTAATTATCTTCATTAATCAAAATAGTTAACTAATTAATTAGTCAAGTAAACTCTAAATCAAATTAGTTTACTAAACAATGAAATTAGTTGACTACTCAATCAAGCTAATTAACTAATTAGTTAAGTTAGGTGACTAATCAATCAAGCTAATTAACCAATTGGTTAAGTTAGTTGACTATTCAATCAAGCTATTTAACTAGTCAATCATATTAGTTGATTAATCAATCAAAAAAGTTAACTAGAGTCAATCAAGTCAGATGGCTAATCAATCCAACTAGTAACTCTAAATGAAGTATCTAGTCCTCAAAATTAATCAAAATAATTTTGACTATCCATATCTTCATCTTAAAAATTTGTAAATCTAACATTATTGTGTACATTAAATTTTGAACATAAGAGAACAAGCTAACAATATAACCAATTCTATAAGAGAAAAGAAACACTCATGATAAAGCATAATGATTAGTAAAATTTGATAAAAACATACAATATGCTCTCCAATACCAACCCTTGTTGCACCAAGATATGTTGGTTGTCCTTAAGATTGTGGATGATGAGATATGTGAGTGCATTCACTAGAAGCATAAAGTTGTATATGAAGATGTTCCAATGGCTTACGATTATGTTAATTTATAGTTTTTTGGCCCAAGGATTGAATGGTTGAAATTGAGCCAAAGGATCAAGGGCTTGTATTAGTGAGACCCTTAACAAGATGAGAGGAGCAAAATGTCCTCAAATGAATGGTGGAGACAAAGGATAGATGGATTAAGGAGAAATCAATTGTGAAGATACCCCTTGTATTAATTGGAGAGAGAAAAGGGAAAAGGAGGACTTAGGAGTACCCTTGAGAGATGAGAGAGTCCTTTTTGACCCATGTGACATGGTACCAAGTCCATGCCACATTTAAAAAGGTGATGAACACAATCTTATATTGAGAGGGGGGCTAAATCAATATAAGGTAATATTTTACCTTTTCAAATTAATAATCACAATAATATCAATCACACCACATCAACAATTAAGAGAACAAGATTTACATGGAAACCATTTCGAGAGAAAGCCATGGAGAATAGGAGTACTTGGATCTACTATCCAAATCTAGCCACCAAGATAAAATACTTCTTACAAAATATTCGTAGGGGCAACAACCCACTAGACACACCAATCGCCATCATTGAGCACCAACCTCTCCAATATGAGGCACCAACATCTAACTCAACAAAGTCTTGTCTTCTTAAGAATGAATCCTTTTAAAAAACTTCCTTGAATAATATGTTAATATTTTATTCTCCTCAAATCATATCCACTTGATCTTATTGCAATTGTGCACACATACAAATCTAAGAGCAATAATAGCTTACAAAGTGAAATTGAGAAGGGAAATGGAGGTGATTCAATGTTTGATGTGAGAAAGGTATATCATTTGATTGATCTTTCATTTTTTTGCTTTTATTCATTTTTCATTGATAGATTTGAATTTTTTTTCTTGAATCTTATGGTTTTTGTGGTTGTCATTAATGATTCTTGCATATTTTCCTAATTTCTGGTCGTACACTAGCTATAACCAATGAATATACACTTAAAAACTTAGTAATATACATTTTATTTTTTCCCTTGTGCACATGAACATATGCCTTACAACTAAACACATTATAGATATGCTAAAGTGGGTAATTTTTTTCTCATCAATATTCTTGTGGAGTTCCATAAAAAATAATTGATATAGGAGATCTATTCACCATAATCTCTCTAGTTGTAGTTGCACAACTAACTTCACATTGTCCTTTGTTTGCTAAATAGTGGAATTAGGTATGATCAAGCTTTGAAGGCCATAGTTTTGTATATTCATATCCTTTCTAGTTACAAGATTGCAAAGCTCATATTCTTTCAAATACTAATTATAGCCAATGAAGATACACTCAACAAATTTGTAATTATATTTTAATTTTTTCTTTGTGCACATGAACATATGCCTCACAACTAAACACATTATAGATATGCTAAACCAAACAATTTTTTAACATCAAATTTCTCATTAATTTCTTGTTCATTCTTTCCACAAATCCATTTTTCCAAGGGGTGTATGCAATTATCTTATGTTGCATATTCTTGTAGTGAATCTTTCACTATATCCAATAAATTTTTATTTTCCTTATCCAATTCATGGTTCAAGTTGGATCAATTTTTCCTTAGCCAATCATGGTTTGCAGCATGTGAATTAGTTTTACAAAAGCTCTCAAGTCTTAATGCACACACATCCAATGATCGTGCCATGTTGGCCTCATTCAACGATGCATGAGATTTTCTATTAGTAGATAAGTTTTTGGTGTCATTTTCTATGCCATGTACTTTTTTGTGGTGAGTCCCACCCAAATCTAATTCTCTTGGATTTTTTTGTATGATTATTTGTATACAATTTCTATTAAAAAAATATTTCAATAAATAGAAAAATATTTTTTTGTGAAAAACAATTTATAATATTGTTAGTAGTTTTATTTGATCTAAGATAATAAAACTCAAACACAACCTTTCTTAGTCACAAACATGTATTTACTAATATTTATTGTTATTCATGGTTTGAATGTAATAGGATAAATCATGCATTGAATTTCATGACGACCATTTTCTATCATATAAAAGGTTATGAATGGTTTTCTTATTTAATTACTTTACAATTTACATTTTTAATTAAAATAAATAAATTATCAAAGCAATAAAATAATTTTTAAAATAAATTTATTTTTATTGAAAATATAATTTTATTAAAATACTCAAATAATTTAAATAAATGTCTCGACTATGGTCAATACATGGTTTTTTTATCAAAAATAAATACCCTATCCATGACTGCCATAGCTTCACTACATTTACAAAGTTATGCCATAAGCCATCATAGGTTCAATAACATTAGAAATGTGTCACTTTCTTAGCATATGATTCAGAAAGGTATCTCGAAATTTGAACAATGAAACTAGTTATTCTTCGAATTATGACTAGTAATAAGTTTAGAACTAAATTATAACTTTGCAGTGATGAAAATATCTTAAAATTTAGATATGATATTAACAACGCTTTGTAAAATATGTATTCCAACAACAAAACAAAATATAAAAGTATAACTAGATAAATTAAAAAATATTCTTGAATGATACAAAATTACTCTCACACCTTAAAATTCTCATACATCAATATTAAATCCTATTATCTAGGATGATTCTTAATCAGTGCTCACCAAATCCACAAAATTTTAATGAGTTAATATAACTAAGAAATGGCAACTATAATGATAGAGGAATGTCAAAATACTAGGAATCGATCAACAATCTGATTTTAAATTATGTTTCTGAAGATTTAAATACCACTTCATTGTAAGATTTTAAAGGACCCAATTCAGGTTATTCAAGTGTTTATTTACATCAGTTATTTTGTTGAAATGTTGATGAACGTGAAAGAAGGGCATCATTTATAAAAAAAGTTGTTAAAATGCGATGGTGGATTCCTTCCGTGTTCAAATTTGGAGTACGCTTTTTCTTTGTAAATGCAGATAAAGAGATGCTTAACTTCACGACAAAGCTTTCAAGTTTTTTCCAAAACTATATTCTTTACAGATATGTTTGCCTTCAAGCGAAAGTTTCTCAACCTTTTCTAATTCTTCTGGAATTGTTGACCTCCTTTTATATAAAAAATTGTAGAAGAACAAATAAAAAATGTAGATCAAACAATCTTCACCACCGCGCGTTTTAAAGTAGATTGTATTTTATGAAAATCAAAATGGCATCTATAAAGGTGTATGATTCCTTTGAGCTATCTTGTCTCTTCTTGTTTGGGGCCCCACGGACGCAGGAAGTCATTGACTGTGACTATCTTGCAAGATTATATGCTGTGGAAGAAATGCAGAAGAGGTAGACCCACTTTATATGAGTTAATTTTACTCTGCAACTCATTCTAAACCGATGGATACACCTGGGGAGGATATGCTGGACATTCGTAGTCTTGTTATGGATTCCCTGGATAATCTCAACCTTTTCAACAACCGGAAAAGCTTCAAGTTCCATATCGAGCAATGCAAAAGTTTGTGCACTTATATACTGGAGAAACTCTACCCCAATGCTGAGAATAATGGGTAATACTTGGGTCGGGGCGTTTGGAGCAAACGTGTGCAAAGAGCTTGGTCGAAGGAAATATATTGTGCCATGAAAGAAGCAGAAACGTACCTCAAACATGGCCCGGCTTAACCGGCACGGCCCGGCTTAAACATCACACACTAAGCGTTTGACCGCTTAGGTGGATGTTGTGGGGCCCACTTCAATAATCCCCCATCTGTTCACTGTTTCCGTTTCCGTTTCCGTTAGTCACTCCCCGTGCAGTTACTTACACGGATTCCGGTAATCTGTTTAAATTGTTTCTCCCGCCCATGTGAATGCCGGTAAATGTGTTTAAATCGTTTCTCCTGCCCACCTGCACCGTTGAATTCTGCGCTGCACTCACACTGAACAGGTTTCCAACTCAGTTTTCATTCGCCAGCGTACAAGGCTTATTCAAACATCACAGTTGGATGTGCTCTGGTAGACATGCATGCGAAATGTGGAAGCACGTCAACTGTGCGACAGGATGCCTCAAAGAAATGTGGTCTCATGGAATGCTTTGATTGCAGGATATGCACAAAATGCGTTTGTTGAAACGGATTCAGAAACTTTCAATCAAATGTAACTCGCAGTGGAATGTTGGACTTTGCAGTTTTTGCCAGCATCCCCCCTGCCTGTGCCACGATGGGAGCTTCAGAACAGAGCATGGGCATCCATCGCATGATGAAGGAAAGATGTAGCTGTAATTGTCCTGGTAGACATTTTTCCGTAACTACCTTGGTAGACATGTATGCAAAATGGGGAAGCTTAGACAAGGCATGTGAACTGTTTGACAGAATACCTCCAAAAAAAATGTTTTCATGGAATGCCCTGATAGCAGGATATTCACAAAATGGATTTGTTGAAGAGGCTTTCATGCAAATGCAATTAGCAGGTGTAATGCCAGACTCTGCAAACTTTGTCAGCGTCCTTACAACCCGTGCCAAAATGGGAGCTTTGGAACAGCGTATGGACATCAAAGGATAGAGGAATTTTGTTAGATGTAGTAGTTGCAACCTCTCTTGTAGAGATGTATACAAAGTGTGGAAGTATATGCAAGGCAGGCGAACTGTTTGACAATGTGCCTCAAACAAATTTGGTTTCATTGAATGTCACGATTGTAGGATATGAACAAAATACATTTATTGACAAAGATTTACAAACTAAATGAAATTAGTTAAACATTATAGATGGAAATGTTCTAATAGACATGTATAGAAAATATGGAAACATAGATAAAGGCACGTGAATTGTTTAACAAAATTCTTCAAAGATATGTGGTCACATGGAATGAACTGTTTGCAGGATATACATAAAATGGATTTGATGAAGACACTTTCAAAATGTTTGAATTTTAATGAAGTATCTGGGAATATATATTAAAGCTTTTTTGTGTTCTATGTGCATGCAGCCATTCAAGTTTATTGGAGGAGGGTTGTACACATTTCAATCACACAAGTAACCCTTATTGCATTACACCTACAATTGATCATTGTGTGCATGGTTGAGCTTCTTGCCTATGTTGTGTATCTTGAGGACACCCTAAACTTTATCATTAAGATGCCAATTAAACCTATGGTAGTTGTGTGGATGTGTTTTCTTGGTGCTTACAAATCACATACAAATATATGTTTAAGGGTTATTAAGACTTAAAAAAAAAGAAGACTTTAATAGTGCAAAGGAAGCTAGTTT
Organism: Sequoia sempervirens; assembly: GCA_007258455.2. NCBI lineage: Eukaryota > Viridiplantae > Streptophyta > Pinopsida > Cupressales > Cupressaceae > Sequoia > Sequoia sempervirens. Next base: position 326,748,778 of record VDFB02000003.1, read on the forward strand.
GGAAGGATAGCTTTGATAGAGAAATTCCCATTAAGAGACTCTAAGACTTATTATAATTAATTCAAGCAACAACCTCCCATACTTAAATTATTTAAACTTTAGATTATTGAATCTTGCAAAGAGCCATAGGATAGTGGTTTCAATCTAGGCAATTAGAATTTACCTCAAAGATTTTTGCTTATACATCTCTTGATTTATCAATGGGGTTTAATAGTTAGCTCTTAATAAATTTTGACCTATGTAAGCCTACATGTTATTGGTACTTTAGGAGTGGCCTTCCTACCAAGAAGGTTTTTGAATAGGGAGTGCATGTAATATAACCTTGTACTTGATAATGCATTGAGCCACATTTTATATATTTTTCATGCTTTTCCTTACAAGTCTTATTCACAAACCATATTTCTATGATCACTTTCCTAGTTCATGATTCATTGAAGTGCTTGATCTAACGTATTTTAAGTATTGAAAGTAATTTGAAAAAAAAAATCAAATTCTTGTTCTTTAATATGGAATTACTCTAGCTATTTTTTTTCATGAAATTTAGTAGAACAATTGTGTGATTCTATTCACTTTTGAAGCTCATTAATGCTACTTAAAATGCACATCTACACTTGGAAAGATAACATCCATCCTAATAATGTGGGATTATGTAATTCTTTTTCCTTATTAATAGCTTGCAAAGGTAGCTAGAAACAAGTTGTGCCTTGCATACACATGCTATTTTCCAAAAAAAATAAAAATGATGAGTCCCTTTATTTATTTTCAAGCTTATTCATCAAATGTTCTTCTAGCTTGAAGTGTTCTATTTTTCCTTGGTTCTTGATGAGTTGGTTACATTGTAAGGTCTAAATTGCTAGCTAGAATTTTTTTCCAATACACGAGGTATTAGTTTTGTGGTGTCAAGATTTGATTTGGGTTCTCAGATCCACCTCTTGTTTGTATTTCTTTCCTAGCTATTCTCTAAGTTGTTATAGTTAGAATTCTTGAGCTAGTTAGAATTCTTGATTTTAGTGTTTATGGAGACCTTTTATGCTATGTTACTATTTGTTCATACATTAGAAAAGTTTCTAAGTGTTCACCATGATATTAACCCCTTTAAACTCTCATAAAACCATTAAATAGTCTTATAAATAGCTTGGAAGTTGTTTTGGAGTATTTACAACCTTTGCAAACCCTCCTTGAAATCCTTTATTATCTTTCAAAATAACATATTTTTGTCAAGAATTCAAATTTAAAGAATGATAAGAAGGCAGTTTAGAATGAGAGTTTGAAAAAGGATCATTAGATATGTGGACTACCTTGAATACACTATTAGATTCCCTTTAGTACATCACTAGTTACATTATATTTTCTCAATACTTTTGTGGCCAAAATTGATAGTTTGGTATGTGTTGCAAACTCTCACCTAGCTATAATTGTCAAATAGGAGACACAACCCTTATAAAAACTATATGAGGAGTTTTGTGGTGTCTAACACCGACTACAAGGTCTAAAACGTGTGACCTATGATATCAAACTCCCCCTATAGTTGTTGAAAAGAGACAACTAGATTATTGATATGTGTGTTTAGTGTTGGAATGTGGATTTTTTTTGAAACATCTTGTTTGGTTGGATTTTAACCTTAGGGTTAATTAATTGTAGTGGTTTACAACCTCATTTTGAATCTCAATGCTAAGGAAGCATCATAATTGTAAAAACCATTTATTTCTACATGCAAATCTTGATAAATTTATCCTAATATTTTAGGAAATCAAGATAAAATATGTTGTATCTATGCATAACTCTTCAACCATGAACATAGATAGAATTACAAGGGTTTAGTTTTTATAAAAATCCTAAAAAACATATCATTTTAGTATGGTAATTTGTTTTTTGGCATTCATGCAAGTATAATCATGTAGGATCTAATAAATTTGACTTTCTTTTTGTAGTTGGAATGCTTATTTAAAGGTCAACATCATTGCTTAGATCCAAGAAACTCATTCAAGCCAAAAAGAAGCTTATTTCATATTAATCAACATTTCACCATTAGAGTGTAAGTATGGTTGTCGAGATAAATAATTTTTTTTATCAGTTTTACATGAGTGTTCTCCATAGTAAAGGTGGTTGTTTTCTTTGGTTGGTCAACATTCAACACTAATAAAAATTGAAAATAACCTTGACAAGCACTTTCACCAAACCCTAGATAGTGACTTATCTCTTCCTTACCAACTCTATGATTATAAAGAGAAGTGTAAAAAATCATTCCTCACTAGGGTAATAGTCTACTAATAAAGAAGAAAGATATGTCACAAAACCAAGTGGAATAGTCAGCACCATTTGAGAACAACCATGTTGTTGACAATAAATGATATCTAGGGACTATTACTACAACAATAAGATAGTAAGTTAAACTAATAAATAATGCAACACAATAGAGCTTAGTTACTTAGCCCATACATATACCATCAAAAATAATTCTTCACCTACAATAACACTATTAAACATATGCACGATATGCTATATAATGACTAGTGGACTATAATCTCAGTTTAGGCTATCCTAATAGCATGATGGAGGATATTACACTTATAGAATATTTTTTATGGTATCCATAGAGCTATTATTGACACTGGGAATTGTCAAGAGGGAGTTAGAGACAACAAAGAAGAATATAATTAAGTAGATTTTATGATGGAAAGACATAAAATACAGATATTATTACTTCTATAATTTCTATGCCTCTTATGAACATGAGTTATAACTCTTTCATGGCATCAAACAGGAGTACCAGTGTTTCCATAAGATAACAATCATACTAGGTTATTATCATAATTAGACCATACACTTATTTAATTTCCTATGTATTATCATTTTTCTATCATAGATAACAACAATATGACAAAAGGATACTCTCAGGAAATCACTAAAGCCATAAACATTTAGGATTTTCATGGTTATTAAGGATACTATAAATCTTATAGGATGGTCATGTGCCTATATAGTTTTATTAAATTTATCCTAATAAATAATAATAATAGGTTCTATGTAGGATTTTAGTAGGTTCTAAATTATGATCATTTCCACCTTGTTGTAAGGCATCAATTAAAAGTCAGCCATGAAATAAAAGGATTATCTTAGCAAGGGTAAGAGTTTCATAAACACTAGTATCAAGATGAAGATTATTTCATTTAAAACTCTACTATTTCACTCTTATAGGATAGTAATAACCAATTGGCTAGTCCTATATATATATAACATAAGAGGCTTTTCATGATAATTTATCGCTTAAAAATGTCATACCATGTCACAAATATAGAGGAGATGGTCCCAAAATACATCTAGTATCACTAAGATAACCTTGTAATTAAGTCAAAATATTTTCATAAATAACATATACAATTGTCCTTGTTTGATTTTATTGAGTGTGAAGTTGTAAAATAACTATTTTTTTTCAATGATAAGGTCCTCCTCTTAGTAATGAAGGATGTCAAGACATAGTAATCTTTATGATTATTATGTACCTTAGAGCATAGACTTGTACCTCATTTTCCCATTCATTGCTATGAAATCACCTTGAAGAATATTACAAGAAATGAAGTTGGGTTAGAAAATATTTTAGTACTACTATGGATCATCTTATCCTGATAAGGAAGTCCCTAGGTCACATGATATAATTGAAATCTACGAGGAAATCATGATAAAATTTTGAAGACTTATAAATGAGGACAATCACATGAGTGATGACAATCATGGTATTAGAAGGACAATTGAAGGACTTCATCCAACAAGTCTTAATGCCTTAGCCTTATGTAAAATACACAATGCATTATCTCAAGTCTATTATATAGTTGTAATCATAATAGACATAGTTAATCATGTGGTCACACCAATCATGGATGTCCTTGATCTTAGAAACATTATTATTGTATGATGTGTTATGCGGGTCTTCTCAAGTCAAAAGCATCATGGTAACCAATAACATTCAAGAAATATATAAATTTGTTACACCCCATTGTGTATTGACCAATTATTATTACTTTTTATGAATAAATATGTTTTTAATGCACATGAATATGATCTTTGTGACCTTCTTTGGTTACAGTTGCTAGAGAACTTGAAGTCGATGAAGGAGAGGAAGTATGCTTTCAAGTTTGGTTCATTGATTATATGTCTATTGTTTTATTTCATGAAGAGACTTTTGGGAAAGAATGAAGTACATTGGGACTCATCTAGACCAATAGGACATCAAGTTTTTGATTATATGCATAGTCTGGGAAATCTAGATGCTCAAGATGATGCTCTAACAACATTCTTTGTTGTATTCAAAATAAATATGAATGAAAGGGAAAGGATTCTAAAGAAAATTGTTGATAAGTGTAAGGACAACATCATATTCCATGTTTCCTTCGATGAATGCATGATTGAGGCTGTAGAGCCTCGAACCATCTGGATTCAACCTCTAGGATATGAGGTAATAGAAGACAAAGCTGAAGGTTATGTGCAATTATTGTTGAAGAATCCAAAAGACCCCAACGAACCCAAAATTGGGACATATGTTGAAAAGTCTATAGAAGTTCATTTGGAGCTATAGAAGCCTAAAATTAGAAATAATGTGGAGAAAAAGCTTAAAGAAGCTGAATTTACTGAGGAGGAATGTTCCCTTGGAAGGGCTAAGGGAGAACAAAGGGAAGAAAAATCATCTGGCCTGAGGAGATTTGGAAGGACTACCTTTACAAAACCCTCCACAACCCCTACAACAAAGATTGAGCCTAGTGTTGTCGATAAAGGAAAAGCTCTTGTTTCCTTCAGACTGACTACTAGATCTAGGAAGAGGAAGGAAACTCCTCTAGTAGCCATTGCAAAGAGAGGAAGGAAAGAGAAAGCGACAAGGGAGAAAAACCTCGACATTATAGATGATTAGGATGATGATGAAGAAGATCCTGAAGCAAAGCTTGTAAGGAGAAGAAGAGGAGGTTTACCCTCTGGTGAAGGTGCATATACAAAAGTTGCTGGTTCCAAGACATTACATGTATAATCTTCCAATGATGAAGAAGAGAATTTTTTTGGTATACATGTGCACACCAAGCCAAAATCAAAGAAGTCTAAAGTATCTGTTGAAGCCTCTGCAGACCAGAGAGAAGAAAAGGACATACCAGTAAGTTCTAGTCCCCACTTTAAACTAGAGGTAACTCTAAATTCCTTGCTACATTTTGAGAATATGATTCAACCTACAATTGAATATTATGATAAGGTTAGAGAAGAAGATAAGAAAACTCTGCTTTTAACTGTTATTGAATATGTCATCATCTTAGAAGTTAAGTGGGATGATATAAGGAAAGATGTACTTGAGAGCATGTGGGATGATTTGATGAAAAGGAGATCTAAGGATATTGCAATTGAAGAGAAAATCAGAAATGCTAAATATAACAAGATTGGGTCTTCTTTGACCTCAGATGACCTAAAATATCTGAAGAAGATCTATGTAGAAATGTTTCATATGAAGAGTAGAGTAAACATGTTGATGACAAGAAATAAGAAGCTAACAAATAATGTAAGGAAAAAACAAAAGTGATCTGAGAGACAACAGAAAAATATGGCTTGCTTAAGGTCGATTAAGATGTTGTTGCTGAAAATGCTGAGGAGAATATTCCTCTTGATATAGGTAATGAAGATATTTTTGGAAACTTTGATGTTGAAATTAATTTTGGTGATGAAAATGATAAGTAGAATGAAGGAGAAGTTGATCTTGAAAAGCATATTGATGCTCTTTTAGAGCACACTGAAGGAGTAAAAGGCAATAATGAACAAGACAATGTAGAAGAAGGAAAAGGTAGTGAAGAGAAGGAAAAGACAATCTAGAGGAAGAAAAAAATAAAGATGAAAAGGATGGAAATGATAAAGAAAAAGATGAAGACAAAAAGGAAAAGAAGAAAGAAGAGGAAGAAGAGGGAATAGAAGAAAAGATGGAAGAAGAAGAGAAGGAAGAGAGAAAGGAAGAAAAGAAAATGAAGAAACAGTTGGGAAAAATGAAGAAAGTGAAAAGAAAATTGTAAGATCACTTAAGATTCCCAGCTCGAATTGTCCTTTGGTAATGATGTTTTGAAAGGCTTGCTTTCCAAGAAAATTAGATTTCAGCCAATAATTGCCCAGGAGCTTTTACAACTTCCTATGATTGAAGGGTTTGTGGATATGGAGAAGATGTCTCTGGTGCATAAAGTAATGTTAGGAGATGCATGCAAGCATCCAGCGGTGATCCCACAATAGTGGTTTAAATTTTTTGGCCAAAATGGACACTGAAATTATTATTTTTAACTAAATCTTCACATTCAGGCACCTATAGCAGCTAAACCGTGAAGGATTTGAAGATGATGCAAACTAGAGTCTCATCACATTTTTTCTATAGATTCTAAAAATATTTTTTTTCAAAATTTTTGGAAGTAGATTGTACTTCTTTTACCATATCCCACGAAAACTATTTTTTTTAGAAAAAAACATTTTTAAAAAGTGACGCACACTGTATAACACATAACTTTTTTTCCATGAAGGCTAAAATTCTAATTCTTTCAAATTTAGATTCATAACTTTGATATCTAGTGCTTTCACTTGGTTAGACAGTTTTTTATTGAATATTTTTTCTTTAATCAAGTTTCAAAGTCAAACCAATTACAATTCAGACATAGCGCGACTGTATAATGCATAACTTTTTTGTATATATCAAAATTCAATTTTTTTTTGGTTGGATCAAGGACTTCAATATCTGGGGCACTCATATTTTTCAATTTTTTTTTGATAATCTGCTACTTTTCCACATGTGCAGAACAAAGATCTTCATTTTCGATGAAAAACCTATGTTTAATAAAACTAAAAAAACAAATACATAATAAAACCAAAACATATTAAAACTATTTTCGTTGGATAGCTTGTTCTGAGAATACCTAATTCTAGTTGGGTTTGTGAGGATTCCTCCATTTTCATTCCTCAACTTGAGCTCCAAAGTGCCAAAATTTAGGTTTTTTGTGTGTCTCAGGGAGGGGATGAGGATTTAGGGGGGTTCATACGAGCCCCTAAGGATTCATTTGAACTAGGGTTTGGTTGAACCCTGGTTCGAGCGAACCTCTTCAAGGGGGTTCACTTGAACCCCTTTCATATGCTTTTTTTTTGCTTTTGGTAGCAAAAATTTTAAGGGGTTCACTCGAACCCAGGTTCAGTTGAACCCCTTTTTAGTTCGGTCGAACTTCTAGGTTCATATGAACCCACAAAATCACTTTTTTTTCCATGGGGTCATTTTTTCTCAGTTTTCCTTCCTCCATCAAATTGTAAACCACTATTGTGGCTTCACCCCCAGATGGAAGGAAATTCTTGAAGCACATCAAAGAGGAACATAACTTGTAGAAGATTCTCTCAAGGAATTACAAGAAGTCATACCTGGTGCATCCATTGATACATCTCTTGCCTCTATTGAAAATATGAGATTATTGCTAGATTCTTGCAAGGAGTATACCTCTGAGCTTAGTGAAAAATAAAAACAAGAGGTTGAGGAGAAATTGGAGGAGAGAAGGTTATTGGCATTATAGGAAAAGTGTGCTCTTGCACACTCAAGAGTTGAAAAGAATTTGGAAACTGTGAAGGTTTGTGAGTCAAAAGCTAATGTTGTCCTTGCTTATTGCTTGAAGTTACCAGATGCCACTGAGAATATTAAGGTTGTTATTGACTTCATTGAGTCTCAGTTATCAACCATCTCTGGTACTTACAACCTATCTCAAGATAGAGTTAGTTCAACCTAAAATGCAATCTCAACGCATAAAAAAAATTCATTATTTTACAAAAGTAGAAGGAAGAAATTATTAGAAAATTTGATTGAGTGAGTGACATTGTAAGAGTTGAATTCACCTTGGTTGGCAAGGCTCTGGCTTGCGAAGAAAATTTTAAGAAGATAAACTTGACTTCTAATACTTTAGATGGTGTAGAAGAAACTCTAATTGAGTTGGAATCTTTGAATAGGATGTTGATTGCAGCAAAGGATAGTTGGGATAATGGAAAAATAGTATGGGGAGGTATTCTCAAGGAGCTTCAAGGCTCACCATCCTCTGATTGACACATGTTTCTTTGCTTTCTTTGTTTTAATGTTTTTAATTAATTCTATTTTTTTTGGACACCCTTTGTCCTTGATGTCAAAGGGGGAGTGAAGAATGGTGAAATGCTGGTGTTAGGGGGAGAAGTGTTGTAAATAAGGAGTTTTGTAAATATTTTTTTTGGCATATCTTGCCATCAATGACAAAGGGGGAGATTGTTGTAAAATGAAGAACATCTCATTTTTCTATTTTGTGTTGTCATTGATGTCACCTTGATGTATGAGTTGCAACTGCAAGTTCAAGAATTAAGTGCTTTTGATATTATGGTATGGTATCTGAATCGGTATTTTGCTTACATCCTCTGGTATTTTGGTCTGAATTTGGTTGCTAATGATTGCTAATTTGCTTGCAATTTTTGGAAATAGTTTGTAGTCATTGGGCGCACGTACTTTCAAGATCTCATGAATCCTGATGCTCATATGTTGCATCGACATTACACTGGTGTTTGCAATTGTGCTATTAGGTCTATCTTTGGTTGACCCAATGGATGTATTGTGCAATGATAAAATAATTTTTGGTATTCGAATATATGTGCGACCTATTTTAGGTCTATGTCAACTTCATGAAGTGTGTTGGATGTGTGAATTATCTTTTTAGAAGTTTTTATGAAAGCTTGAAGCCGACAATTGGTGTTTTTATTAAATGAGAAGTGCATCTAATTAGGAAAACCTAATTGATTCTTGCGGAAAGATTAGATATATATATTGGATAATCTTTAAAGTTTAATTATGCAAATTTTGGTATGTTGTGAATGTGAATGTGAAGAAGAGAGAATATGATGAAGTGTGTCAATTTAGTTTACTAAGCTACATTGGAACCAAATCTGCACTCACTAGGCATACTCCATCAATTCATTTTATAGTTGTAAGCCATTTTCTATGATTGTAATTTTGTAGGTAGTGAGCCTTTGTTTCTCGATAGTGAGTCCTGGCAGTGATTCACCCATTTTGTAATATCTTATAGCCAGTTATACTATATTGTGAGCTAACACTCACCATGGTTTTTCCCATTTTGGGCTTTCCACCTAAAATTCCTGGTGTTGATGTGTTCTGTGATTTCATGTTCTATTATTGCTTTTACTTATCTTTTTTATTGTATGCATTAGAATATTTGGATGGTATCTGATCAAAAAATTTAAGGAGATATTGATTCACCCCCCTCTCAGTATCTTGGAAATTTAACATAACATTATCCATTAGTTGTAAACTCTCAACCCTCAACCCTATACCCTCAACCATATACTTAAGTCCTAATCCCTTAATCCCCAATCCTATACCTTAAACCTTGAAACCTACACCCACAAATCCTCATCCCTATACCCTATAACTTCACCTTATACCCTAAACCAGGCTAAGTATTGTGCCTCAACCCGATACTTAAAACCTAAACCATACACTCTCAACCTGTCACCCTATGCCTTATATACTCTTAATCCATATCATAAAACCTAAACCCAATATCCTAAACCCTAATCTCTATACCTTACACACTTAATCTTATACACTCAACAAGTTAAATATTATGCCTTAACTGTAACCCTCAATCCTCTACCCTTTACCCTCTACCATCAACCTATTATTAAGCCCTAATCCCTTAACCCTCAACCCCATACCTTACCCTAAACCCAAAAACCTTAACCCTCAACCCTAAAACCAAAACCATTACATACACACATACAAGCATACATATATACATACATACATACATACATACATACAATAATGCATAAATACATACATGCATACATGCAAGCATACATACATACATACATACATACATACATACATACATACATACATATAAGCATACATACATACAAACATGCATATAGGCATATATACATACATACATACAAGCATGCATATAGGCATACATACATACATACATACACACATACATACACACATAGATATAAACATACACATATACATAGGTACATACATACATACATACTTACATAAATACAAATACATATACAAAAATACATACATCAAACATACTTAACAAACTTGAACATAAAACATTTCGAGTGAGACATAATGAGAGTGCATTATAACACACTTGTGTTATGTCAAACATGACAAATATGCAACAAACTTTTGCTATAAAGAAAAAAATGCAAAGCAAAACATAACATGAGCACATTATAACACACTCGTATTATATGTTGCTTTGGGAATCCCCAAGCCTTAGGATTGGGATTTTCTTTGGATATCCAACCTAAAGGTTTAGAGTGCCTTCCCAATGCCCGAGGACATGTTTTTGCATATTCTACAAGATTTTGCATAATCTCGTTCGTGCTAACTGTCAAGTTTGTATGTGTTTCAAGGTCAAACAAATCAAACACTTGGGTAAAATTAGGATTTCTCTTAGCTATTTAACAATGCAATTTTTTTTACATTTTGACACTGTTATGCCTTTCATCTTTAATTTCTTTTGTTTGTGTGCTTGGTTTTTGGCAAAAACTAATGTTTGGTAGTTTTTAATTTATATTTTAACCATTCAATGGAATTTCAAACAAATTACATTTTTATAAAATAGATTCGATTCTACACATATTGAAAAAATTGATTTTCAATTAGTTTTCAAAATTTATAGAAGTAGCACGGCCAAAATTTTGTTCTTCAAGATGTGCCCACTTTGAAAATTAGTAAAAAACTAAATATTCATTAAAAAATTATCAAAAAAATTGGGCATAAACTACATGATGTTAGCTAATTTATCACTGAAGTGATTTTAAAAGTAACAAAAAAAAATAATTGACCTTTCAAGAGGGGGCCAGTACAAAACATGCTATGTTATGTTTTTTTGACATAAACAATACCAATTTTTGTGTCTCCCTTTTTTGAAACCCTTAATCTATACAATTTTTTTTTTAATAGTAGTTTAGAAAGTAGACTCAGAGCACTACAAACTTTTTTTTGTTGCATCTTAAAATTTTGAGTGTGACTATGCTCAATTTCTCATCCAAGGTGAATATTTCCTAATTTCAAGAAAAAAAGTGGCCATTGAAGACCCCTTTTTGGCCCCCCATCTTCCTCCACTTGCCCTTTATTCCTAATTGACTTACCACACCTCTTCGGTGTACCCATTGCACACAAAGGTGTGATTGCTAGTATATAATAAATTAATTACAAAATTGATTTTTTATCTTTTGAATAAGTCCCATTTTGTTTTTTAACTTTTTAAGTTTGGTATGTAGTATTGTTTCAAATTTATAATAATTTTTTATTTGTTAATATTGAATTTATATATGTGAATATTGTTTGTAATATATTACTTATATTTTTTAGGTACATATTTTATTAATATTTCAATTCTAATAAATTAGAAAAATATTTTTCTTTTTTATTTAATCATTCATTAACTTAATAATTTTATTATTTATTATTGATTTTTTAAAAATATTATTTTTATTAATATTTGGTTTTTATATATTTTGATTTTGCATTCAGTTTGCTATATTTTATTTTATTTATTTAGATTTAAGATTGAAATTTATTTTTATTATTTATGTCTTTTTTATGAAATTATAATAAATAATTAAAAATGATAAGAATTAATTTAATTTATAATTATTTGTCTTATTAAAAGATTAGTTATTGTAGAATAATTCTAGTTTGAATTTTTATTTTTATTTATATAATAAAATGGATCTCAAAAAATTAAAATCTAAATTAAAAGGTATAGAGTGAGAGAGAAACTAACTTTTTATTAATCATTTCATCCCAACAATCAAGGATAACACATGTCTCTAGAGAGTTATGATTAGGGTAGAATGCCATTTAATTAAGGATATGATAATTCATTTTAAAACCTCTCTAGTGTACACATTGCACACTTAAGAAGGAAAATAGATAGAGATAGATAGAGAGAGAAAAGGGAGAGGAAGGGAGAAGGGAGAGGGAGATGGAGATAATATTTAGAGAAGAAAATAAAGAAAAAAGAGAAAGGAAGAGATAGAAAGCAATGGGGAAATGAGACAAAGGATGAGAGAGGCAGAGAAATGAAGAGAGAGATAGAGAGTTAGAGAGAGAGAGACAAAGACAAAAATGGAGGGATAGAGAGAGGGGAGGAGATTAAAAAAAGAGAAGATAGAAACAAAGATATAGAGAGGGAGAAAAATAGAGAGATAAAGAGGGAGAAAAAGATATTAAAGAGATATTGAGATACAAAGATAGCTTGGTAGAGATATGAAGGAATAAAGAGGGAGAGACAAAGAGATAGAGATATGAAGAGTGATAAAGAAATAGAAAGAGGAAAATAGAGAAGAGGAGAGGCATATATAGATATAGTCATATAGAGAGAGGGAGATAGATTTTTTATAATATAGAATAAATGTTAGATAGATTTTTATATTAATTGTCTCCCTGTTTCTATATTTATTTCTGCCTCTCCCTCTTCCTTTCTCCTTCCATCTCTCCCTCTATTTATTATCTCTCTTTGCATTTTTCTCTCTCTCTATCTTTCTCATGTTATATCACTTTATCTCTCCTTTATATCCCTATATCTCTCTCTCTTTCTATCCCTATCTCTCCCTCTCTCTGCCTCTCTCTCCATCACTCCTTTTTATATGTTTCTACTTCCTCTCTCTCCTCTCTATTTTTGTCCCTCTCTCCCCCTTCTCTATCTATTTATACATATCTATCCCCCTGTCTATCTCTCTCTCCATATCTCTCACTCATACATATACACACACTCCTTGTTTTTCCTTCCCTATCTCTAACTCTATCTCTTTTACATTATCTCTCCATATTTCTTCTCCCATCTCTCCACTATCTCTATCACATTATCTCTCCATCTATCTCTACCCATATATCTTTCCTTCTCTCTACCTATCTCTCTATATCACTTCCTATCTCTATCTTTATTTATCTACCTCTCCTCCCCTCTTTATTTATTTCTCTTCCATCTCTATCTATCCCTCAATCCTCTTTCTCTTTATCTCTCCCTTTCCTCTCCATATCCATCTCCATTTCCATCTCTCTCTCTCTCTCTCTCCCTCCCTCCTATATCTCTTCCTCTTTCTATCCCGATCTCTTCCCACTCCGCCCCCCTCCCCTCTCTCTCTCTCTCTATTGCAAACATAACATGATCTTGTTGGTAATGGAGCCCAATTATCTTCACGATTCAAATGTTTTGTGTTAGTTATTTTTAGATCCCTTAAGTAGATGCATATTTGATTCAAAACTATAACTTCTTCATTAAGAACTTTGTTGCACAAACATCATTTTCTAAATGACCCACCATAACTTCATATATATTCCACAAATGTATGAAAAAATTTAGACCAAAATTTTCCCTAATTCATCTTCCACACATCTTCGGTTCACCTTTGGCAAATCTTTGGCATACGTTCGGTTCACATTCCACACATCTTCGGCACATCTTCGGCGTACCCATTGCATTTTCCCGAATTCATCTTCACACACCTTCGGCAGATCTTCGGTTCATCTTCGGCGCATCTTCGTCGTACCCATTGCACACCAAGATGGGATTGCTAGTTCAAATAAACGCGTCGGCTATGGCAAACGTGTCGGCTATGGTTAATCCAACAAACGTAAACGCCCCGTCCCCGACCCGCAATAGCTTCGCTGCATTTACGAAGCTTCGCTACATTTATGAAGCTTCGCTGCACTTACGTAGCTTCGCCCACTTCGTGGCTACAAATTCTCTTGTAATTTTACTCTGCAACTCATTCTAAACTGATGGCTACGCATGGGGAAGATATGCTGGACATTGAGACGCTTATAGATTTTCGTAGTCTCGTTATGGATTCCCTGGATGAACTCAAACTTTTCAAGAAGGAGAAGAGCTTCAAGTTCCATATCGAGCAATGCAAAAGTTTGTGCAGGTATATACTGGACAAACTCGCCCCCTATATTGAGAATAATGGACAATACCTGCGTGGCGATGTTGGGAGCAAGCGTGTGCAAAGAGCTTGGAAGGAAATATATCGTGCCATGAAAGAAGCGGAAACATACCTCAGACACTGCTCAACCGATAGGTGGTGGATGAAATGTTTTATACTGGCTAACACAGGTGAGGCCTTCGCCCTACACATGCACGACCTTGCTTGGTCTCTTCTTTGCTTAGATTTAGCTCTTCTGTGCCCAAATGAAGAATGGAATGATAGAATCCATCTTACAGAATTCCGCAAAACAATCGGTGATTTCTCTGCAGAAATGTCCGATTTACATTTAGAACAGTTTGGCTCTAAGTTTCAAGACAACTGGCACTTACTGATGGCTTGTAATCAAGCGGCTGCCAAGCCTTCAGCTTTTAAAAGAAAAAATAACATTGGTTTTTTCCAATTCATGGAGAGAAAGCTGTTAGAAGCCATCAGGAAAGGGTGTAATATTGAATCTGCAACTGGTATACCTACGTGCCTGCAGATTCCTCCCAAAGATTTAATCAAAAATGAAAGGATAGGAGAGGGATCTTTTGGGGAAGTGTACGATGGGTCATGGCTGGGGCATAATGTTGCCGTAAAACGCATTCCGATTGATGCTCGTGATCTATTTGAGAAGGAGACTACAGTTCTTGCCAAGCTACAGAGCCCTTTCATTGTCCAGTTGATAGGAACATGTGTTGAGGGAAGCCATTGCTATATTGTAATGGAATTGGTCAGCTCCAGCTTGGACAAACTACTTACGAATTCTGGAGGCAGAGCGCCCCTGTCGCTTCCTGTTGCAGTGGATATGATGCTTCAAATTTCGAGGGGAATGGAATACCTTCACCGCCAGGGGATCATGCACATGGATCTCAAAGCTTCTAATGTTCTCATACAGCCCTCTGCAATTCCAGAATTTAGAGAGCAAGGCTACGGGCGAGTTAAGCTCTGCGACTTTGGAACGGCCAGTTTGAGGCCATCCAGTTTTCGGTGCGAAGATCCCAAAGGAATATGTTACTGGAGGGCGCCTGAAGCTTTTCCCTTCCCAGATGAAGAATTGCTCCAAGAAATTGATAGTCCAAAGGAGTATACCCATAAAGCAGATGTATACAGCTTTGCCATGATTTGTTATGAGATTCTGACGGGGAAGCAGCCTTTCCTTGGTGCGCATCCCAAAGATTTGCACCGAATGATTACAGTGCGAGGTGAAAGACCGATTTTGCAGCGGACCTCATGTCCAGCCGTATTGGCTGATTACATGGTAAAGTGTTGGGACACAGATCCAAGCCGTCGTCCTGATTTTGCACAAGTTTCTAGTTTTATGAGGAACATGAAGTTATTTCTACTGAGATGGAACGATCCTCGTGACTGGTTTGCGAAATCCGACGGGAATTTATACTCAGCTGAGGCTGAGGTGTCTTTAGAACTTGTGACGTCCAAGGAAGAAGCATTTGATAAAAGTCCTGCAAACGAGAAGCTGAAGTCGATAAGTAAAGTTCTTCACATCGTTCCCCCTGAGATAAAAAGGTATGAATTATTGCTGATTTCGACATTACACTTTACAATTATAGTGTCTGTTAGGGTCTTCACATTTGCCTTGAAATTCATAAAATAAATGTTTGCAATGGTGTAGGTTATTTTGTGCTTCTGTGGACGACGAGGATTTGCGACGTATTCGAGACGGACTCGCCCTAGATCTAACTTTGGAGGCTGAACTTGGTCACCTGAATTTGCGAAGTGGTCCATCGAAGCAGTGCAACCGGAAGGAGGACTTCTCGGAAGATTCGAAACTGGGGTTCAGCAGCTTCCGCACGGTCCATCTCAATTTGTTCGCAGAACTTGGTCTCCTAGATAGGATCCGGCGGCAGCGAAGTGGTCTATTGAAGCAGTTCCCCCTAACGGACCTCTCCCTCGCCACTGGTGGGTTCTCGGAAGATTCGAAACTGGGCTTGGGCAGCTTCGGCACTGTCTATCTTGGCACGCTTCCGGACGGGCGCAAGGTCGCCATCAAGCGTGGCGACACTCGGAACGCGAAAAAGAAGAAAGAAAACGAATCCGCCTTTGAATCCGAGCTCTCCTGCATGAACCGCCTCCACCACAAACACTTAGTAGGCCTGGTGGGCTACTGTGAGGAAGAGGAGGAGCGGCTACTGGTCAAAGAATATATGCCCAACGGTTCATTACACGACCACCTCCACAAAGCCGCCACCATAAACCCGCCGCTCGATACCTGGGCCATGCGAATAAAAATCGCCCTACACGCTGCCCGTGGAATCAAATACCTTCACACCTACGCTGTCCCGCCAATAATCCACCGAGACATAAAGTCTTCTAACATTCTGCTCGACGGGTTGTGGAACGCCAAGTTGTCGGACTTCGGGCTATCACTGCCAGGCCCCATGGACGAGGAGTCTTATCTCTCTCTAAAGGACGAGGAATACTACAGAAAGAATGACGTCTACAGCTACGGCGTTGTACTGATGGAGCTCCTCACGGGCAAGAAAGCCATCCACAAGCACGACGATAGCGGAGGGCCTAGAAACGTTGTGGACTACGCTTTGCCTTACATACTAGACAACGACTTGCCCGCCATACTGGACGACCGTCTGCCGTCGCCAAGGCCGTATGAGGTCGAGGCCGTCACTTTTGTGGGTTACACGGCGATGAACTGCGTGAATTTGGAAGGTAAAGACCAGCCTTCCATGACGGAGATCGTTGCCACTTTGCAAACGGCGCTGGAATTCTGCTCGCTGGCCGCCTCCGTTCCTGTCCCACCAGATCCGGTCGCCCCTGAGGAACGATGATAATTTTCCTATATAATAGATTATGATTATTTGTACACGTGTAGTAGATGCACCAAGTAAACAATGCGAGTCTGGGACCATTCCATGAAAATTTGTTGTCGAGAAATGAGCTATTTTCTATTTTGTTAGGGATCCCATTGAGGAAAGTTCCATGGGCAAACTTCTACCGGTATAGAAAAGTATTCCATAAAAAGTGTGTGGATGATGCAAATATTCTTTTTCTAATATATAGTCTTATAAATATGTTAATTTTTTTTAACAAAATCTCAATTCTTATATTTATGATAGATATTTAGATTTCATCATTTTAATTATGTCATAATTATATATTCTTTGTCAATTAATTTTATCAAATTTTTATTATTATTTTATCGATTAATCATTATTAATCAAATAACTTGCTTACTAATTATTCAATGCATCTATCTAATTAAAATAAATAAATAAATTTAATTATCTTCATTAATCAAAATAGTTAACTAATCAATTAGTCAAGTAAACTCTAAATCAAATTAGTTTACCAAACAATGAAATTAGTTGACTGCTCAATCAAGCTAATTAACTAATTAGTTAAATTAGTTGACTACTCAATCAAGCTAATTAACCAATTGGTTAAATTAGTTGACTATTCAATCAACCTATTTAACTAGTCAATCATATTAGTTGATTAATCAATCAAAAGAGTTAACTAGAGTCCATCAAGTCAAATGGCTAGTCAATCAAGTTAACTAGTCAATCCAACTAGTAACTGTAAATGAAGTATCTAGTCCTCAAAATTAATCAAAATAATTTTGACTATCCATATCTTCATCTTAAAAATATGTAAATCTAGCATTATTGTGTACATAAAATTTTGAACATAAGAGAACAAGCTAACAATATAACCAATTATATAAGAGAAAAGAAACACTCATGATAAAGCATAATGATTAGTAAAATTTGATAAAAACATACAATACGCTCTCCAATACCAACCCTTGTTGCACTAAGATATGTTGGTTGTCCTTAAGATTGTGGATGATGAGGTATGCAAGTGCATTCACTAGAAGCATAAAGTTGTATATGAAGATGTTCCAATGGCTTACGATTAGGTTAATTTATAGTTTTTTGGCCAAAGGATTGAATGGTTGAAATTGAGCCAAAGGATCAAGGGCTTGTATTAGAGAGACCCTTAACAAGATGAGAGGAGGACAATGTCCTCAAATGAATGGTGGAGACGAAGGATAGATGGATTAAGGAGAAATCAATTGTGAAGATACCCCTTGTATTAATTGGAGAGAGAAAATGGAAAAAGGAGGACTTAGGAGTACCCTTGAGCGATGAGAGAGTCCTTTTTGACCCATGTGACATGGTACCAAGTCCATGCCACATTTAAAAAGGTGATGAACACACACTTATATTGAGAGGGGGGATAAATCAATATAAGGTAATATTTTACCTTTTCAAATTAATAATCACAATAATATCAATCACATCACGTCAACGATTAAGAGACACGATTTACATGGAAACCATTTCGAGAGAAAGCCATGGAGAATAGGAGTACTTGGATCTATTGCCCAAATCTAGTCACTAAAATAAAATACTTCTTACAAAATATTCATAGGGGCAACAACCCACTAGACACACCAATCACCATCACTAAGCACCAACCTCTCTAATATGAGGCACCAACATCTAACTCAACAAAGTCTTGTCTTCTTAAGAATGAATCTTTTTCAAAAACTTCCTTGAATAATATTTTAATATTTTATTCTCCTCAAATCATATCCACTTGATCTTATTGCAATTGTGCACACATACAAATCTAAGAGCAATAATAGCTTACAAAGTGAAATCGAGAAGGGAAATGGAGGTGATTCAATGTTTGATGTGAGAAAGGTATACCATTTGATTGATCTTTCATGTTTTTTTCTTTTATTCATTTTTCATTGATAGATTTGAATTTTTTTTCTTGAATCTTATGGTTTTTGTGGTTGTCATTAATGATTCTTGCATGTTTTCCTAATTTCTAGTCATACACTAGCTATAACCAATGAATATACACTTAAAAACTTAGTAATATACATTTTATTTTTTCCCTTGTGCACATGAACATATGCCTTACAACTAAACACATTATAGATATGCTAAAGTGGGTAATTTTTTTCTCATCAATATTATTGTGGAGTTCCATAAAAAAAAATTGATATAGGAGATCTATTCACCATAATCTCTCTAGTTGTAGTTGCACAACTAACTTCACATTGTCCTTTGTTTGCTAAATAGTGAAATTAGGTATGATCAAGCTTTGAAGGCCATAGTTTGTATATTCATAGCCTTTCTAGTTACAAGATTGCAAAGCTCATATTCTTTCAAATACTAATTATAGCCAATGAAGATACACTCAACAAATTTGTAATTATATTTTAATTTTTTCTTTGTGCACATCAACATATGCCTCACAACTAAACACATTATAGATATGCTAACTCGAACAATTTTTCCTCATCAAATTTCTCATTAATTTCTTGTTCATTCTTTCCACAAATCCATTTTTCCAAGGGGTGTATGCAATTATTTTATGTTGCATATTCTTGTAGTGAATCTTTCACTATATGCAAGAAATTTTTATTTTCCTTATCCAATTCATGGTTCAAGTTGGATCAATTTTTCCTTAGCCAATCATGGTTTGCGGCATGTGAATTAGTTTTACAAAAGCTCTCAAGTCTTAATGCACACACATCCAATGATCGTGTCGTGTTGGCCTCATTCAATGATGCATGAGACTTTCTATTAGTAGATAAGTTTTTGGTGTCATTTTCTATGCCATGTACTTTTTTGTGGTGAGTCCCACCCAAATCTAATTCTCTTGGATTTTTTTTGTATGATTATTTGTATATAATTTCTATTAAAAAAATATTTCAATAAATAGAAAAATATTTTTTTGTGAGAAACAATTTATAATATTGTTAGTAGTTTTATTTGATCTAAGATAATCAAACTCAAACAAAACCTTTCTTAGTCACAAACATGTATTTACTAATATTTATTATTATTCATGGTTTGGATGTAATAGGATAAATCATGTATTGAATTTCATGACGACCATTTTCTATCATATAAAAGGTTATGAATGGTTTTCTTATTTAATTACTTTACAATTTGCATTTTTTAATTAAAATAAATAAATTATCAAAGCAATAAAATAATTTTTTAAATAAATTTATTTTTTATTGAAAATATAATTTTATTAAAATACTCTAATAATTTAAATAAATGTCTCAACTATGGTCAACACATAGTTTTTTTAATCAAAAATAAATACCCCGTCCATGACTGCCATAGCTTCACTACATTTACAAAGCTATGCCATAAGCTATCATAGATTCAATAACATTAGAAATGTGTCACTTTCTTAGCATATGGTTTAGCAAGGTATCTCAAAATTTAAATTATAATGATAGAGGATTGTCAAAATACTAGGAATCGATCAACAATCTGATTTTAAATTATGTTTCTAAAGATTTAAATACCATTTCATCGTAAGATTTTAAAGGACCCAATTCAGGTTATTCAAGTGTTTATTTACATCAGTTATTTTGTTGAAATGTTGATGAACGTGAAAGAAGGGCATCATTTATAAAAAACTTGTTAAAATGCGATGGTGGATTCCTTCCGTGTTCAAATTTGGAGTGCGCTTTTTCTTTGTAAATGCAGATAAAGAGATGCTTAACTTCACGACAAAGCTTTCAAGTTTTTCCCAAAACTATATTCTTTACCGATATGTTTGCCTTCAAGCGAAAGTTTCTCAACCTTTTCTAATTCTTCTGGAATTGTTGACCTCCTTTTATATAAAAAATTGTAGAAGAACAAATAAAAAATGTAGATCAAACAATCTTCACTGCCGCGCGTTTTAAAGTAGATTGTATTTTATTAAAATCAAAATGGCATCTATAAAGGTGTATGATTCCTTTGAGCTATCTTGTCTCTTCTTGTTTGGGGCCCCACGGACGCAGGAAGTCATTGACTGTGACTGTCTTGCAAGATTATACGCTGTGGAAGAAATGCAGAAGAGGTAGACCCACTTTATTTGAGTTAATTTTACTCTGCAACTCATTCTAAACCGATGGATACACCTGGGGAGGATATGCTGGACATTCGTAGTCTTGTTATGGATTCCCTGGATAATCTCAACCTTTTCAACAACCGGAAAAGCTTCAAGTTCCATGTCGAGCAATGCAAAAGTTTGTGCACTTATATACTGGAGAAACTCTACCCCTATGCTGAGAATAATGGGTAATACTTGGGTCGGGACGTTTGGAGCAAACCTGTGCAAAGAACTTGGTCGAAGGAAATATATTGTGCCATGAAAGAAGCAGAAACATACCTCAAACACTGCTCAACCGATAGCTTGTGGAGGAAATGTTTTATACTGGCTAACACAGGTGAGGCCTTTCGCCCTACACGTGCACGACCTTGGTTGGTCTCTTTTTTGCTTAGATTTAGCTCTTCTGTGCTCGATCGAAACATGGAATGACAGAATCGCTCTTGGAGAATTCCGCTTCTTTGCAAAAATGTCTGATTTGCATTTAGAACAATTTGGCTTTAAGTTTCAAGACTACTGGCACCAACTGATGGCTTGTAATCGTACCGCTTCGACGGCTTCGACTTTAAAACAAAAAGATAAAATTGGGGTTTTACAATTCATGGAGATAAAGCTCTTAGAAACCGTCAGGAATGAGTGTAAAATTGAATCTGCAACTGTTATACCTAAGTGGCTCCAGATCTCTGCCAAAGATCTAATAAAAAAGAAAAGGATAGGAGAGGGATCTTTTGGGGAAGTCTACGAGGGGTCATGGCTGGGGCATAGGGTTGTCGTAAAAGACATTTCGATTGATGCTCGTGATCTATTTGAAAGGGAGACTGCAGTTCTTGCAAAGCTACATAGCCCTTTCATTAGTTGATAGGCACATGTGTTGAGGGAAGCCATTGCTATATTGTAATGGAATTGGTCAGCTCCAGCTTGGACAAACTACCAAAGAATTCTGGCGGCAGGGCACCCCTGCCGCTCCCTGTTGCAGTCGATATGATGCTTCAAATTTCGAGGGGAGTGGAGGGATGTTGTTACTTCCAATTAAACTTAGTACCAAGTGCAATCATGATCTTAACAGTATTCATTTTAGCAAAGGTGCAAATGTATCCTCATAATCTATTCTTCTTTTTTGAATATCCTTTTGCAACCAATTTAGCTTTGAATTTATCAATAGTATCATTATTTTTAAACTTAGTTTTGAACAACCATCTAGAGTCTATAGAATTTTTTTTTGGTAATTCAGTTAATTTACAAGTGCCATTATTCATAATTGAATCATATTCTTGTTGCATTGCATTCATCAATTCTTTATGATTCTTAGCTTCTTCATAATTATGAGGTTCATTTATACTCATTACTTGAGCCATAAGAGCATAGTCATTATACTTGATTGGTGCCTTGATTTGCCTTGTTGACCTTCTTAATGCTTCATTGTTAGCTAGAGTAGTTTCACCTTGCATTGTTTGATGCCCACTTTGATCATGAGTTTGTTGAACTGCAATATTTGCACTTTCCTCACTGTCCTCTTCAAATACTTTCCATGAACTTAATTTCTTCCTTTTCTTCCTCTTGAACATCATTTGCAAATTCATGTAATATGACATCTCTACTAGCAAACACTCTATGAATAGTAGGATTATACATTTTGTAGGTCTTATGATCTGCACAATAACCAATGTATATACATTTGATTGACTTAGCATAAAGTTTCCTCCTATTTTCTTTTGGAATAGGACAAAATGCCTTTCTTCCAAAAATTCTCAAATGACTAACAATAGGTTTAGTACCTATGAAAGCCTCATAAGGAGTTTTTTTTTCTAGATACATGGTTGGTCTATGATTTAACAAATAAATAGCTATACTAATTGTTTCAACCCACAAATTATTAGGGAGATTCTTTTCTTTGAGCATGCTCCTAGCACACTCAACTATTGTTCTATTTTTCTTTTCAGCTCCACACCATTTTATTCTGGACTATGAGGAACTATATATTGCTTTAAAATACCATTATCTTTACAATATTTCACAAAATTATCTGAAATGTATCCCCCCCCATGATTTGATCTAAGAATTTTAATATTGTGAGTTGTTTTTTTTTCTACCATAACTTTTAATTCTTTGAAACATTCAAACACTTCACTCTTCTTTCTTAAAAGATAAACAAAAGTATATCTAGTGCTATCATCAATAAATATAAGAAAATACTTGAAGCTCCTCCAAGTGACTTCGTTTGCATGGGACCACACACATCTGTATGAATTGATTTGATTTGAATTTCTTGGAAACTCACTTCTATGTTGTTTAAACCTAAAGCACAACCATCACAAGTAATGTATTAATTCTTTAATATTGGAAGATCTTGCACCATATCTTTTCTTTGTAGAGAAATGAGATCCTGAAGACTCAAATGACCATACCTTTTGTGTCATAGTTCTTAATTTGATACAAATGTAGAAGCCATTGCTTGATGACTTTCTATTTTAACATCAAGTCTATACAAACCTCTTATTCTGATTTTTTCAGCAATCACATTATAGTGATCTTTCATATCCTTTACTTGACAACCTTTCTTCAAGAATTCAACCTTTAAACCTTGATCAATATGGCTGAAATTGATATTAATTTTTTCTTAATTCTTGGGACATACATTACATTTGCAAGTTTCTTTACATTTTCATTAGGTAATTGCACACTTATATCACAGTTATATCCTTTTTATGTCATGATACCTATCATCTCCTAAATAGATCTTACTACCATCATTTTGTTCATGAATTTTTTAAACCAACATCTATGATATGACATATGGATTGATACCCCTAAATCGATGAACCAATCATTACAATCATTTACATCAACTAATAGAGAAACATCAAATAAACAACTTTAAATTATGAAGGTTATCACTTAAAGCTCATTCTCACCTTTCACATAGTTACCTTCATATTTGTTGTTTTTGTACTCACTAAACTTCATTTTCCTACATTCATAAGCATAATGTCCAAACTTTCCATAGTAATTACAATTTCCATTTTTTTTCATATTTGATTTGGATGATGCCCCATTTTGATACTTTTTTTCATTTTTATACCTTTGGTTTTGGGTGAATCCACAATAGTGGGTTACAAATTTTTGGAGGAACAAAATTTTTAGGTGGTCCAGAACTTTTTTTCAAATACCTTTAAATGAAGGGGTTTCATTGGAAGATGATACCCTTTGTTTGAAGGCAGCCTTTGAATGAACCCACCCTACACATAACCTTCAAAAAACAGGTATTTTTAATGAAAATAATTAATAAATTAATGCCTTCATTCGAAGGGGGCCTTTGAATGATGGATTTTTTTTTAAAGAGTTTAAAATTCTCAAACATGATAGTTACATTGTCATTTTCATCACTGACTATCCAGACAACAAAAATAGGAAAAGTGAAGGCAGAGCGAAGGGGAAGTGAAGGTCTATTTTTACTAACCTATTTAGCTATCCTTCGGGAATTGCATAGAATACATGTAGATAGGTATGTTCAACCATTTTTAAGACATTGCATGTAAGACCATTTTAGTTAGAGAAGGAAAATTTTAGGGTTATATGCATCTCATAAACTCATATATCTCATTACTTGCTAGCTTCCATGACTACATTCCTTTGAGACATATCTACTAACACATTACAAATGTAATACCAAAGAAAGATAGATGAATTCCATTACTTTGAAATGGACAATCATACATTGATTCAAAGTGCATATTTAGAGGTTGAAATTAAGAGCATGTTGTTAAAGGTTATAGAATTTGAGGTTGCACTTGTCAATTGCATCTTGAATTTTTCTAAAACAACCAACAACACATCTATTTTGTGCATATCCTATTATCATTGTGCTCCATGAAACAACATTTATTTAAGGCATCCTTCAAATATTTCATGTGGAACCCTCCACAATCATTAGGCACTAGATTTACACTAACCATAAATACACTTGCTTAAAATTTTCCAAAGTGTTTTAAGCAAATCTATTTTGTATATATATTGTTGGTGTGAATAAATGTCTTGTACCTAGCTAATTCATTCACTAGGTAATTAGGGGACATATTCATATGTTAAGTTTACTTAGGATATAAGATTCTTTCTAGAAGTCTTAGTTGGCTTTTCTAGAACTTATCTTATCTAGCTAGGATTGCATGATTCCTAGGTAGTTAGTTGTCTCATGTCATAGGATTAAGACACTTGTCATGATCTTGTCTAATCCTATCTCTCATCCTTGCATTTATAAGCAAGGCATCTTATGTACAATTCAATATATTCAACCATTAATCAATCTTGCATTGCGAAGCAAACATTCTTTCCATTCTCTCTCTTGTGGAAGTGGTTTGGGTCTAGCAACTATTCTTGGGGGTGTTGGGGAGTCACAATTTACTCCTAGATGGTATCAGAGCTCTAGGTGTTGCAGATTCCTTCCCAGATCTGAGGGTGTTGTGCTGGTTTGAAGTTTTTTGCTGGGTGCAGATTGGGGGTTTCAAGAACCTCTCAATTGAGATCAGGGTGCCACATAGAAAAATTTCAACTATAAATTCATGTATTTTGGGTAAAGTTATTTTTGAGGCAATTTTTTTTTTACTGGGATAGCCTCCCAAGCGCTATGATTTTCATATTTTTGCAAAAAAAATATTTTGTAAAATATTTTCTATGGTATTTTCATATATTTTGGGGCCAAATATTTATTTAATATCAGGCAAAATTTATTTGTATCAGTTAATTTTTTATAGTTCATGGCAATATATTTTTCGGAGTTTACATAAATTATGGGTAGAGTATATTTTTTGCAAATTTTGTTTTTTCTCGGCTGTCACTTCACTAGGTACCAATGGTCATCTATAGGAGGGATACATCAATCCACCAATTCTCTGTCAATGGATTTACTCATTTGCCATATGAAAGTCCATGGCATTCATTCATACTGCAGGCTTAAATCACAAGTCTATAGTTTTTAATTGATTGGCATAGGGTATGATATGTTTGTAGTAACCTTCGGTGGTCGACATCCTCGGTTGGAAAATTGTGAGGTACCTGGTTTTTTGCTTAGTCAATGTACCTTCATTGTACCTGATCGTCGGGTATGCTTTGGTCATCCCTATCCTTCCTTCGTCAACATACTCTACATCCATTTACTGCTCGCAGTCTATGATTTTCACCAGCATTGGTCAAGGCATTGGCGATACCTTCCATTCCCATTGGCATCGACAAACTGTTTTTTAATTGGCAAGTGGTATGAAAATTTTATCGAAATTTATAAAAGTTTGTCTTAAACCAAAGTTTATTTCCACTTGGTTGACAAATGTATTGTGAATTGGTCGGTATCTATTACAAAGTGGGGTTTATATTATTATAAACTTTATTTTCAAGTGTAAAGTGGCGACCTATCATATGGTAGGTTTTAGGACAAAGTCTTAAAGGCTTTATTATACTTAAAGAAAACTTTGTATTAGCCTTTTTTAATGTCTGCCACCTTTTTGCTCCAAATTAGCCTTTAGGAGCCAAAATTTTTTGCCCCTCATTAACCTTCAGGTGTTGGTGCTTGCCCTTAGTGCCTTAAAATAGTTGTTTTTTTCATTTTATCATAACTTTTGCAAACAGAGGCCATTTTTTGAAACTAGATATTGTTGGAAAGTTGGAAGTGTCAACTTTTCAGTGGTGTAGATATTTTGTAGGGATTTTGTAGTTTTGTACTATTTTTTCTAGGTTGAAGATATATCTCCATTTTTGGCTTTTGGAGCTCATATATTTGCTAAATGGGTTTCTTAATTACTTTGGAGAAAGGGAACTATAGGAAATTATGTAGTAATTTAATTCTCACTCATCTTGGTGAGTGTAATCTATTATCATATTTGTTTAATAAAGTTCCTTGTCCTAGCACATATGATGAGTATTACATTTGGAAAGGATTTAGGGCTAGAGTCTTTAGAGTCATTTTTGAAAATGCAAACAATGATATTTTGGAGATACTTATTCACTTTGAACGTCCTCATGCTCTTTGGAATCACCATGATTCTTCTCCATCTCTTGAAGATCCTCTTTCCAACTCCAATATGCTTCTTCATTCTTCAAAGTTGATAACCCATGCTTGTGATCCTTTGGAGGAGATTGCAAATGCTTCAAAGGTTCCTGATTCTTCATCTTCTATTGATGAGTCATTGAGTACTTCCAGTGATTCATTGCAACAGGTATCTGATAGTCTTCCTGATTGGGATTCCTATTTGACAGGCATTGCTTCTTTGCTTGTGGAGTCTCACATTTCAGATTTGGAAGACCAATTTGAAGGTCTATCTCTCCTATTTGATGATAGTCATGGATCAACTATTGTCACTTCATGCTTTTTTATGGAGTTTGTTCAAGATTAGTTTCCACTTGTTCTTGGTTTGTCGTAGTTTGTTGTGATTGGGCATGCACCTGATTGGATTGTGGCATTATCTTCATCATCCAATAACTTTCCAACACATGAGAAGATTTTAGAGACACAATCTTCATACATATGGATTCCTCCTTCTTCCACTTCGTATCCAAAATGGGAAGCATTCCTGCATTTGTACTAGGTGTATCTTCTTCCTAAGGGGAAAAACATTTTTTTTCGACATTGGATTATGTTTTGTATTTAGACATTAACCATACTTGTAGGAGATCATACATTGTGGTGGGGATATCTTATCTCTCTACTTCCCTCTTATGGGGGAGTCATTGATTGTATATACATGATGGATGTAGTCCTTGTGGGGTATCATTGAGTCCTCCATACATCATGTTTGTTTTTGTTTTGTTTTTCTCTGTTTTGGAGAGGAGTTTTGTCCCATTAGGTTTTCTCATTTTCTTCGCTTATGAGACATTGTTTGCATTGCAAATGGGTACCTAACATGGCCTAGTAGCTAGGATCCATCCATAGTTTGCATAATAATCTTCTCCCTAAGTTGCACTTAAGGGGGGTGTTGGTGTGAATAAATGTCTTGTACCTAGCTAATTAATTCAATAGGTAATTAGGGGACATATTCACATGTTAAGTTTACTTAGGATATAAGATTCTTTCTAGAAGTCTTAGTTGGATTTTCTAGAACTTATCTTATCTAGCTAGGATTGCATGATTCCTAGGTAGTTAGTTGTCTCATGTCATAGGATTAAGACACTTGTCATGATCTTGTCTAATCCTATCTCTCATCCTTGCCTTTATAAGCAAGGAATCTTATGTACAGTTCAATATATTCAACCATTAATCAATCTTGCATTGTGAAGCAAGCATTCTTTCCATTCTCTCTCTTGTGGGAGTGGTTTTGGTCTAGCAACTATTCCTGGGGGTGTTGGGGAGTCACCATTTACTCCCACATATACAACAATTATCATGAGCTGAAATGACATCCCACTTGAGGTATTTTGTCAAATAGTACACGCTTGTGCTTGTACATTTTACGTGCATGTTTATCAAGGTAGTTGTAACTATAACATTTGACACAAATTCCATCTTTAATGGTGCCATTCTCTTCTCACTCACTATAAAATCACTCTCATCAAGTTCCCTTGCTACATGTGCAACTAAAAAAACACCTCTTCCTCTTCATGAACACTTGGCCACCTTGCAACATCTTCCTCATGTTGCATTATATCCTTGCAACCTCCCTACTGCTGCAAGTGCACCTACACCCAAGTTTTCACTTCCTTTACTACAAATGCTCATTTCTCCTTGTGAAAACATCTACTTGTGAGTAACATTTACTTCACTATAACTTCCAGTAGTGTTGAAAAATGTACTCCTTTGCATTTTCACACTATGTTTGCATCCCCTTAATTAATTGGACTTAATTAAGCTTCTAATTTCGTAGATTATGCATTATTAAGCCTTATTATTCCTATTTTTTGAAAGGAAAACTTTGTAATATAGGGGGATTCACTACTCATGAGTTCTCTTCATTTAGAGAGTCTCACAAGGCGAGCTACCTTATACTACCTCAATGGAATGACAACGGAAGTTTCAGATTTTGAAAGAGTAGGTCACAAAGATTTTCTGGAAAAACTGACAAGCTCTCGGCCAAAGGACGACACCGCAGAAAACAAATGATAGTGTAGCACACTGGCGTCTCGTACAGACCAAAGAATGAGAATGTCTCATAAAATAGAAAAGTGAATGCTTCTATCCGATTGGTAAGAACTTACATAATTTAGGGAAATAACAAAAAGTGATAGAACTAAGATTAAGTAAGGAGTAAATGATAAAGATAACGAGAAGAAAGGAAGGAAATACTTACAACCGTATGAGTGATGAAACCTCCGGCTCGTGAGTGTCTTCAATACTTGCACACAAGAGGGAGAGAGAAATTGTTGGGTGGCTATATAGGGGCCTACCTTAGTTAGACCCCATTTTGGTGTTCCACCTCCACAGACAACTAGATAGATAGAGAGAAAAGTAGAAATGGAGTAAAGACCACTTAAAGCACTACAAAAAAGTGTTATGCTACTCAACCAAGTAATAGAGGAGAGGAGTGAAATCTTACCATATCCACCAAGAGCACTCAAGGCTAATGGGGGAGAAAATGAGAGTAACTGAAGCCTCTACTACAATGGTGTTCTATTCCACACTTGCTCTACTAAAATGGAGTGTTGATGTTGCTACTGTGAAGTGTAAAGTATTTGGAGATTGAAGAGATGGTGAAGAAGCTACTTTGAGCTTGTGAATGGAGTGAAGTTCTTAGAGAGATGTGAAGAGATGTGTAGAAGATAGTAGAAGATGGAAGAAGATTAGAAGAAGCTAGAATGCATGTTGAAGGGATGAATTTTAAGGAGGAATGGAGAAAAATGGTCATATTCGAGTCGGTCGGCCGAAGAGGGCATTACAAATCGACCCCCAATGGGAAGTGTAACGCCTCTGTAGGCTCCAAACGTGAGAATTTTTTAGGGATGTAAGCATGTCGCATGGATGTCTGCATGCTGTGCGGGTGTCCCTGATAGAAACACCTCCACCAATGCTCAAAACAGGTGCCAAGTGTGATGCAAGCAGCGGGCTTAGTGGAATTAAACCTCCGAAATTGGTTTTCTAAGGTGGATAAAGGAAAAAAGGGGATTTGCACATGGGGTGCAAATTCACTCTTATACATTTTTCTCCCACTTTAGTGAGCATGAACACTGATGAGTGCCTGGTAAAGTAGATCAAGAAAGAGTAGGGTTAAAAACATATACCTAAACCTTTGAGGAAGCAGATTGTGATCTGGTGAACTCAAAAGTGCAAGGTCAAAAGAGGACTTCATAGTTCTACAAAACTATGAAGCTAAAGAAAGAGCATATACTCAAGATGAAGATGCAAATCTTTGATCTGGTATCTACACAAGAGAAGAGAAAGATAGAAATGAACAAAGCGCGTGGTGAAAGCAAAACTTGCTTAGGAGTAGAACCCACACCACAAAAGAGGTGATAAAAGAAAACCTTGCTCAAGGAGGAAAACCCATATCATGAAGAGAGGTGATAAAAGAAAACCTCGCTCGAGGAGGAGAATCTGTATCACCAAAAATCATGTGGTGAAAGCAAAACCCGCTCAGGAGTAGAACTTGCATGACAAAAGAGATGATTTAAAATCAAACCCCACTCGAGGAGGAGAACCTGTATCACTAAGTAAGTATGTAAAGGAGCTTTACAGGTTCTTGGTTTTGCAAAGCAAGTAAGCGGACAATCATGCAGACCATTGATAAGTTGAAAGGATTTCAAAAGGTTCCCTTGGGAACCCTTCAAAAGAAGAGGGGTCCATTCAAGGGATGCACTGTTTGAGAAGTGAGGTCTAGTCAGGCTACCCCCAAGCTAGATGCCAATAGAATTCATTTGAGATAAAACCTTTCAAATGGGGTCCCCTAGGAACCCTTCAGAAGGAAGAGGGGTCCACTCAAGGGATGCTTTGATTGAAAGATATAAAGAGAGAGAGGGTCCTTAAGGACACACATCTCTAGAATGAGTTATCACTACCCCCAACATATAGGGGAGGAGAACCACACTTACCATGTAGGATAGAGGTAAAACTCAATACCACTTGTTATGCAAAGAAAGGCAAGTGCATCAATCAAATGGAAGTTCGATGACACTTGAATCATGAAGTTGTTGTATTTTATCCTTTAAGGCCTTACATTCACTAGTGGAATGGCCAAGCGCTCGATGGTATGCATAGAAAGAATGTTTTGCTTCATCATGTTTATGAATTTTATTGCATGTAGGAGAAGGAAGAGTGATTAAGCGATCTTTTAGAAGCCAAGAAAAAATATGCTCTTGCTTAGATAAAGGATGAGGAGAAGGAAGCAACCCTTTCTCTTGTGGAGAAAGACTTGACTGCTCACAAGAAGTCATGAAGATAGAAGACAAAGGAGGAGGATCTCCATAGAGAGCATTGTTCTAGCAAGGGGTATCACACTCTTCTATAGGAATTCCATCGTCCTTTTTAACAGGACTACCAACATTAACATCCTTAATATAAGTGTGATCAACTTCCTCAGAAGTAGGATCAACACCAAGAAAATTACAATTTACATTCACCCTACCATGCGATACAAAAGAGTAAGCATCTTTGCTAGTGGGTGTGGATGATGTTGTCAGAAGGTCTAGGTGGATCAGGTTGACTTTATATTCTTGAATGAAGGAATCTGTAAAGTCTAGAGAACCCCGATCATCACCAAGATATGCATTCCTTTGGGAAGGGTAGAAGGAGCACACTTAGGGCTCCTTGCTTCAAAGGCTCTTCTTCAGGGACATTTATCTTAAGAGTACCTTTTGTAGTAGGTATTGTTGGAGTAAACATCGACACATTGGAAGACACTGAAGGAATGAGAATAGGCACAACTGAAACCCTTCAGGGAATCTCCTTCCATCAACCAGACAAACCCTAACATTCGTACAAACCTCAACTTTAGGGACATCTTCCAAGGGCAACAAAGTCTGCTTCATCCCATTTGCAACAATGGTATATATATATATTATTATTTCCATCATGAATAGCCTGTCTATCATACTTCCAAGGCCTTCCCAACAAAATATGGCATATATCCATAGGCATGATATCACACAAAACTTTATCATGGTAATTTCCTATCTTCAATTTCACCAAACATTGTTCACTTACCAATATCTTATGCTCATCTTGTATCAAAGCTATCTGATAGGGCATTAGGTGTTTCAATCTTTCCAACTCCAATTTGGTCACTATTTCTTTATAAACTAGGTTCTCTTAGCTTCCACTATCAACAACCACTTTGCAACATTTACCTTGACTACCTTGCATCTGGTCCGAAACAAATTCTTTCTCTGCAATGGCTCCTACTCCATCTCACTTTGACATAATACTCTCCTATTCACCAACACTTCTCCATCTTCCAATTTATTAGATGATCTAGCATGTTCTTCCTCAACAAAGGTTGTCCTCTGTCTTTCTACTTGTCTCTCCTTGATTGCATTCAAATGCTCTATGTCCTTCTCCACCACACTTATAACAAGTTCCCCTAAATACTCTTTTCTCCTTATCATCCTTTCTATAACCTTCATTCTGGAAACCACCATATCCTCCTCTCCTGTAAGAGTTTCCATCACCTCTATGGTACGAGCTGTCATTCTTACTAACCTCCTTATCCTTATTTTGATCTGGAAAAGATCCTCTTCCTCCAATAAAAGTTATTCCTCTTTGAAATATTCCACCTCTTCCTATTTTCCTCTACTCATGTCTTTTATTCAGCTTCTCCTCTTCCTTTAGGGCACATTGATATGCCTCTTCCACACTTTGCAACGTAATCAAACTAATCTCATCTTGTATAGATGACCTCAAGCCATTCACATATCTGGCTACTTTCTCAATCTCCTCCTCTGAATCTCCAGATCTGATATTCAACTTATAGAACTCCTCAGTATACTCTATCACACTATATTCCTTTTGCTTCAAATTTTGCAACTTTTGGAACAAGCTAGTTTGATAATCTGTAGGCATAAACTTTGTCTTTAACTTATTCATCATCTAATCCCATGACTTTATCTTTTCTTTTCCTCTTCTTTGCCTATATGTCTGCAAATGTTCCTACCAAAGGGATGCATGTCCTTTCAACATTGTACAAGAAAACTTCACCTTCTTATCTGCAGTGGTGCCTTCAAATTCAAAATAATTTTCCATCTCTATAATCCAATCAAATAATTTTTTTAAATCCAACTTACCATTATAATTCGGTGGATTGAAATGGGGTTTTGTATTCGCTCTAGTTAGGGCTCTTATGAACCTCTCCTCTCCCTGATCTAGACTAGGTTGCTCTTCTCTTCCTCTTTCTTCCTGTAATTCTACCTCTTGATCACTCCCATCATCAACTGGTCAACCTCTCCTTTGGGCCATTTCAACTACATCTAATCTGGCAACAATTCCTCTCACCATCTCCATTAAAGCTTGGTATGCATTTTCGTGTGCTCCATTTCCTCTAACATTTCTTCTTACTACCATCTTTACACAAGTCCTCTACAGCTTCAGGTCAGATCCTCAATCTACCACCCCACAACAAATCTCCAATAGGACACTACAAATTCTGATGACCTCACATAGATCAAATCTCACTCTGATACCAATCTGGCATAGGCACGGTAGGAGGGTCCTCAAAGAGAACAATTTAGACCATGCAGAAAGAGTAACACAACAAAAGCAACAAAAAGTCCTACTCTTGATGGAGGAAAATGCAAATGCAAATATTCTCATTAATATAAATCTTTGTTACAATCGGCCAGCAACATACAGGCTTGCAGATTCAGCTCACATGCCTAATATAACATATTCAAAAATACAACATTCCAATATGCTCCTATATGTGAGTGAAAATATTATGTTTCCATCTAATATTCATCTAACTATTCTTCACTACTTTCCTAATGATCTATTATAAGCATTATATCACATCCGTGGGTCAAGAAACATCTGTGTTGACCAAAGATCATTACAATCTCCAATGAAAAAAATGTAACATATGCATGAAAATGTTGGCCTCCAATTCGAATTACTCCTTGGTGAATGTTTAAAATCACATCATTAAGATCTACAAGTTACGAGGATGATCCACGAATGATCAAATTAGCCACTAACTTTGAAAATTATTCTGGTGTCGGTTCAAGAACTATCATGAAATTTGGAATTGATAACATGTTGGAAAAAGATCCAATCACACTCAAATATTGGAATAAGGAAAATGAACATGTCCATGCATGATGTAAGCCAAGATCCATAGGGTCTAGTGAGCAAAGATAACGAATCCACGAATATGAACTAATAAAGCATAATGATTAGTAAAATTTAATAAAAACATACAATATGATTTCTGATACCAACCCTTGTTGCACCAAGATATGCTGGTTGTCCTTAAGATTATGGATGATGAGGTAAGTGAGTGCATTCACTAGAAGCATAAATTTGTATATGAAGATGTTCCAATGGCTTACGATTAGGTTAATTTATAGTTTTTTGGCCCAAGGATTGAATGGCTAAAATTGAGACAAATGATCAAGGGCTTGTATTGGTGAGATCCTTGACAAGATGAGAGGAGGAAAATTTCCTCAAATGAGCTGTGGAGATGAAGGATAGATGGATTGAGGAGAAATCAATTGTGAAGATACCCCTTGTAGTAATTGGAAAGACAAGATGGAAAAAGAGGACTTAGAAGTGCCCTTGAGAGATGAGAGAGTCCTTTTTGACCCATGTGACATTGTACCAAGTACATGCCACATTTAAACAGTGATGAGTACACACTTATACTAAGAGGGGGGATCCATTAATATAAGGTAATCTTTTACCTTTTCAAATTGATAATCACAATAATATCAATCACACCACATCAACAATTAAGAGAACAAGATTTACATGGAAACCATTTCAAGAGAAAACCATGGAGAATATAACTACTTAGATCTATTGCCCAAATCTAGTCACCAAAATAAAATAATTCTTACAAATATTTGTAGGAAAAAACCCACTAGACACACTAATCACCATCACTGAGCACCAACCTCTCGAACATGAGGCACTAAAATCTAACTCAACAAATTATTACAGACTTCTTAAGAATGAATATTTTTCAAAAACTTCCTTGAATAATATTTTATTATTTTATTCTCCCCAAATCATATCCAATTGAGCTTATTGCAATTGTGCACACATATAAATTTGAGAGAAACAATAGCTTACAAAGTGAAATTGAGAAGGACAATTGAGGTGATTCAATGCTTGATGTGAGAAAGGTATATCAATTGATTGATCTTTCATGTTTCTTGCTTTTATTCATTTTTCATTGATAGATTAGAATTGGTTTTCTTGAATCTTATGGTTTTTGTGGTTGTTATTAATGATGCTTGCATATTTTCCTAAATTTTGGTCGTACACTAGCTATAACCAATGAATATACACTTAACAACTTAGTAATATACATTTTATTTTTTCCCTTGTGCACATGAAAATATGCCTCACAACTAAACACATTATAGATATGCTAAAGTAGGCAATTTTTTCTCATCAATCTTCTTGTGGAGTTTCATAAAAAATAATTGATATAGGAGATCTATTCACCATAATCTCTCTAGTTGTAGTTAAACAAATAACTTCACATTGTCCTTTGTTTGCTAAATAGTGGAACTAGATATGATCTCTTTGAAGGCCATCATTTGTCTATTCAAAGCTCCTTTCTAGTTACAGGATTGCAAAGCTCATATTCTTTCAAACACTAATTATAGGCAATGAAGATACACTCAACAAATTTGTAATATGTATTTTATTTTTTTCCTTGTGCACATGAACATATGCCTCACAACTAAACACATTATAGATGTTCTAAATTGAACAATTTTTCCTCATCAAAATTTTCATTAATTCCTTGTTCATTCTTTCTACAAATCCATTTTTCCAAGGGGTATATGCAATTGTCTTATGTTGCATATTCTTATAGTGAATCTTTCGCTATATCCAAGAAATTTTTATTTTCCATTTAAGGGTGATCCCACAATAGTGGTTTACAATTTTTGGCCAAATTGAACATTGAAATTATTTTTTTAAACTAAATCTTCACATTCGAGCACCTATAGCAGCTAAATCGTGAAGAATTTGAAGATGATGCAAACTAGAGTCTCGTCACATTTTGTCTTAAGATTCTAAAAATATTATTTTCAAAATTTTTGGAGTCATATTGCACTTCTTTCTCCATCTCCCACGAAAATTAGTTTTTTTCAAAAAACAACATTTTTAAAAAGTGGCGCACACCATATAACGTATAACTTTTTTTCCATAAAGGATAAAATTCTAATTCTTTCAAATATAGATTTTTAACTCTGATATCTAGTGCTTCCACTTGGTTATACATATTTTTATTGAATATTTTTTCTTTAATCAAGTTTTGAATTCAAACAAATTACAATTCAGACATAGCGCGACCATATAACGCATAACTTTTTTTGTATATATCGAAATTCAAATTTTTTTTTATTGGATCAAGGGCTTCAATATCTGGTGTACTCATATTTTTCTTTTTCTTTTTTGATAATTTTCTATTTTTCCACATGTACAGAACAAAGACCTTCATTTTTGATGAAAAACCTATGTTTAATAAAACTAAAAAAATAAATACATAATAAAACCAAAACATATTAAAATTTTATTTGTTGGATAGCTCATTCTGAGGACTACGTGATTTTACTTGGGTTTGTGAAAATTCATCCATTTTCATCCTCAACCCGAGCTTCGAATCGCCAAAATTCAGGGTTTTTTGTGTCTCAGGGGAGGGGATGAGAATTTAGGGGGGTTCATTCGACCTCCCTTCTATAAGGGGTTTTGTTGGCTTTTTTGGTGGGAAAGTATTAAAAGGGTTCACCCGAACGCAGGTTTGAGCGAACCCCTAACTGGTTCGGTTGAACTAGTAGGTTCGTATGAACCCCTAAAATCAAGTTTTTTGCCATGCATGCATTTTTTGTGAGTTTTCCTTCCTCACTTCAATTGTAAACCACTATTGTGGCTTCACCCCCTTATCCAATTCATGGTTCAAGTTGGATCAATTTTTCCTTTGCCAATCATGGTTCGTGGCATGCAAATCAGTTTTACAAAAGCTCTCAAGTCTCAATGCACACACATCCCATGATCATGCCAAGATGGCCTCATTCAATGATGCATTTTTATTCCATGTATTTTTTGTGGCGAATCCCACCCAAATCTAATTCAATTGGATTTGTTTGTGTGATTATTTGTATACAATTTCTATTAAAAATTTATTTCAATAAATAGAAAAATATTTTTTTGTAAGAATCAATTTATAATGTTCTTAGTAGTTTTATTTGATCTAAGATAATAAGACTCAAACAAAACCTTTCTTAGTCACAAACATGTATTTACTAATATTTATTATTATTCATGGTTTGGATGTAATAGGATAAATCATGCCTTGAATTTTGCGACGACCATTTTCTATCATATAAAAGGTTATGAATGGTTTTATTATTTAATTACATTAGAATTTACATTTTTAATTAAAATAAATAAATTATCAAAGCAATAAAATAATTTTTTAAATAAAGTTATTTTTATTGAAAAATATAGTTTATTAAAATACTCTAATAATTTAAATAGATTCCTTGACTATGGTCAACACATGGTTGTTTTTATCAAAAATAAATACCCCGTCCATGATTGCCACAGCTTCACTAAATTTACAAAGCTATGCCATAAGCTATAATTGATTCAATAACATTATAAATGTGTCCCCTTCTTAACATATGATTTAGAAAGTTATCCCAAAGTTTGAACAATGAAACTAGTTATTCTTTGAATTATGTCTAGTAATAAGTTTGGAATTAAATTATAACTTCACAATGATGAAAATATCCTAAAATTTAGATATGATATTATCAACGCTATGTAGAATATATATTCCAAAAAAAAACAAAATATAAAAGTATATACAGATAAATTAGAAAATATTCTTAGATAATACAAAATTACTCACACCTTAAAATTCTCATAAATAAATATTAAATCCTATTATATAGGATGATTCTTAATCAGTTCTCACCAAATACACAAATTTTAACTAAGAAATGACAACTATAATGATAGAGGAATGTCAAAATACTAGGAATCGATCAACAATCTAATTTTAAATTATGTTTCTGAAGATTTAAATACCATTTCATTGTAAAATTTTAAAGGATCCAATTCAGGATATTGAAGTGTTTATTTACATCAGTTATTTTGTTGAAATGTTAATGAATGTGAAAGAAGGGCATCATTTATAAAAAAAGCTGTTGAAATGCGATGGTGGATTCCTTTCATGTTCAAATTTTGACTATGCTTTTTCTTTGCAAATGCAGATAAAGAGATGCTTAACTCCATGACAAAGCTTTCAACTTTTTTTCAAAAATAAATTCTTTATGGATATGTTTTCCTTGAAGCGAAAGTTTCTCAACCTTTTCTAATTCTTTTAGAATTGTTGACCTTCTTTTCTATAAAATTTTGTAGAAGAACAAATAAAAATGTAGATCAAACAATCTCCACATAAAGTAACAAGAGATGCAGGGCAGCAAAGTTCCTGCCTAAGACTGGTAGAACAGTTTTGGCCTAGGAAAAATGTAAGACTGGCAGAATAGTTTTGGCCTAGGAAAAATGTGAGATTAATCTTGACTACCAGCTCAAGGGAATATAAGTACATCTGTTTAATTGCAAGTAGAGTGTAGAGAGCAGAGTGCAATGATGTACCTACTATATTAGAAGCTCTCTGTTTTTCCTATGTATCCAAGTAACAACAAGTCCTTTATCTTGTCTTGGCAAAAAAGAAGAATCGCAATTACATAAAAAAAAGAAAAGAAACTATTGCATTTAAAGAACACATAATTCTATTTTGATCATCAATTTGTTAGGATTCAAATATTACATGTGTCATATTTTCTTTCTAATTACTTGCAAAATGGGTGATGTTTCTTTGCAACTTTAAATAGCAAATGATTGATGCAAACACAAAGTTCAATGTTCTAAGAGTATCCAAGTGATTCTATACCATGCAAGCAAATATACGAGCTTCATTGTGAATTAGTAATGCAAAATGCCAAAAAACTCTTTTCAACAAACTAGAAAACAACAAAGCTCCAATGCTGAAGAGTTGTAAAAGCCATCATCAAGAACTTGAAAACATGCCAAAAAAGCAATGCCTATGTTCACTTGAATCACATCAGGTGCAATCAAAGAGGATTGATATGACCTTAGGAAGACCGTAAACAATGATAACATGGACTGATGTGACTGTAGAAATGAATGAAAACAACAACAAGTAAGCAAAAACAAAAGGGTGAAAATTTGTAAGTCTATATTTGGCGACTTCAGACAATCTGGAAAACTTGTAAATCGGCAAAGAAATGAGGAAAGCAGTAATGGGGGAAGCCAAAATGGCCCACAGATGACTATCAATCGGTCAAGAAAGATGAAGCTGAGCTTATATGGATGCCTTTGCAAATCTGAAAAATACTGAAATGATGATGGAACAACATGGTTGAGGGAGAGATAAAATTGACTGCTGACAAATCACTCAAGTAAACCTACAATTAAAGTGGAAACAGAAATAAGGAATAATGGTAATCAACAAACATAGACTTGTTTTTTATTGTCTCTCAGGAGTTTAAGGAGTTTGCAATGAAGGAGAAAATACTGAATCTCCAATAACCAGTTTTTGTTTAGAAATGAAACAAGCAATTGAAAAGAACTGAATTAGAAATAGCCAAGCAAGGAAGTATAGATGAAATGTGGGAGATGTGATGAAGCATGAGGTAAGAAGTATACAAAATTCTATCCAAACCTCTCATGATTCTTGTCAAAGCACAAAAGAAAGAAAGAAAGGAAGATTGAAAGAATTGGCTTAGAGTTAAGAGCTAGATTAGTGAATAGTTGCTTCTTCTTTTTTCTGTGATAGAATTTTTGGCTAGTTTAGTGAATTATTGAAAAAATAGAATAACGAAAAAAGCAATATTTAAAATGACAAAATATAAACAATTCTCAGATTTTCTTGCTGCAAAATAGTCTTTATCAAATCATAATTACACATAATTCTGTAGAATATATTTTGAGTTTTTAGATGATCTAGACAACTACAAGATGCTTATTTATATTTATAGAGTAATCGGCTTACTCCTTAGTGTACAAATACAAGCGGTGAACAATAAGTGGTGAAAAGTAAGAAATGACTGAAGAGTGAGGGGATGGACTCAAATACACCGATAGAATGATTTACCAACTGTAACTACATAATCAACTGTTTACCATAAGGCATAAAACCATTGCTACAATTCTCTGCCCAAATATAGTAATTCTTAAAGGGTTTTGCACAAAAACATTTAAAATAGGATAGATGAGACTATGACAAAATGGAAATTTGCAAATAGCATACCCAGTAGAATGGCCTTTCCAACAACAAACTTGACCTGAACCATGAACAAGTGCAAGAACCTTTAGGTATCATTGAATCTGGCAACGAATGTCCTGCAGGCCAGCACGTCTCCTCTGCATGCAACTCGTTAACATAGAAAAACACTAATTGCCAGCTGTCTAAACAAATTGACAATCTGCAAGAGGCTCCTCTGAACTCGTGTGGTCTCTTGCATTGGTAGCGGGGAATGCACTGCAAGCCATCTGCAAAACGAATGAAATAGCGCCAGAAAAGTTCAATCAAATATTTTCCCTAAAGATCATGTAGCTTTAATGATGGAAATAAGAAACCAAGCAAATTTTTTGAAACATTTTGCAATGTCATTGCCTGTTCGAACCTAGAATAATCACTGTTTAACGATTGAGCCTTCGCTATAGTTCCCAGGTAAGAACTAATAATGAAAGATGAAGAATAAACTTGGTTGTTTCTCCTCTCTAGCTCTTTCTTTTCCAGCTGCGGGAATGTGTTCCCTGCCGTGCTTTTTAAAATAGATTATATTTTATTAAAATCAAAATGGCATCTATAAAGGTGTAGGTTACCATGAGGATAAGAATGTGTTTGTTTTGATTTTTCCTTTATGCTATCTTGTGTCTTCTTGTTTGGGGCCCCACTGACGCAATAAGTCATTGACTGTGACTGTCTTGCAAGATTATGCGCTATGGAAGAAATGAAGAAGAGGTAGAACCACTTCATGGTTGCAAAATCTCTTGTATGGTCATATGAGTAAATTCTACTCTCTGCAACTCATTCTAAACTGATGGATACACCTAGGGAAGATATGTTGGACATTCGTAGTCTTGTTATGGATTCCCTGGATAAACTCAACCTTCTCAACAACAGGAAAAGCTTCAAGTTCCATGTCGAGCAATGCAAAAGTTTGTGCACTTATATATTGAGTAAACTCTCCCCCTATGTTGAGAATAATGGGAAATACTTGGGTCACAACGTTTGGAGCAAACATGTGCAAAGAGTTTGGAAGGAAAGATATCGAGCCATGAAAGAAGCAAAAACATACCTCAACACTGCTCAACCAATAGGTGGTGGATGAAATGTTTTATACTGGCTAACACAAGTTAGGTCTTCGCCCTACACATGCACGACCTTGTTTGGCCTCTTTTTGGCTTAGATTTAGCTCTTCTGTGCTTGATCGAAACATGAAATGACAAAATCACTCTTGAAGGATCCCGCTTCTTTGTAGAAATGTCTAATTTACATTTAGAACAATTTGGCTTTAAGTTTCAAGACTATTGGCACCAACTAATAGCTTGTAATCAAACGATTGCCACAACTTTGAATTTAAAACAAAAAACTAAAATTGGGGTTTTACAATTCATGGAGAGAAAGCTGTTAGAAACCATTAGGAATTAATGTAAAATTGATTCTTGAATTGGTATAGCTACTTGGCTGTAGATTCCTCCCCAAGATTTAATCAAAATGAAATTAATAGGAGAGGGGTCTTTTGGGGAAGTGTACGAGGGGTTATGGTTGGGGCATAAGGTTGTCATAAAAGACATTCTGATTGATGCTCACGATCTATTTGATAGGGAGATTGCAGTTCTTTCCAAGCTAGAGAGCCCTTTCATTGTCCAGTTGATGGGCACATGTGTTGAGGGAAGCCATTGCTATATTGTAATGGAATTGGTCAGCTCCAACTTGGGAAAACTACTAAAGAATTCTGGCGACAGGGCACCCCTAGTGCTCCCTGTTGCTGTGGATATGATGCTTCAAATTTTGAGGGGAGTGGAGGGATGTTGTTACTTCCAATTAAACTTAGTACCAAGTGCAATCATGATCTTAACAATATTCATTTTAGCAAAGGTGCAAATGTATCCTCATAATCTTTTCTTCTTTTTTGAATATCTTTTGCAACCAATTTAGCTTCAAATTTATCAATAGTATCATCATTTTTAAACTTAGTTTTGAACAAC
Source organism: Sequoia sempervirens (assembly GCA_007258455.2). NCBI lineage: Eukaryota > Viridiplantae > Streptophyta > Pinopsida > Cupressales > Cupressaceae > Sequoia > Sequoia sempervirens. Next base: position 326,791,058 of record VDFB02000003.1, read on the forward strand.
TATCTAGAGTCTATAGAAAATTTATTTGGTAATTTAGTTAATTTACAATTGCCATTATCCATAATTGAAACATATTCTTCTTGCATTGCATTCATCAATTCTTTATGATTCTTAGCTTCTTCATAATTATGAGGTTCATCTATACTCATTACTTGAGCCATAAGAGCATAGTTATTATACTTGATTGGTTCCTTGATTTGACTTGTTCACCTTCTTGAAACTTCATTGTTATATGGAGTAGTTTCACCTTGCCTTGTTTGATGCCCATTTTGATCACGAGTTTTCTGATTTGCAATATCTCTACTTTCCTCACTGCCTTCTTCAAGTAGTTTCCATGAAGTAGTAATTTCTTACTTTTTCTTCCTCTTGACCATCATTTGCAAATTCATGAAATATGACATCTCTACTAGTAAGCACTCTATGAATAGTAGGATTATACATTTTGTAGGCCTTATGATTTGCTCAATAACCAATGTATATATATTTGATTGACTTAGCATAAAGTTTTCTCCTTTTTTTTGGAATATGACAAAATGCCTTCCAAAAATTGTCAAATGACTAACAATAGGTTTAGTACCTATGAAAGCCCCATTAGGAGTTTTCTTTTCTAAATACTTGGTTGGTCTATGATTTAACAAATAAATAGCTATAATAACTACTTCAACCCATAATTTATTAGGGATATTCTTTCTTTGAGCATACTCCTAGCACATTCAACTATTGTTCTATTTTTCTTTTTCTTGAACAAGACAACTAAGAGGGGGTGTGAATTAGTTGTGACAAATTAAACCTTTAAAAATTCCACTATAAATTAGATCAATCACAAATCCTTTACTCTACTAATATGATTAATCATTGAGTGCAAATGCAGAAACTAAAAAGTATCACACATACACAATAACATCAAGTTTACGTGGAAAAATAAAAATGGGAAAAACCATGGTGAGGATTAGCTCACAATATAGAGAATATGAAATTGATTACACAGGCTCACTTCCAAAGAAGGCTCACTGCTAAATAGGACTCACTATTCGGATCAAGACTCACTGTCCAAGAAGGGTTAACCACCCAAAGGGGTCACTACCATATAATTATAAAGATGATAGAAGAGATTTGTTACAGAGAGAAAATAATCTCAATGTAGCAGAGATTTCCACCACAATTTGCTCACACACTTGTAGACATGCATGAATGATAGAGTACACCTTCAATTCACTACATTTGGAAACTCAACAATTAGATTTCACATTGATATGCCCAAACTCACATCACATATGCACTATTTCACATCTATCTTGCATCTATCTCAAGCTTGTATTCATTTCATTCACAAACAACTTGACTTTTTTTTATGCCATCTTCAACTTTGAAACATATTTAAAGTCAACCATACACCATTTGCATTTACAAATTCAAATTAGGTCAACATCAAAGCATTCAAGGGTGGGATTAGAATGAGGGAAACCCAAACACATGCTTCAACACACTTCCATAAGCTTTGAAGATAGTGTTAAACACAAGATTAGCCAAAATAGTGTAAAACACATAAATTAATTAAGCACGCACAACCTTAGCACAATCCAAACTTTCCAGACAACAAAATTATCTTCAACATGATCATATAAGACTATCTCTAGAATCATAAGTCATAAGAATCGAACAAGAAGAAATACAAAGCAACTACATTTTTCCCAGACCTTAGCTAGATACACTAAAAAATAAAATTCACAATTGGTGAACATAACTCGCACTGTGCAACAATCTAAAATATAAAATCTGGATATAGAAATTTCCAACAACCATGATAAACTTATTTGTACCACACAAACATAGAAGCAAAACCCAAAGCAACCAATGAATACTTGCAACCTTTCTTCATTACGATTTTCTCAATATCCTCAATATATACAACCAATAACCATTATCTATGACATCAATGACTACAATAACTAGTTGAGAACTAGTTAACCAATTGAAATCAATGACAACACCTTCATACTTGCAACAATGTCCTCCTTTGTCATTGATGGAAACACATGATGTGAAAGACCATCAAAGACAACACAACAACTCAGAACACACTTCCTCATGATTTTAGTTTTTGTTTCTCCCCCTTAATAGATAATATTTTTCACATGATACTCTCTCTATTTTCACATATTTCTCTCCCCTTTTGACATCAATGGCAAAGGAAAAATATATTTTACATTGATTTCCGTTTTGACATTAAAAAAAATACTCTTCCAATGGCAATACATGACACTACCTACTCCCCTTGAGAGGTAGCCACCAAAACATCAGTCCAGAAGAAAGATAGGTCTATAAATCCACTGGGCTGATGCATCTCCATATGCATCTAGTTTAAGAAAGGAGGGGCAATGACCCCTAACTTCTTCTGGAGATACTCAAAAGTATCTTTAGGAAGAACCTTTGTAAATATGTCAGCCACTTGATCCTTTGTAGGTACATACTAAATGTTTACTTCATTCTTCACAACCTTCTCTCTCAAAAAGTGATAGGGTATATGTAGGATCATGATGGGCCAAAAAGTGGTGATATGATGGGTATGTGGCTAAAAACTTTTTTTTAACTTAAAATTGATAAAACGAAAAGGGTTTTTAAGGGAGATTCTCAACTTTCCACCAATATAAATTATGCTTTACTTTGAATTTAAATAAAAAATATTATGCATTTTCTATTTGAATTATGACTAAAGTCATGATTGATAGGTTGATTGAAAAACATCTATAGCTTTCAAACGATATCACGTTTTTTGAATCCAAAACATGAATCACATTCTATGCTTCATGTACTATAGGATTTAAAAAGAAAAATTAAAATTTCATGAAGTTTCGACCAAGTTAAAGTGGTCAGACATATGAGTTTTTTATATTTTTTAAAAGTTGTAATAAAAAATTCATAATTAATTATTTACTTGGAAAAAGATTACAAAAAAATATGCATCACATCTAGACATTAGTCATCTAATTATATCTAAAATTTTATAAAAAAATATTATCATTTTATTGTCATTAAGGTGGCTAGATAGACACCTACTTCTTATTTTTCCTTGAAATTTAAGTACCACTGCATTGAAATTTCAAATTTTTACCAAATAGATTTTAAAAAAATAAAAATAAACCTAGTAGTTTAGAAACTAAATTCAATTTTCTATAGATTCTATTCTTACATATTTTTGAAATAATATGGATAACTTACTCAAATTTTTATGTCAAGTTGTCTAACTCTATTTTTTTTGAATTTTTTGCCACTTAAGGGCTCATTTTTTCCATGATGATCCTGCGCATACTCGATACTTGATAGATATATGCTTTGTCCTTGAGTGCATCACTAGATTTTTTGAAATATTAATTTCATTTGTATTATCACAAAATATAAAAATAGGATCATCATATGTTACTCTGATATTTTTCAATGTTTGTCTCATCCATAAAACTTGTATACAACAAGATGTTGTAATATACTTAGTTTCAACAGTAGATAAGGAAACTAAATCTTGCTTTTTACTCAACCAAGCCACTAATCTACAACTAATAAAGAATGCACCACCACTTTTACATTTCTCGTCATCTACACAACCAGCCCAATCTACATCTAGGTAAGCACTTAGTGTAAAATCAGTATCCCGAGGATACCACAAGCCATAATTTAGAGTTCCATTCAAACATCTAAATATCCTCTTAACACTAGCAACATGTGTTTCTTTAGGGTCTTCTTGAAATCCAGCCACAAGAAAAACTACATGCATGATATCCAATCTAGTAGTAGCTAAATATAACAATCCACCAATCATATATCTGTATTTTCTTTAATCAACCTTAGGTGAATAATCATCTTTACTCAGTTTGCAACTGGCCACCATAGGAGTGCATACCAGTTTGGAACCATCCATCCCAAACTTCTTCAACATTTCTCTTACATACTTTGATTATGAAATAAAAATCCCTTTCTTTGTTTGATTGATTTGTAGCCCAAGAAAGAAATTCATCTCACCAAATATAGACATCTCAAATTCTTTATGTATTTATTTAGCAAAAATCTTGCACATAGTTTTATTTCCTCCAAAGATAATGTCATAAACAGATACAACCACTATTAAAATCTTGTCATTTTCAATTTTAAAATATAGATTACTATTTATCGTATCGTTGTTGAAACCTTGTTGAATCAAATATTTTTCTAACCTATTAAAAAGGTGTAGGACAACTGAGAAGGGGGGTGAATCAATTGTCACAAAATTCAAACTTAAAACTTCAACACTTATCAATTCCACAATCACACTATTTTGTTATTAAGTATGAACATGAAATGCAGATAACAGAAAGTAAATCAACACAATGAATACCAATTTTTTTACGTGGAAAACCCAATGAGGGAAAAACCATGGTGAGGATTAACTCACAATATAAAGATATTATAAAACTAAATACAAAGGCTCATTATCAAGGGCTTACTACCCAAAAGAGGACTCACTGTCCAAATACAAAGGCTCACTTCCTACAAAAAGGATTCACTGTTCAACAAGGAGGCTCACTATGTTGGCCTTCCTATTGCACCAAAAGGTCGACCTATCAATTCCCAACACAAACGTTAGTTAAGATCGACAGGAAGCTATTATACCATGTCACAAACCCAAGCATTGTGTTGCAAGGAGGACCAAGGGACACACCATCTTGCAACAATCCCCCCAACACAAGCGAGGGGTTTGAACCTGTGATGAGCTCTGATACCAATTGTTGGCCTTGCCATTGCACCAAAAGGTCAACTTGTTAATTCCTAACACAAGTGCTAGTTGAGATCCATAGGAGGTTGTTAGACCATGTCACAAACCCAAGCACTATGCTACAAGGAAGACCAAGGGACACACTATTTTGCAACACACTGCCTACTAATACAAAAGAGAACAAAAGGTCCACCACAACAATTAACACACATCCATAGCCTTGATTAGAATATTGTAGAAACCTTCAACTCATTTCCTTCAGGAATCTAACACAATGAAATACTATCGCCTCAACTCACTCACACACACTTCTTCACTTTTGATTTGTGGATTACTTCGTCACTTTGCATCTCTTACTAAATCTTCACAATCTGACTTGTATTTATACCATCTTCAACCTTAGAAACTTTCTCCAAGGTTAGCCACATAAGCTTCATTTCATAAAATTTAAATTAGGTTGGCAACTCAACATTCCCATGGTGGAAAAGAATGGGAGTGGACCAAAATAATATTTATCCAAGACCAAAAAATAATGCCTCAGATCAACCACGCGCTTCCTTAATTAAATTTTAATTCTTCAAAAGAAGTGTAAACACCAGGTCGGCCAAACCTAATGAAAACAAAAATGAACATTGATGTACAGGTATGTGTAGGATCATCATGGAAAAAATAGGCCCTTAAGTGGCAAAAATTCAAAAATTGAGTTAGGCAACATGACATAAAAATTTGAATAAGTTATCTATATTATCTCAAAATATGTAAGAATAGAATAGCAAATTGAATGTAGTTTTTAACTGCTAGGTTTATTTAAAAAATAAATAAATCTATTTGGTGAAAATTTGAAATTTCAATGCATTAGTACTTAAATTTTAGGGAAAAAATAAGTAGGTGTCTTCGACCACCCTAACTAATAAAATGATAAATATTTTTCAATAAGATATTAGATATAAGTAGAGGACTCATGTCCGATGTGATGCATTTTTTTTGTAATATTTTTCCAAGTAAATAATTATGGATTTTTATCACAAATTTTAAAAAATATAAAAACTCGTATGTCTAACCACCTTAACTTGGTCAAAACTTCATAAAATTCATTTTGTTTTTTAATCCTATAGTATGAAAAGCATAGAATGTGACACATGTTTTAGATTCAAAAAATATGATACCGTTTGAAAGCTATAGATGTTTTTCAATCAAGCTATTAATCAGGACTTTAGTTGTAATTCAAATAAAAAATGAATAATAATTATTTATTAAATTCAAAGTAAAGCATAATTTATATTTGTGGAAAGATGAGAATCTCCTTTAAAAATCTTTTTTGTTTCATCAATTTTGGGTAAAAAAAAGTAGTCAGTCACATGGGCCATCATATCAGTTACATATTACCACTTTTTGGCCCATCATAATCCTACACATACCTGCACATGCTTCCCAACAAGAAGATGACAAGTGGATGATACAAAATGCTTCATTATGCATGAGAACACATCTCATTTTCCTTCAAATACATCTGCAGCAAGTGCAACAGTTTTCAAACACCAAACTTCTTCCATTAGTCCATTCAGACTGTGCAAACACATACAACTCCGAAGCTTGACTTTTAGATCACCAAACCACAAAATTCTTTACCAAAACCAAGAGAACACCATTACAAGGCCCATTCTAGATCTGTAAGATTTGAAATAGAACAACAAAGGATTGTGGAGTAGAAACATTCCCCCCAGTCCATAAAAGACCAACTCTACCATAATAGTTCACACACTAGTGAACATAGCTTTTACAATCCATCAAACTAGAAGCTAAAACTCAGGAGATATCACCATTAGATCACCATTAGAACACCTTTATATCGGAACAAACATAAGATCAACATAGGAGAAATGTGGAGCACATACCAGAGCGCATTCTGAACACATTCATCACTCTAATTTCTTTATTTATTAATTTTCTCAAAAGCACTTGAAAACTCATCAATTCAACACATTTGTAACATCATAAGAGATAGCTCCATGTACTCACAACATCTCAACAACATCTCAACTATACATGTACAATCTACAACATACTAAATTGTGTTGACATCAATGACAACATTTAATGACAACACCACCAAACTTGCTCATACTTGCAACAATACCCCTCTTTGTCATTGATGGCAACATATATGATGTGAAAAACCATCAAAGACAACATCCTTCACAATATTTTGAGAGAATACCTTCTCTTCCTTTGCAACTATTTTTTACATGACTTTCTCTCCCCCTTTGACATCAATGGAAAAGATCAAAAACTCTGATCACTCCCCCTTAGGAGTGCACCCATTCAACTCATATTGCAACAATGAGAACATTTTATACTCCCCCTATGGAATAGACCCATTCACTAGTCTAGATAAATGAAGAATACATGAATTCAAAGGATTGATGCACCTTCATGTGCACCTAATTTGGAGGGCCAATGACCCCCAACTTCTCCCTAAGATACTCAAAATTATGCTTCGAAAGAGCCTTAGTAGATATATTTTCAATTTGTTCCTTTGTTGTCACATACTCCAACCTGACTTCATTCAACACCTTTTCTCTCAAGAAATGATATCTGATAGATATGTGTTTTGTTCTTGAATGAATAACCAGATTCTTTGAAATGTTTATAGCATTTGTGTTATCACAGAAAATATGAATAGGCTCATCACATATCACTCTAATGTCTTCTAGAGTTTGCTTCATCCACAAAAGTTATGTGTAGCAGGATGTTGTAGCAATATATTCCACCTCTGTAATGGATAAAGAAATCGAGTCTTTTTTCTTACTCAACCAAGAAACCAATCTTCCACCAAGAAAGAAAGCACCTCCACTGGTACTCTTCCGGTCATCCACACAACCAACCCAATTTGCATTGGTATAAGCACTCAAGGTGAAATCAACACCTTTAGGATACCATAAACCATAATCTGGTGTACCTTTAAGATATCTAAATATCCTCTTTACAGCTGTAACATGTGCCTCTTTAGGATCTGCTTGAAATCTAGCAACTAGATATACTACATGCATAATATCCAGTTTGGTAGTAGTAAGATACAATAGTCCACCAATCATAGATCTGTATTTGCTCTGATCATTTTTAGCAGATTCATCATCTTTGCTTAGCTTACATTTGGTTACCATAGGAGTATTAACCAGTTTTGAGTCATCCATTCCAAAATTCTTCAATAGCTCTTTTACATACTTAGATTGTGAAATGAATATTCCTTTATCAGTTTGATTCACTTGAATACCAAGAAAGAAATTCAACTCACCAGTCATGGGCATCTCAAATTCTTTTTGCATTTCTTCAGCAAATATTTTACACATGCCTTCATTTCCACCAAAGATGATATCATCAATTTATATACAACTACTATCAACATTTTGTTACCTTGCACTTTGAAGTAAAGATTACTGTTAGCAGAGCCTTTGTTGAATCCTTGCTTTGTCAGGTATCTATCCAATATTTCATACCAAGCTCTGGGAGATTGCTTAAATCCATACAATGCCTTCTTCAACTTACGAACCATATCTGGTTTGTTCGATAACTAAAATCCTTCAAGTTGTTCCATGTATACTTCTCTCTCCAATTCACCATTCATAAATGCTAACTTGAAATTCATCTGATATACTTTGAAATCCTTGTAGGCGAAAAATGCCAAAAAAATTCTAATAGCTTCCATTATAACCACAGGGGAAAATGTTTCTTCGAAGTCTATGCCTTCAACTTGTGAATATCCCTTGCATACAAGTCTTTCCTTATTCCTTATAACTTCTCCATTTTCATTCAACTTATTCTAGAACACCCATTTTGAACCAATTACATTCTTATTCATGGGTCTAGGAACTAGTTCCCATATCTGATTCTTTTCTATTTGCTACAACTCTTCTTTCATAGATTTAATCTAACTCTTATCTTCACAAGCTTCACTCACAGAAATAGGTTCTATTTTGGAGAGTAAACATAGATTTACCTCAGCTGCTACTTTACTTCTTATCTTCACACCTTCACTCGTATCTCCAATTATCTGTTCCGTCAGATGATTCTTCTGCACATACTTAGGAGTCTTAATAGCAGGTTCTGGTTCATTTTCTTCTTCTTTTTCTTCTTCTTCTTCTTTAGTTTTTTCTTCTTTCTCTTCTTCTTCCTTCTTATTCTCTTAAAGTACTAGTCCACAAATAGGGTCATCAGGTTCAACTTCACTTATCTCAATAGGTATGTGCATGTCTTCATCAACTTTCACATTAGCACTCTCAATAATCTTCCTCAATCTTTTATTGAAGCATCTATATGCTTTGCTGGTAGTAGAGTATCCAAGAAAAAATTCCTTCATCACATCTAGCATCAAAATTCCCAAGATTTTCATCATCTCTTTTAATGTAACATCTACTTCCAAATACCTTGAAGTACTTCATAGTAGGAGTCTTACCAGTCCATAACTCAAAAGGAGTCCTTGTGTTGTTCCCTTTAATTTCAACTCTATTAAGAACATAAACAACAGTGTGTATTGCCTCTCTCAAGTACATATTTGATACATTTGATTCTTTCATCATGGTTCTTGCAGCTTCCTGTATCGTCTGGTTTTTCCTTTCAACTACCCCATTCTGTTGAGGGGTTCTTGGAGCAAAAATTGTCTCTTTATGCCATGATGTTCACAAAATTTATTAAACTTGACACTAGAAGTGAATTCTCCACCTCTATCTGATCTCAAAAATTTGATTTTCAAATTTACTTCATTTTCCACTCTTGCTTTGAACACTTTAAACCTATCTAGAGCCTGGGTATTTTCTCTAAGAAAAGTAACCCATGTCATTCAAGTATAATCATCAATAAGGAGCATGAAATACCTGTCACCATTTAGGCTTCTTGTTTTAGTTGGACCACAGAGGTCAGTGTGAATTAACTCTAGCATTCTGGTGGTAGAGTGCTCTTTTCCCTTAAAGCTACATCTTGTCTATTTCCCCAATTGGCAATTTCTGCAAATAGTATTAGTAGGCTTTCTGATTCTAGGTAGACCTCAAGCAACATCACTTGAACTTATTATGACTAGATTATCAAAATTTACATGCCCCATTCTAATGTTCCATAACCAAATTTCATTGTCTTGAGATACAAGGTATTGACCATCAACTCCTTTAAGTTGATAGATGTTTCCGTGAGTTCTCCTTCGAGTAGCAACCATATCTCCATTTCTGGATGCTTTTCTGATTTCATAGGTGTTATTTTGAAACACAAGTTTAAAACCATTTCTACACATCTATCCAACACTCAAAAGGTTATGCCTCAAACCCTTCACACAATATACATCATCAATCTTGTGTACTCCATCAAAACTAATTGAACCTTTCCCACAAATCTTATATCTTGAATCATCACCAAATATGACTAAATCACCATCATACTTTTCAAGTTTAGTGAACTTACTCTTATCTTTGGTCATGTGATTAGAACATCCACTGCCAATCACCTAGTAGTCTTCATCTTGTCTTACATGAAAGGAGGTGACCAAAGTACCTTCCATCTTATTCTTTTTGTTCTCTAGAGCATTATTTCTTGCACATTTTCTAGGGTTAGTAGATACATATTTGTTTTCCAAAGCTAGAAATAAACATTCACTATCATCTTGGCCTCATTTTTAGATTCGTCATCAAAGATTCCAACTTCTTCTTGAACATAATGCAACTTCTTGTATTTATTATCCTTTCTATCCTTATCTTTATAATCCTTTTTCTTCTTATGTACAAAACTCTATTTAGATATATTGAAGCATAATGACCAATATTACCACAATTGAAACATTTAAAGGGCAACATACATTTATACTTTCTAGTACCTTTCTTCAACTTCCTAGTGAAATTCGCTTCCAACTCATCAGAACCATCACTCTCCGGATCATCTTCAATCTTCATTGCCTTAAATGTAGTCTCTATCTTTTCTTCTTTCCTAAAATTTCTCATCTCAAATGCTTGCAAGGTGCCAAATAATTGTTCTTTAGTATACTACTTAGGATCATACATTTCTTCAATAACTGAGATCTTATCATAGTAAAAATCTAGTAGGATGATTAGGATCTTCTCAATTATATCTTCATCACTCAGTTTTCCCCCTTGATTCTTAACTTCATTTGTTGTCATCTCAAACCTCTAGAAATAGCTTGTAAACTCTTCACCTTCTTCTATTTTTAGATTCTCATATCTACGCTTTTCTGCCAGCTTCTTTGTCAACTTAACTCTTTCATTTCCTTCATACAGTTCTTCCAACTTCTTCTAGACATCATGAGTAGTATCTAAAGAAATAAACTTAGTTCACTCAGTTTTAGATAAAGCACTGTAAATAGCATACCTTGCTTTATCATTCTCCTCATAAGCAAAAACCTAATCTACAGTAGAAGGACCACTCGCCAGAGCAACATACTTTGTCTCAACAGCCTTCTAGGTCTTGTAACCAAGAGAAAAAATATATCCTCTTATTTACACTTTCTAATCATTGTAATAAGATCCATCGAACATAGGGATTACCAACTTATGCACCATCAAATCTTCCTTAAGTGGTTAAGCTCTACACCAAGGAACCAAAGCTCTAATACCAATTGTTAAAAATGTGCAGGAAAACTGAGGGGGGGTGAATCAGTTGTCACAAAATTCAAACTTAAAACTTCAACACTTATCAATTCCACAATCACACTATTTTGTTATTAAGTATGAATATGAAATACCGATAATAGAAGTAGATCAACACAATGAACACCAAATTTTTTACGTGGAAAAAAAATGAGAGAAAAACCACAGTGAGGATTAAATCATAATATAAATAGATTATAAAACTGAATACAAAGGATCACTACCAAGGGCTCACTACCTAGAAGAGGACTCACTCTCCAAATACAAAGGCTCATTGCCAATGGAAAGGACTCATTGTCCAACAGGGAGGCTCACTGCCTATTGATACAAAAGATAACAAAAGATCCACCGCAACAATTAACACAAATCCACAACCTTGATTAGAAGATTGCAAAAACCTTCAACTCACTACTTTTAGGAATCTAACACAATGAAGTACTCCTGCCTCAACTCACTCACACACACTTCTGCACTTTTGATTTGTGGCTTACTTTGTCACTTTGCATCTCTTACAAAATATTCACAATCTAACTTGCATTTATACCATCTTCAACCTTAGGAACTTTCTCCAAGGTTGGCCACAGGGTATGTGTAGGATCATGATGGGCCAAAAAGTGGTGATATGATGGGTAATGTGGCTGATGAATTTTCTTTTACCCAAAATCAAGATGAAACAAAAAGGGTTTTTAAAGGAGATTCTCAGATTTCCACCAATATAAGTTATACTTTACTTTGAATTTAATAACTAATTATTATTCATTTTCTATCTAAATTATGACTAAAGTCTTGATTGATAGGCTGATTGAAAAACATCTATAGCTTTCAAATGGTATCACATTTTTTGAATCCAAAACATGTGTCACATTCTATGCTTCACATAATATAGGATTAAAAATAAATAAATTGAATTTCATGAAGTTTTGACCAAGTTAAGGTGGTCAAACATACAAATTTTTATATTTTAAAAATTTGTAATAAAAAATTCATAATTAATTATTTACTTGGAAAAAAATTACAAAAAAATATGCATCACATTGAGACATGAGTCCTCTACTTATATCTAAAATCTTATAAAAAATATTATCATTTTATTTTGGTTAGGGTGGTCAAACAGACACCTATTTCTTTTTTTTTCCTTGAAATTTAGGTACTCTGCATTGAAATTTAAAATTTTCACCAAATAGATTTAAAAAAAAATAAAAAATAAACCTAGTAGTTTAGAAACTACATTCAATTTACTACAGATTCTATTCTTACATATTTTTCAAATAATATAGATAACTTATTCAAATTTTTACGTCAAGTTTCCTAACTTTGATTTTCCTATTTTTTTGCCACTTAAGGGCCTATTTTTTCCATGATGATCCTGCACATACCCCACATAAGCTTCATTTCATAAAATTAAAATTAGGTTGGAAACTCAACATTCACGTGGTGAAAAATAATGGGAGTGGACCAATAAATTTTTTATCCAAGACCAAAAGATAATGTCTTGGATCAACCACATGCTTCTTTAATTAAGTTTTAATTCTTCAAAAGATGTGTAAACACTAGGTCAGCCAAACCTAATGAAAGCACAAATGAACATTGATGTACATGCTTCCCAACAAGAAAATGAAACACATATGACACAACATGCTTCATTATGCATGAGAACACATCTCAAATTCCTTCAGATACATCTGAAGCAAGTGCAATAGTCTTCAAACACCAAACTTCTTCCATTAGTCCATCCAAACTGTGGAAACATATACAACTTTGAAACTTGGCTTCTGGATCACCAAAACACAAAATTCTTTGTCAAAACCAAGAGAAAACCATTACAAGACTCATTCTAGATCCACAAGATCTGAAATAGAACAGTGGAGGAATGTGGAGCAGAAACATTCCTCCAAGTCCACAGAAGACCAACTTTGCTAGAACAATTCACACACCGGTGAACACAACTTTTACAATCTATCAAACTAGAAGTTAAAACTCAAGAGATATCATGAATAGATCACCATTAGCACACCTTCAGATCCACACAAGCATAGGATCAACAAAGGAGAAACGCGAAGCACATACTAGAGCACATTTTGAACACATTCATCACTCTAACTTCTTTCTTTATTAATTTTCTCAAAAGCACTTGAAAACTCATCAATTCAGCACATTTGTAACACCATAAAGATAGCTCCATGTACTCACAACATCTCAACAACATCTCAACTATACATGTACAATTTGCAACATATTAAATTATGTTGAAATCAATGACAACATTAATGACAACATCACCAAACTTTCTCATACTCGCAACATAACCTTACATACCAAGCTCTAGGAGCTTGCTTCAATCCATATAAAGCATTCTTCAATTTGAAAACCATATTCAGTTGATTTGACAACTAAAATCCTTTTAGTTTTTCCATGGAGACTTCTCCCTCTAACGCACCATTCAAGAATATAGACTTAACATCCATTTGATGGGTATTTGTAGGATCATGATGGGCCAAAAAGCGATGATATGATGGGTATGTGTAGGATATGTGGTTGATGAATTTTTTTTACCCAAAATTGATGAAATGAAAAGGATTTTTAAAGGAGATTCTCAGCTTTCCACTAATATAAATTATGCTTTATTTTGAATTTAATAAATAATTATTGTTCATTTTCTATTTGAATTACGACTAAAGTCCTAATTGATAGGTTGATTGAAAAACACCTGTAGCTTTCAAACGTTATCACATTTTTTGAATCTGAAACATGTGTCACATTTCTATTTTGTATACTATAGGATTAAAAAAAATGAATTTCATGAAGTTTTGACCAAGTTAAGGTGGTTAGAAATACAAGTTTTTATATTTTTTAAAAGTTGTAATAAAAAATTCATAATTAATTATTTACTTGGAAAAAAATAACAAAAAATAAGCATCACATTTGGACATGATTCCTCTACTTATATCTAAAATATTGTAAAAAAATATTATCATTTTATTGTGGTTAGGGTGGTTAGACAAACACCTACTTATTTTTTCCCTAAAATTTAAGTACTATTGCATTGGAATTTCAAAATTTCACCAAATAGATTTAAAAAAAAAATAAACCTAGTAATTTAGAAAATAAATTCAATTTACTACAAATTTTATTCTTACATATTTTTTAAATAATATAGATAACTTATTCAAATTTTTACGTCAAGTTGCCTAACTTTTCTTTTTCTAAATTTTTGGCCACTTAAGGGCCTATTTTTTCCCTGATGATCTTGCACATACCTTGATAGACCTTGAAATATTTATGAGCAACAAATGCTAAGAAGATTTTGATAGCTTCTATTCTTGCCACTGGAGAAAAAGTCTCCTAAAAATCTATGCCTTCTACTTGTGAGTAACCTTTACACACAAGCCTTTCTTTATTTTTGACTACTCTATTTTTATTCAACTTGTTTTTGAATACCCATTTTGATCCAATTATGTTTTTATCTACTGGTCTAGTGACTAGTTCCCAAGTTTGATTCTTCTCAATCTGCATAAGTTCTTCTTTCATAGCTTCCATCCAATGCTCATCATTACATGCTTCACTTACGGTCTTTAGTTCAATCTAAAAAAGTAAACACAGATTTATCTCACCAACAACAACTCAACTTCTTTTCAATACTCCTTTCCTTTTGTCTCCAATGATTTGATCTTTTGAATGTTTTTTCTACACATATTTAGGTGTCTTATGGGATACCATCAAAGCTTCTTCTTCATTTTGCTTCTCCTATTCTTCCACAACTTCTTCAACTCTTACACAATCAGGTTCATTAGATATGTATCCATCAAATTCAATTGAATTCTTTATTGCTTCATCAAATTTGACATTTGTGCTTTCTACAATCTTTCTCAATATTTTATTGAAACATATGTACACTTTTCTCTTAGCAAAATATCCAAGGAAAATACCTGCATCACTTCTAGCATCAAACTTCCCTAAAATTTCTTCACCCCATCTGATATAACATTTTCTTCCAAATACCTTGAAATACTTAATAGTAGGAATTCTTCCACACCATAGCTCATAGGGGGTCTTAGTACTATTAGCTCTTGCTTGAACTCGATTGAATACATAAACAACAATGTGAATAGATTCTCTCCAGTAAACTTCCAGTAGACCAACTTTAGTAAATCATTGATCTAGCAGCTTCTTGAACTATTCTTTTCTTTCTTTCAACAACTCCATTCTATTGAGGAGTTCTCAAAGTAGAGAACTATCTTTTTATTCAATGAACTTCACAAAACATATTAAACTCATGGGAGGTGAATTCACCACCTCTGTCAGGCCTCAAGCATTTTATTCTCAAATTTACTTCATTCTCAACCATAGCTTTGAATGTCTTGAATCTATCTAATGCATCCAATTTTTCTCTAAGAAAAGTAACCCATGTATACCTAGAGTAATCATCAATCAAAAGCATAAAGTACCTTTCACCTTGTAGAATTCTCACTCTTGTAGGACCACAAAGATTTGTATGAATCAAATATAGTAGTTTGATAGTAGATTGTTTCTTTGATATGAAGTTATTTCTTGCTTGCTTTCCAATCTGACAATTCCTGTAAATAACATTAATAGGTTTTGTAATCCTTGGTAAATATCTCACAACTTGTACTACACTGGTCCTCATCAAGTTATCAAAATTCATATGACACATTATCCAATGCCATAACCAACTATCATTAATCTAAGTCATAAAGAAATGTCCATCAACACCCTTAAGTTGATATATGTTTCCTTTAGAAATATTTCCTGTAGCAATTAGTGTTCTAGATCCTTTCTTGATTTCACATCTCTCATCTTCAAATACAAGATTATATCCTTTACTACACATCTATCCAACACTCATGAGATTATTCCTTAAACCCTTAACATAGTATACATCATCAATAGTATGCTTGCCATCAAAACTTACTAAACCTATCCCACACATTTTAGCACCAGTATCATCTCCAAATGTAACTAAGCATCCATCATATTTTTCAAGTTTAACAAACTTACTTTTATCGCCGGTCATGTGATGTGAACAGTCACCGTCAACAACCCAATAGTTGTTTTCTTGTTTAGCATGTAGGGAAAAAATTATAGTATCTTCATCTTTCTCTAGAGGACATTCCTTCACCTATATTTCAAATTTATTAGAAATAGGTTCATATTTTATAGCCAAGAACAAGAATTCATTGTCATCAAAATCTCCATAATTAGATTCTTCATCAGAAATACTATCATCTTCATTCACACAATATGCTCTATTGATCTTCTTACCTTTGTTTTCTTTACTAAATTTTTGTTTTTATTCTTAGCTATTTTTGGATATCTTGAAGCATAATGAAATGTTCCTCCACAACTAGAGCATTTAAAAGGTAACTTAACTTCATACTTATTAGAGATTTTCTTCATCCTTCTCACAAAGTTAGCTTCTACTTCATCAAGGTTCTCTTCATATAGATCTTTAGCTCTTGTAGCCTTGAAAGTAGTTTTTGATTTGGATCCATTTCTCAAACTTGGCTTTCTCATCTCAAAATATGTTAGAGTTCCCAATAACTCATCTTTAGTATAACTCTTGTAATCCACATATTCTTTAATAGCAGATACCTTTTCACTATATGCATCAAGGAGAGTTCTAATAATCTTTTTCACAATCCTAGATTCATCTACTATAGCACCAAGTCCTTGCATTCGACCTACTAGCTCATCCACTCTCTATACATAGGATTTAATGTTCTCATATTCAAACATATGTAGGACCTCAAGTTGTGCCTCTAAATTCTACAAATTTTCTTCTTTGACCTTTTCATCTCCTTTGTACATCTTTTCTAAAGCATCCCAAACTTCTTTAACAGTCTTCATATTCTGAACTTTAATCAAATTAGAACGTGAAATAATATTCTTCAAAATAAAATTCACCTTATTGTTTGCTTCATGTGCCTTGATTTCATCAACTATACTTAGACCATTAGTAGGAGGAGTGTAAGCAGTCTTATAAGATTTCTCAACCTCATATCCACAATGCTCCAGATATCTTTCCATCTGTATTTTTCAGATAGCATAATTTTTTCCATCAAACCTAGGATACTCAAAAGTGATCTTTCCTACCATCCTAAACCTGCCTTAAGTAGTTAAGCTCCTCTCCAATGACCCAAGCTCTAATAACAATTGTTGAACAAGACAACTAAGAGGGGGGTGAATCAATTGTGACAAATTAAACCTATAAAACTTCCACCAGAAATTAGATCAATCACAAATCCTTTACTCTGCTAATATGATTAATCATTAAGTGCAAAAGGAAAAAACTAAAAAAAATTACACATACACAATAACACCAAATTTATGTGGAAAACCCAAAATGGGAAAAACCAAGGTGATGATTAGCTCATAATATAGAGAATATCAACATCAAAATTTACAAAGGCTCACTACCAAAACATGACTCATTGTCCAGATCAAGACTCAGTATCCAACAAGGGTTAACCACCCGTAGGGATTGACAGAGTATGTGTAGGATCATCATGGAAATAACAGGCCCTTAAGTGGCAAAAATAATAGAAAAATCAGAGTTAGACAACTTGACGTAAAAATTTGAATAAGTTATCTATATTTTTTCAAAAATATGTAAGAATAGATTTGTAGCAAATTGAATGTAGTTTCTAAACTACTAGGTTTATTTTAAAAAAAAACTATTTGGTGAAAATTTGAAACTTCAATATAGTAGTACTTAAATTTCAGGGAAAAAATAAGTAGGTGTTTGTCGACAACCCTAACTACAATAAAATGATAATATTTTTATAATATTTTAGATATAAGTAGAGGACTCATGTCTCGATGTGATGCATATTTTTTGTAATTTTTTCCAAGTAAATAATTAATAATAAATTTTTTACAACTTTTAAAAATATAAAACTCATATATGACCACCTTAACTTGGTCAAAACTTCATCAAATTCATTTTTTAATCCTATAGTATGTGAAGCATAGAATGTGATGCATGTTTCAGATTCAAAAAATGTGATATCATTTGAAAGCTATAGATGTTTTTCAATCAACCTATTAATCAAGACTTTAGTCATAATTCAAATAGAAAATGAATAATAATTAAATTTATTAAATTCAAAGTAAAGCATAATTTATATTGGTGGGAAGCTAAGAATCTCCTTTAAAAACCCTTCTCATTTCATCAATTTTGGGTAAAAAAAAGTCGTCAGCCACATACCCTACACATACCCATCATATCACCACTTTTTGGCTCATCATGATCCTGCACATACCCCTCACTACCACAAAATTACAAAGAAGATAAAAGATATTTGTTATAGAGAGAAAAAAATCTCAATGCAATAGATATTTCCACTACAATTCACTCACACACTTGCAAACATGCATGAATGATAGAGTACACCTTCAACTCATTGCATTTGAAAACTCAACAATTAGATTTCACATTGATCTACCCAAACTTGCATCACATACACATTATTTCACATCTATCTTGCATATATCTTTCTTGCATTCATATCATTCACAAACAACTTGAATTATATTTATACCATCTTCAACTTTGAAACATATCCAAAGTCTACCACACACTATTTACATTTACAAATTCAAATTAGGTCGGTTCCATTACATTTTAGGGTGGAATTAGAATGAGGGTAACCCAAACACATGATTCAACATGCTTCCATAAGCTTCAAAGGTAGTGTTAAACACAAGGTTGGCTAAACCAGTGTAAAACACATAAATCAATTAAACACACACAATCTTAGCATGATCCAAACTTTCCAAACAACAAAATTATCTTCAACACGATCATATCAAACTATCTCTAGAACCGTAAGTCATAATACTCTAACAAGAAGAAATTTGAAGCAACTACATTTCTCCTGGACCTTAGCTAGATACACTGAAAAACACAATTCACAACTAGTGAACATAACTCACACTATGCAATGATCTAGAAACCAAAATCTAGATATAGAAACTTCCAACAACCATGATCAACCTATCTAAACCACACAAACATAAGAGCAAGGTGATCAAGTACAATACTAGATTACAATTTTTGGCCAAACTCGACATTGACCTATTTTTTAAAACTAAATCTTCACTTTTAGGCACCTATAGTAGCTAAATCGTGAGGAATTTGAAGATGATGCAAACTAGTGATTTGTGGCATTTTGTCTGTAGATTCTAAATATATATTTTTAATTTTTTTTGGAATTATATTGCACTTCTTTTTCCATCTCCTTTGAAAAATAGTTTTTAACAGTAAACACCATTTTTAAAGAGTGATGTCACTAGCTAACACAACTTTTTTCTATGAAGGATAAAATTCTAATATTTTCGAATTTAGATTCATAACTACAATATCTAGTGCATGGAATTGGTTTTAGAGCATTTCATTGAATATTTTTTTTTTGTAATTAAGTTTCAAAGTCAAACTAGATACAATTTAGACATAATTCACGGGCTAAAGCATAACCATTTTTGTATGTATCAAAATTCTTTTTTTTGTTGGATCAAGGACATCAATATCTAGTTCACTAATATTTTTTAGTTTTTTTTTATAATATGCTAGATTTATCTACATGTACAAAATAGAGAGCTTATTTTTTGATAAAAACACCTATGTTTAATCAAACTAAAAAAAATACATAATAAAACCAAAACATATTAAAATTATATTCAATGGATAGCTCGTTCTGAGGACTACCATCATTTAGTTGGGTCTATGAAGTCTCCTCCATTTTCATCCTCAACCCAAGCTTTGAAGGGAAATTTTTTGCATAGATTTGGTAGAAGAGGGGAGAAAAGAGGGAAAAGGGGGATTCGAGTCAACCAATGTTTGCTTGAACCCCATAAAACAGTTCGCTTGAATCAATTTAATGGAAAAAGAATGAATCAATCCTTTAATGGCTATCTATATACCTACAAGTATGGAAATAAGGCTAATCAGTACAGAACAAGATTTAGAAAAAGTCAATCTAACTAGAGAAATATTTTCTGCTATAACTGCAACAAACCAGGACATGTTTCAAGAGTTTGCAAAGGTAAGAAGAGTAAGGAAACCAATTTGATAGAAAATCATGACTCTGTGAAGAAGGTTTACAAAGATGAGATTAAGCAAGAGATGAATAAGATTTGGAGAAAGAAAGAATAACCAAAGATTGCTAATGTGTCTGTGCCCTCATCCATTACAAATGATTCCTCTAAGGACTAGACCCAGCAAGGTCATAGGGGAGCATTATCAGAAAATTATAAGAACCCCCTAGATAAATGGCATGTCAGAGGCTGGCACGAGGAAGAAATGTGAAGACTTAGTTTCCAGAGGTTCTAGAAAAGTAATCGGTAGGAAATATGAAGGGATGATATTTTGCAAAGTGAATTAGGGTTTGTCTATGTAAAAGAGAAGAGTTTTTAGCAGCTTTTGGAATCTACCACATTTAATACGAATTAGGGAAGATCGTTATTTTATAAAGAAAATTTTTAAGGAATTTTGATCATTCAGGCATTTGAAGAAATTAAAGAGCTTTTGGAGCATTCTTGAAAGAAAATTAGACTTTGAGCTGTGGAAACCCTAGTTGTAGTTCATCATGCAGAAAAAGGTATTTTTATCTTTTGAATAGTTGTGTTTTTTATTTGGTTAAGTTGTTTGAGTTCAGAACTGGTAGAATGGAAACTCCTATAGTCGTGAAAGTGTTGGAGAGATTGAGGCCCTCTTATAGAATATATTTCTGGAAGGTTTTCGAAGATGATCCCATGGGTGCATTTTTGTCAATTCCACATGGAGTAATGCTGACTGAGGATACAAGGATGTAGCTTCATGTGAAGTATGAGGAATATGATCACTCTAAGCTGATTGAGATTTGGAAAAATGTGCTTACTGGTGATGATTTCTTAATAAAACCTGAATACTCGAACATGGTTGAGAAAAGGTTGGATAGATGGAATAATTTTCCCAATTTTAGCTACAATGACAAATTTGTGAAAGAAGTCCTAAGTAGAATACATGATAAATTCCTTTGGACTGACTAGATGCACCTAATAACTAAGGAGATGATTATGGCTATAATCAGACTCTAAGAAAAAGGTACAATACCTGTGTTGAAAATTGTGAAGAATGAGGTTATAATAGAAATTACAGTCCAACCACATATGACAAAAGAGCCTTAGCAATGAAAACCATCACCAATCCTACTGTAAAGTATGCAACTATGATGATTGGACATAAAATATACTTCACAAATAGAGAAAATTTTGTTTTAGCTCCAACAATCTATACTGGTTTTGATATGGTTGTGAACGGTGCTAATTATGATCTTTGTGAGCTTCTTTAGTTACAATTGATAGAGAACTTGAAGTCGACAAAGGAGAGGAAGTATGCTTTCAAGTTTGGTTCATTGATTATATGTTTATTGTTTTATTTCATGAAGAGACTTCCAGGAAAGAATGAAGAAGCACATTGGGACTCATTCAGACTAGTAGGTCATAATTTTTTTTATTATTTACACAGCCTAAGAAATTTGGATGCTTAAGATAATTCTCTAACAATATTCTTTGTTGTATTTAAAAAAAACATGAATGAAAGGGATAGGATTCTGAAGAAAATTGTTGAGAAGTATAAAGATGACATCATATTCCATTTTTCATTTGATGAATGCATGATTGAGACTGTAGAGCCTCAAATCATCTGGATTCAACCCCTTGGATATGAGGTGAGAGAAGAAGAAGCTGAAGGATATGTGCAATTATTGTTGAAGAATCCAAAGGACCCCAATGAACCTAGAATTGGGATATATGCAGAAAAGTCTATGGAAGTTCATCTGGAGCTATAGAAGCCCAAGATTATAAAGAAATTGGAGAAAATAATTAAAGAAGCTAGATTCACTAATGAGGAGATTTCCCTTGGAAGGGGTGGGGGAGAATAGTTGGAGGCAAAATCATCTACCTCGAGGAAATCCGGAAGGACTACCTCTGCAAAACCCTTTGCAACCCATGTAGCTAAGATTGAGCCTAGTGTAGATGATAAAGGAAAAGGTCTTGTTTCCTTCTTATTGACTACTAGATCTGGGAAGAGGAAGGAAAATCCTCTGGTAGCCCCTACAAAGACATGAAGGAAAGAGAAAGAAACAAGAGAGAAAAATCTCAGTCTTACAGATGATCAAGATGATGAAGAAGAAGATCTTGATGCAAAGCTGGTGAGCAGAAGAAGAGGAGGTTTATCCTCTGGTGAAGGTGCATCTACAGAAGTTGTTGGTTCCAAGAGAGTACATATTATATCATCTTTTGATGATGAAGACGAGTAAGAGTTTGGTATTACATGTGCACACCAAGCCAGAATCAAAGAAGGCTAAGGTAGCTAGTGAAGCCTCTGAGGACCAGAGAGATGAACAAGACATTCTGGTAAGTTCTGGTCCCTAATTAAACTAGAGGTAACTCTTAATTCCTTGCTAAATTTTGAGAATATGCTTCAACCTACAACTACATACTATGATAAGGCTAGAGAAGAAGACAAGAAAACTCTACTTTAGCTGTTATTGAATACGTTATCATCTTAGAAGTTAAATGGGATCGCATAAGCAAAGATGTACCTGAAAGCATGTGGGATGATCTGATGAAAAGGATATCAGAGACCGTTATATTTGAAGAGAAAATTAGAAATGTTGCATATAATAAGATTGGGTCATCCTTGACCCCTAATGATCTGAAATATTTGAAGAAGATCTTTGTAGAAATGTTTCAGATGAAGAGTAGAGTAAACATGTTGATGATAAGAAACAAGAAGCTGATAAAGAAAGTAAGGAAATAACAAAGGTAATCCATGAGATAGTAGAAAAATATGGTATGCTTAAGTCGAATGATGAAGATGTTGAAAATGATGAGGAAAATATTCCTCTTGATGTAGGAAAAGAAGATATTTATGGAAATTGTGATGTTGAAATTAATGTTGATGGTGGAAATAATGAGTAGAATGAAGGAGAAGTTGAGTCTGAGATGCATAATGATGCTCCTCTAGAGCACACTAAAGGAGAAAAAGGCAGTAATGATCAAGGAAATGCTAAAGAAGAAGGAAAGGGAAGTGAAGAAGCAGGAAAAGACAATCTAGAGGAAGAGTAGAATAAAGATGAAAAGGATGGAAATGATAAGGAGGACAATAATGATAAAGACAAAGATGAAAACAAGAAGGAAGATAAGAAAGAAGAGGAAGAAGAGGAAATAGAAGAAGAAAAGGAGGAATAGAAGGAAGAGACAAAGGAATAAATGATAAATGAAGATACTATCAGGAAAAATGAAGAAAGTGAAAAGAAAATTGTAAGATCACTTAAGATTCCTAGAGAATCATCCTCCGGTAATGATGTTTTGAAAGGTTTTCTTTCCAAGGAAATCAAATTTCAGCTGATAATACCCCAAGAGCTTTTACAAATTCCTATGATTGAAGGGTTGGTGGATATGGAGAAGATGTCTCTAGTGCATAAAGTAATGTTGGGAGGTGCTATGCAAGCATTCGGTAGGAAGGAAATTCTTGAAGCACATCAAAGAGTAATAAAACTTGTAGAAGATTCCCTCAAGGTAATACATGAAGTTATACCTGGTGCATCCATTAATGCATCCCTCGCCCCTATTGAAAATATGAGATTATTGCTAGATTATCTCAAGAAGTATACTTCTAGGCTTAATGATAAGGAAAAACAAGAGGTTGAGGAGAAATTGGTGGAGAGAAGGTTATTAGCTTTACATGACAAGTGTGCTCTTGCACACTCTAGAGTTGAAAAGAACCTAGAAGTCATGAAGGTTTGTGAGTCTAAAGTTAATGCTATCCTCGCTTATTGCTTGAAGTGGCCGGATGCCACTCAAAATATTAAGGTTGTTATGGATTCCATTGAGTCTTAGTCTATATAAAGATAGAGACTACTGAACTTGGAATGCAATCTCTGTGCATAAAGAAAAACTCTTTGTTTTGCAGAAGTAGAAGGAGGAAATTATTAGAAAATTTGATTGGTTGAGTGACATGTTGTGAGAGTTGAATTCACTACAATTGGCAAGGTTCTGGCTTGCAAAAAAAAAATTGAAAAGATAAACTTGACTCCTGATACTTCAGAAGGTTCAAAATAAATTTTGATTGAGTGGAGTTTCTGAACAGGATGTTGATTGCCACAAAGGATAGTTGGGATCCTAAGACCCTTTATTTCAAATCCCAAGGCTTATTTCAGTTGAAATCTCAAAAAAATCAACAAAGGCATTCAATTTTCTAGCAACTTGACATTTATTCACCCCAACAAGCTAGGGTGGGACTCATACGCCACCTTGGGTGTATGAGTCCCTCTAGGTGGACCAATATGCCATAAGTGGCGTATGAGTCCCATGTGGCCCCTTTTTAGTATTTGAGTGGGAAATTAAGGTTTTTAATTCCATTTTTTTGTTGATATTGGCATTTGGGATCTAATAAATGGTAAATTAGATAAAGTGCAGGTATATAAACAAAGTTTCAAATCATTATTTTCATCTAGAGAGATTGATTCAAGATCTAAGCATTCACAAGCACTCGAGCATACTTTCACAAGAGAATTTAAGAGCAAGTAGCAAGAAAAGTTGAAGTCTTGGAGTAGCATTATAGTGATTTCTTAGGTCTTCAAGCTCACTTTCATTCAAGATCTAGCATTGCTAAGGATTGATGATGGTTGCCTAGATGGTGAATTATGATGGATTCTAGGTTGGGGAGATGCAACTAGCCATCAAGCCAAACCTAATGATTTTCTTCCTAAGTGATTCCATCCTCCATTATCATTCTAATTTCTACCTAAAGGAAGGTACATGCATTATTATGGCTTATTAGGGTGATTAGGGATCTCCCAAAGTGAGTCACCCATCTCTATATTTCATTCTTGCATCTTATTCTAGCACATTAGAATAGGGTTTTATGGAATTTTGGACCTCCTAGTCTTAGAAGCACTTAAGATTAGGGCTTTCACTCATATTTCCTTTCAAGATATATTATTTTCATCAAGGTTTAACTACCAAACAAGGGGTTTGACTAAGGAAAACCTCCCATAAGAAAATCAATATAATATTCTATATTGCATGTCTTTTTAGTAGGTTTAGATCCAAAAATTAGGTTTGGAAGGAAGAGCAGATATAAAAGAACATATTTAGACCTTGACTTTTTGAAAAAGTGGAATGAGAATAATACACCACTTGTGGCATATGAGTCCTGGTATAACACTTTTTTTGGGTTTTGGAAGATTCAAACTTTTCATTACTAGATTCTAATTTCTGCCCAGGGTAAGTGGCGATATGATGGGTATGTGTAGGGTATGTGGCTGACGACTTTATTTAACCCAAAATTAATGAAATGAAAAGGGTATTTAAAGGATATTCTTAGCTTTCTACCAATATAAATTATGCTTTACTTTGAATTTAATAAATAATTATTATTCATTTTCTATTTGAATTACAACTAAAGTCCTGATTGATAGGCTAATAGAAAAACATCTATATCTTTCAAACGGTATCACATTTTTTAATCCGAAACATGTGTCACATTCTATGTTTTGCATACTATAGGATTAAAAAAAAAAAATACTTTCATGAAGTTTTGACTAAGTTAAGGTGGTTAGACATACGAGTTTTTTTATTTTTTAAAAGTTGTAATAAAAAAATCATAATTAATTATTTACTTGGAAAAAAATTACCAAAAACATGCATCACATCGAGACATGATTCCTCTACTTATATCTAAAATATTATAAAAAATATTATCATTTTATTGTGGTTAGGGTGATCAGATAGACACCTACTTCTTATTTTTCCCTAAAATTTAAGTACTAGTGCATTGAAATCTCAAATTTTCACTAAATAGATTTTTTTCTTAAAAGATAAACCTAGTAGTTTAAAACTACATTCAATTTTATATAGATTCTATTCTTACATATTTTTGAAATAATATAGATAACTTATTCAAATTTTTATGTCAAGTTTCTTAACTCTAATTTTTTTGAATTTTTCACCACTTAAGGGCCTGTTTTTTCCATGATGATCCTACACATACCCCCCATAAACCCTAATATGGGACTAAATCACTCAACCTAGCCTATGAGTCTCAGTGAACATTGAAGTCAACATTTTTAGGATTTCAAACCTTATTTTGAGCCTCTTCAAGTTTCCAGGTGCACCTCTATTCTTTTTTAGTCTATTATTCTGATTTTCAATTTCATAATCTAGGTCATATAGTTAGGTTTTGCATATCATTTACATTCCAAGTCTTTCCAAGCCCTTTCTTGGTGGTGAACCCTCTTTTAGTCATTAATCACACCCTAGGACACCTTATAACAAATCTCTTTCCCTTATTCCATCCTTGGATTGAGGTCTCTAAGGTTTCCTTGAGTGAAACTTATAGGAAATAGGTGGAAAGGTCATAAACCCTAGTTCAATGTCTTAAAAGGATAGAGCCCCCTTATTTTTCTACATTTCAATTCTCCTTTGACATTGTATTTGAAATCAATAACAATAATTCTAATAGTCTTCCCATTTTTCATTGATGGAAACCCTACAAATAAATAATATGTAAATGTATTTAATGCTCCCCCTTTCTCTAATTCTCCCCCTCTCTCAACTTCTCCCTCTTTTACATCAATGGAAAATGAATCCTTGGAGCTATAAGATAGTGTAGTGATAAGATCCCCCCAGGAAATACATCTCCTTACTGACTAGATGAAAATTATATAACCCTCGACTTATATTTGAGATACTCAAAAGTATCTTTTGAGAGAGGCTTTCTAAAGATGTTTATAATTTATTCCTATGTAGCAACATATTCCAACTTAACATGTTGATATATTGCATGCTCTCTTAAGAAGTGATAATTTTTATTGGAATATGTTTCATTCTAGAGTGCATGACATGATTCTTTAAAATATTGATTGAACTCATGCTATCATACAATATTTATATTGGATGATTGTATTCTACCTTGATATCCCTTAGATTTTTCCTCATTGAAAGAACTTGAGTGCAAAAAGATGTTAATGCTATATATTCAATCTCTATTGTTGATAGGGAAACTAAAGCTTATTCCTTACTCAACCAAGACACAAGACTATTACCTAGAAAGACTGTACCTCCACTTATACTCTTTTTGTTATCAATGCCACCAACCCAATCTACATCAATGTATGTTAGGTTGAATTATTCACTTCTTTGATATCAAAATCCAAAATCCAAAGTGCCCTTTAGATATTTAAAAATTATTTTAACAACTTGTACATGGGTTTCTTTTGGAGCTTCTTGAAACCATGCCACCATATCTATTGCTTGCATAATATCAAGTCTTGAAGTTGTCACATTTAATAAACTCCCAATCATTGACATGTAGAGAGTTTGATAGGATTCATGGGACTCATTATCCTCACTCAATTTTTACTTATGACCATAGGTTTACTCACAGGTTTGAAATCCTCCATCTCAAATTTCTTCAATGTATCTCCTTAATATACTTGATTTATGAAATAAATATCTCGTTATCGGGTTGAGAGATTTGCAGTCTAAGGAAGAAAGACAACTCACCAAGCATGGATATCTCAAACTCCTTCTACATGTCCATGAAAAAATCTTGACATGTATTATCACTACTTCCACCAAAAATAGTATCATCTACATAAACTACAACATTGAACTGATAATCATCTTTAGTTTTAAGTAAATATTTCTATCAAAAATTCCTCTCTTTAAACCTTGTTGTTGTAGATACTTTTCCAATCTTGAGTACCAAGCCCTAGAGGCTTGTTTCAACCCATAAAGAACCTTCTTTAGCTTGTATACATAATCCTAATTTTTTGATAGGATGAATCCTTTAGGATGCTTAATATACACTTCTAAGTTTCCATTCAAGACTTGGCTAACTTGACATCCATTTAATAGACTTCAAAATTATTAAGACTAGTAAATTCCAAAAACATCATTATAGCCTTAGATGTGCAACAAGGGAATTTTTTTCTTCAAAATCATTGCTTTGTTCCTTATAACTTGGTCATCCTCATTTAGTTTTTTTAACACCCACTTAGTACCAATTATATTTTTATTTTTAGGGTAAGTACAAAAAGATGGGGGACCAACAAGTGGCCATTCCACTTTTTGGTCCAATAAAAGAGAAAAAATAGGTGTATTATAATGAAACATACTTGTGTTTTTGTGAAGAAAAAATTTCACTTTCCTTCTCTTTCTCTTTCTCTTTCTCTCTATGTGTTCTAATACAAATTCTAGGTTTTGGAAAATCTTATAATTTTTTGAAGATAGTCAAATTTTAGTGATTAGTAGGCTCCCATCATCTTGTTCTCTCTCTCTCTCTCTCTCTATCTCACTCTATCTATATCCCTTACACTCTAGACCTATCTCTATCCTCATCATTTTCCCTTTCTTTACTTCTCTCTATCTCACTCTTTCTCTCCCTTGAGATCAAGATCTCTCTCTCCCTCACTACTCTCTATCTCACATCTCTCTCCCCTAAGCTCAAGATCTCTTTATCTCACCTCTCTCCCTCTCTCTCCATACCTCTCCCTCTCTCACTCATTCCCTCTCTACTTTTGTCTCTCCTCTCCCTCTATCTACCTATCCCTCTCTCTCTCCCACCCTCCCTCCTTCCCTCTCTCTCTACCTCTGTTCATTCGAGCTACTTCTCTCTATCCAAACTCTCCATCCCTCCATGCACTTCTCTCTTCAAGTAGGAAGAGGTAAGTAGAGAGAGAGGTAGTGAGAGAGAGATAGGGAGAGGTATGTAAGGAGGAATAGGTGGGTAGATAGGGAGAGGGGAGATAGAGAGTAGATACGAAAGGAGGTAGGGAGATAGGGAGAGAGTGGGGAAAAGATAGGTAGGTAGAGAGAGGGAGAGGAGTGATAGAGAGAAGTAGAGAGAGGATGGCAGGAGGGAAAGGTAAGGATGAAGAAAGAGGCAAGATAAAGAGAAGTAAAGAATGAATGAGAGAGAGAAGTATATAAATAGAAAGGGAAGGAGGGAGGGAGAGGTGAGATAGAAAAAATTTTAGAGGGAAGGAGAGAGAGAGAGGGGGGAGGGGTAGGTGATATAGAGGGAGTTAGAAAGGCAGAGAGAGAGAGAGAGAGAGAGAGAGAGGGGGGGGAGGAGGGTGAAATGAGGGATGGTAGAAGGGAGGTAGAGGTAGAGGGGTAGGTGAGATAGATGTAGGAAAGGAGAGGTAGATAGGGATAGGTGAGATAGAGAGAAGTAGAAGGGGAAGGATAGATCATGAGAGAGAGATATAGTAATGGATAGGTGAGATAGAGAGAAGTATAAAGGGAAGGTGAGACAAAGATAGGGACAAAAATAGAGACATACACATAGATAGAAAAGATATAAAAATAGAGACAAAGAGAGAGAGATATAGAGATAAAGACAAAGACAAAGAAAAAGATAGAGAAACAAAGAGAGACATATATTCTAAAGAGACAAAGAGATAGAGATACATAGAGACAAAGAGATAGAGTGAGGGAGGGAGAGGTAAGGAGGGGGAAAGAGGTGAGATAAAGAATAGAGAGAGAGGTAGAGAGACAAGGACAAAGAAAGTGAGAGAGAGAAGGGGAGGGAGGGAGAGAGAGGTAGAGAGAGATAGGTGAGATAGAGATAAATACAAAAGGAAGGTGGGATAGAGAGAGAGAGGTCTAGATTGTAAGGGCTATACTTGAAGAGTGAGTTAAAGAGAGAAAGATGATATGAAGTTATTGATTACTAAAATTTGACCTCCACTAATTACTGAAATTTGACCTACAATGTTGAACATATTAGGTTGTCATTGATGTCAAAGATTATCATTAGTAAAGAATATTGTAGGAGTACTTGAACTATCATTATATTCCCCTTGAATTATCATTTTGAGTTGTGGATATTTTCAGAAATATGTTATATTTTTTATAGTATATTGTATGTAAGAAGTTGTCATATCAATCATATCACTAAATCAAGAAACATACATTACTAGTTTTACTAAGGAGTGACTACCATCTAGAAGTTGGTGTGACCATTGTATGATTGCAACATCATGCCTGAGCCTATTCACTATGATAGTGGTGGTTTGAAAGACTGTACCAAAATTTTTCAACTTAATATTTATCAGGTATCCCTTCTAGAGATGTTGCAGGCTCTATAGTTTGAGAGGACAGTATGCCTACATTTTTTCTATCATATTCTATATTTTTTAGAGGATATGTCCAACATGCAAAAAGATTGAAGTCACATAAGATTCTCTATATCTTTTTGTCATCTAGTTGGTGTTTGAGACATGTGTAGTAATGAATAGTAGCATGCAAAATTCAAATCTTCCATGTGGGGTTAAGACAAGACCTGCTTAAGGTTCTTGTGGTAGCACGACATCATGTTCTTTTGGTGGTAATATAATTTTATTTTAGAGGTCAATGTGTTACACATTTTATGTAATTTGAATTTAGGTCCACCTTATGTCATCCTAGCTATTTGTGCATCCTTGGCCAACATGGAATAATTTTAATGTAATTTCATGTATATACTTCTCAAATGTTTAGATGTATTGTGTTAAAGGGATGTCAAGTAGAATAACATCAGTGTGAAGAAAAGTTGGTTGTAGGTGTAAATTGAAGAGAAGGTGGTGAATATAAAGGGGAGAGTTGCATTCAGTGCTTGTGTGCTAATATCAGAAGATCATGTGTAGTGACGAAGAGTTTCAGCTATAACTCTTTCACTTGTATGAGATATATAGAAGATCGAAAATAATTATCTTTGTATTCTAGTAGACTGGTGTTCTACCAATTGTACTTATTCAATTGGGGATTGGTGTCTCTAGTAGGTTGGTGCCTATAGATATAATTGGGGCTTGGCATCTCTGGTAGGTTGGTGCTTCATATTATAAAATGTACTTGTATATTTCTACTTTGTGAGGATAGACTTGGATAGTAGATCCAAGAAACTATTCTCACTGTGGTTTTTCCCATCTAGGGTTTCCATGTATATCTAGTGTTCTCTTGTACATGTGTGTGCTTCTTGATATTTCTTAGTTGTAGTGAAGATTCACATTTTATGTTTGGTTACTTGTGTTGGCGTTAGTTGTGAAGAATCTGTATTATGATAATTGTGGCTAATTAATAATTTTGAATTGATTAGATCTATTGATTCACCCCCTTTCTAAGTAGATTGTATGCCCTTTAATTGGTATCAAATCCAAGTTTCTCTGAAGAAGCCTAACAACTTAAGGTAGTTTTAGGATGGCATATTCAGTTGCTTAGGAAGAATTTTATAGAAATAAAGCACCACTCTTTCAGGGATCTAATTTTGCATTGTGGAAAGTTAGGATGGAGTCCTACTTGATGGTTCTAGGAATGGATATCTAGATGTTAGTTTTAGAGGAATATGAGATTCTTGAAGCCCCTCCTAGAGATTAGGCCAAAAAGAGGGCTTGTGAAATTAATGCTAAGGCAAGGAATGCTATTTTATGTGGATTGACTAACTTTAAATTTGTGAAAGTGATGCAGCTCAAAACAACAAAGGAAATATGGGAGAAATCATAGACCGTCTATGAAGGTGATGACAAAGTCAAAGAGGCAATGTTGCAAACTCATAGATCTTAGTTTGAAAGCTTGAAGATGAGAATATTTCCACTTTCTTGCTCTGGGTTGATGAAGTTGTCAACTCTATTCAAGGTCTTGGGGAGGAATTGAAAGAAAATAATGTTGTGAAAAGGGTACTTAGATCTCTCCCTAGAAGGTTTGATTCTAAAGTCTCTATAATTGAAGAAGATAAGGATTTGAATAATTTGAAGTTGACTTAACTACATGGAATTCTAATTGCTTTTGAAATGAGATTTGAAAGTGAAGATACTATAAGAAAAGAGGTTACATTCAAAGTATTTAAGAAGCAAGTTAAGCAAGATTCTAATATTGTATTAGATCTAGAGGAAGTCAATTTTTTTAGGAAGCTACAAAGAGGTTCTGGTAAGTATAAAGGAAAGTTACCTTTTAATTGTTTTAATTGTGGTGAAGTAGGAAATTTTATGGCTAAGTGTCCTCATAAGAATTCTAAAAATGTTAAGAAAAAATATAAAAATAAATCATATCAAAGAATGAATAAAATTCAAAGGAAACATAAGAGCTTCTACACTAATGAGGAAGAGGAATACTCTACTGATGAAGAAGATGAAAAAATCTCCATAGATGAAAAGAAAAAGTTGTATTCATGACTTTTCAAACTACTAAAGAAAATGCAAAAATGGATTCCAAAAATAATGAAGATGAAGTGGATCTTGTAGAAGAATTGTTATGTGCTAGAAAAGAGATTAAAAGGATGAAGAAAAGAATTGTAGAAGTGAAGGCTAAAGAAAATGTATCTCTAGACTTAGAGAAAGCAGAGTCTAAGATGATTGTTGATCTGAAGACCCAGATAGAAGAAGCAAAAAGGATTGAAGAATTTTTTGACCAAAAAGTTGTCAAGTCAAGAGACAAGGATTGTGAAAAGCTCAAAGTAGAAATTGTGACAATGAGAAAAGAGCCTGAGAAAGTGAATCAATAACTACAAATGAAGTTTGGAAAAGTACTTAAACTCAAGATTAGATATTGGGATGTATGAGAGCTCTACATTTGTACCTCTATACAATTTTAATATCATTTGCTACAAATGAAATAATTTTGGACTTATTTTTAGGAATTGTAGATTCAATTTTGTGAGTCCTCATCTGCCAAAAATAGTAAGGGAAGGATCATAATGTAGAATTCATGAATCAAATAAAGTCTAGAAGAAGGTTTTGGAAGAGAAAATGTTAGAGAAATCAACAATTTCTCTAACTGCACTAGATGCTTAGAAAGAGAAGAATTTATGGATCATAGATAGGGATTGCTCAAGCCATTTGACTAGAGATGAAAGTAAGTTCATAAGTTTCAAGAAATTAAAAGGATGTTTTGTGACTC
Source organism: Sequoia sempervirens (assembly GCA_007258455.2). Taxonomy (NCBI): domain Eukaryota; kingdom Viridiplantae; phylum Streptophyta; class Pinopsida; order Cupressales; family Cupressaceae; genus Sequoia; species Sequoia sempervirens. Next base: position 326,824,391 of record VDFB02000003.1, read on the forward strand.
TTGGAAATAATTATGTTACCAAAATTACCGGTAAGGGTACTTTGAGTCTTGATGGTGGTAGGACAAAGACACATGATGTTTGCATGTTGAAGGACTAAAGCATAATCTCTTAAAAGTGTAAGTCAGATGTGTGATAAAGGTTATAAGCTATAATTTAATTTTGAAGGATATGAAATTAGGAAATCTTGTACCAAATAACTAATTGCAGAAGGAAGCAGGACATACAGTGACATATATCATCTTAGTGAACTAAATGGATCAAATTGTCTCACTATGTAAAGAGAAGAAAGTTGGCTTTGGCATAGAAAGTTGGGACATCTAATTTTTTTATTATATTGTAAATATTAGCTCAAGAGGAATGGTCTAGGATATACCAAAGATTAAGAAGCATCAATCTGTAGTTGCAAGCCATGTCATGAAGGAAAACAAATAAAAAAATAGATTTATTACTAAGGAGTATTCTACATTAAAACCATTGGACTTGGTTCATATAGATCTGTGTGGACCTATGAGGAAAAAAAATGTACAAGGAGATAAGTATTTCATGATTCTCATTAGTGGTTACACTACAATGACTTGGATTAAACATTTATAAAAGAGAATTCAAAAGCATTTGAGAAGTTTAAGGCATTCAAGGCATTAGTAGAGAATGAAACCAAAAGAATAATCAAGGTTTTAAGATCAGACATAAGTGGAGAATTCACTTTTGAAAAGTATGAAAAATTCTATGAAGAGCATGCGATCCAAAGGAATTTTTTCTCCTAGGACTTCACAACAAAATGGAGATGCATCAAGGAAGAACCAAACTATAAAGGATATTGCAAGAACAATGTTCTATCAAGAAAATCTATCAAACATATACTTAAGAGAAGTGGTTAAAATTATAGAATATATCCTAAACAAAGTTCATATCATATGCAAGACTGCTAAAAAACCATATGAGTTATGGAGAGGAAGATTAGCTTTAGTCAAACATCTCAAGATATTTTGAAGGAAATGCTACATCAAAAGGGATGAAGAAAATTTAGGTACATTTAATTCCATATCTAATGGAGGTATTTTTATTCGTTATTATTTAATAAGTATAGCATAAAAATGTTACAACAAAAGGATGAAGAGGATTGTGAAAAGCGCAAATGTGAGAGTTGATGAAACAATTCAGTCTACTAGAATTTCAAAAGTAGAAGATGATGAAGAACCAATCCACAATAGTAATGAAGATTCATAAGTTGTTGCAAAAATTCTAGTAAAATATGTTCAAAAGAATCATTCTAACAAAAAAATTATAGGAGAAAAAGATAGTGGGGTTCAAACGTGGAAGAGACTTGAAAAGGAAAATGAGAAGTATGATTTGCATTATTATCAGAGATAGAGCCTAAGTCTTGTAAAGGAGCAATCAAAGAGAAAGGTTGGATAAAAGCTATGGAGGAAGAACTAAATCAAATCATAAAGAATGAAACTTGGGAACTTTCCCCAAGACCTAAAGGCAAAAACAAAAAGAATGAAACTTAGAAACTTGGGATGCTTTGAGAGATGTAGGGTAAAAGTACAAAGTTGTGTCACACTTTTATAAAGGAAACAACCAACATTGATCTAACTTTTAAACTTGAATCACTAGAAAGTGGCATATATGTTTTGAATTTTGAAATGATGTAAACTAATAAAATGTGTATTTTTTAGTATATTTTATGTTTATATTTTTTAAAAAAATTAAAAAATTATTTGAATATAGTTTTTTTATAAATTAACACTATAGTTTAGTTGTTGATAAAATGCTGAAAAATCATGTTCCACTCGACATCAAGCTTTATATAGTAAATTTTCTTTTTTTTTCCTTCAAATTTTTTGTGTATATTTATAACTTGAAACTTTAGGGCATGGATATTTCATTTCCTAATTTTAGGGTTTAGGGTTTGAGGGTCTAATTTTTAGGGATAGAGGGATTAAGGGTTGAGGGTTGAGAATTGAAAATTGAGGGTGAGGGTAGAGGGTTTAAGGTTTAGGGTTGATGGTTTAGGCTCCAAGAAATGGGGTCTCCTAGTGATGTAGAGAGAGAGAGGGAGTAGGAGAGAGATAAAGGGTAGAGGGTTAAGGCCAAGTGTAGAGGGAGAGATAGGAAGTAGTGAGTGAGTGAGGGAGAGAGAGAGAGAGGGGGAGGGGTGGAGGGAGAGAGAGAGGAGGAGAGACAGGAGGGTGAGAGGGTTGGATGGTAAGAGGATGCAAGATGGATAATGAGATAAGGAGGGGTAGAATGGAGGAGCGGAGCGAGAGGAGGAGGGAGGTGAGATCGAGAGGGAGAGGGAGTGGAGGAAAGTAGAGGGGGTAGAGGGACGATCATGGGATGGAGGACAGATTGACATGCAGAGAATAGACAGGGAGGGATGGAGGAGGAAATGGAGGGAGAGATATGAGTGAGGGTGAGGGTGGAATGGAAGGGAGGGACAAATGGAGAATGGAAGAAGAGATGGAGGAAGAGGATATAATAGGGATGGTGGAGGCAGTGGAGTGGGAGAGGGAATGGAAGACAGAGTGGAGAGAGGAATGGAGTGGATGGAGACATAGGTGGAGGATGGAAAGATGGTAGGGAGGGAGAGAAGGAGGAGGGTTGGAGGAAGAGAGGAGAGGTTGGAAGGGTGGGGTGGGAGAGATGGAGAGGAGGAGAGAGAGAGTGGAGGAGATGGAGATGGAGAGGGTAGGGAGGAAGGGGGAGAGAAATAAGGAGAGAAGAGAGGACAAGGTGGAAGGTAGAGGATGGTAGAGAGGAGAGAGAGGAATGGATAGTGGGAAGAGAGAGGGGTGGGAGAGATGGAGAAGAGGGGATAGAGATGGACAGGAGGGAGAGGCAGGGCTGAGAATTGAATATAGGAGGGTTGAGGACCCGGCTGATGGTTTAGGGGTATTGGTTTGAAAGGTGGAGAGGATGAAGTGGGTAGAGTGAGAGGAAGGATGGGCTTAGAGACAGAGGATGAGGGTTGTAGCCTAGGTTGAGGGTTTGATAATTTAGGGTTGGAGGGTAGAGGATAGGGAATGGGTTGAGGGTAGAGGGGTACAGGGTAAGGGTAGAGATAAAAAGACCTAAAAGACTGAGGGTAGAGGTAGAGATAAAGAGGGAAAAAAGACCTATAAAAAATAAACTTTCTCATAATGCAAGCATGTTTTGAAGTAGTAGAGATATGGACGTTCTTTTAGCAAGACATAACATGCTCATGTTATAACACAAGCACATTTTGGCTTGCTCTAAAAATGGTTAAAAACTCAATATACCTATGATCTCAAGGCCGACATTTTGCATATTCTCTTAGTTCTACATGTGTGCTAAAAAAAGAAAAAGGCTTTTTGATGATTTTGTGAAGTGTGCATGAATTTTTTTCATATTCCACGACCTTTTTCATCATCTTTCCACCACCTTTGCATGAAATAGAAGATTTTTCACATTGAAAGGCATATAATATCAATTCAAGTTTGAATTCCATTCGAGAGTGATATACAATTGAAGTTTGGAGGGGAACAAACTTTTTGAAAATGTCAAATTGTTAAGGAGTTTGAAGAAAGAAGAAGTAAAGGCTACATAATTGGGTAGAACTCTTCCATTTGAAACTCAAATGGTTTTTTAGGTATATGAAGTCTTTACACATTTTATTTCATTCTATTATGGCTTGCTTTCATTTTTACTATTTTGCATATTCCATGTTGATCATTGTTTATTTGTCATTATAACCTTTTGTCAATGCACATTTTAAATTACACAGTTCTTTACACTTCCCAATTACATTTTTAAACCACATCTATTTGAGGCATTTTATTAAGAAATTGACTTACCTTGTGTATGCTTCCACATTTTGTATACACATATATATGACATAAGTTATAAGGAAGTAAAATAAGACATCATTTCTAAATCCTTTGCTATGGATGTGCATACCACTCTCCAAAGCTTTCATTTTTGTATAGGCATGGGGGATGTTGGAAAATGTAGTTGAATTTGGTTTTACACCTACATTTTTCATATGCTTGAAATTTTCTAAAGCCTTTTCAATAAATCTATTTTGTGTATATCCTGCAATCATTATAGTCCACAAGGACATATCTTATTGAGGTATTTTTTTAAATAGTTATACCAAGTAGCTGATTGCCTTGTTTATGCTACCAAATTTTTCATACATGTCTCTAAAAAATTGGAATATAATCCTCCCACATTGATAGATCTTTGAATCAATTTGGTTTTCATCTCTATTTCTAAATTTACCTCATCACTTATGTTGTGATATATTTTAAATTTTCCTTTGATTAGTCTACCTACAAGGGATTCTAACCCTTTTCTCGACTATTTGAAGACTCTTTATTCAAGGCTAAGTTTGCAACATGGGGAAAGGTGCAACCTATCTCACAATCATGGCTCAAAATGGAAGCATGGACAAGGCATTTGAATCATTTGACAATAATGTTTTCATATAAATGTATGCAAAATGTGGTAGCATTGACAAGCTAGTGAGCTCACTAGCTTGCCAATGAGGTAGGCTTGACAAGGTAGGGGTAGCGTATGCCTCATAGAAATGGTGTCTCACGATGATGTATATCACTGTGAGACCCCATTTCTATGAGGCATACACTGCCCAAGTCATAGAAATGGGGTCTCATAGTGATATACATCACTGTGAGACCCCATTTCTATAAGGCATATGATACCCCTACCTTGTCAACCCTACCATATTGGATATCACCATGAGACCCCCTTTCTATGAGGTATACACTGCCCCTACCATATTGGTAAGCTAGTGGTGCTCCACTAGCTTGCCAATGTGGTAGTGTTGACAAGGTAGGGGCAGCATATGTCTCATAGAAATGGGGTCTTATGGTGATGTATATCATTGTGATTCCCCATTTCTATGAGGCATACACTACCCCTACTATATCACCATGATTCCCTATTACTGTGAGGCATATGTTGTCCCTACCTTGTCAACCCTACCACATTGGCAAGCTAGTAAGCTCATAAGCTTGCCAAATCTCCACTAACTTTCCAATGTGGTAGGGCTGACAAGGTAGGGGCAGTGTATGCCTCATAGAAAATGGGGTCTCACAGTGATGTATGGCAATGTATGCCTCATAGAAACACATCACCATGAGAGCCCATTTCTATGAGGCATACACTGCCATACATCACTATGAGACCCCATTTCTATGAGGTATATCCTGCCCCTACCTTGTAAACCCTATCACATTGGCAAGCTAGTGAGCTCACTAGCTTGCCAATGCTCCACTAGCTTTTCAATTTGGTAAGGTTGATAAGGTAGGGGTAATGTATGCCTCATAAAAATGGGGACTCACAGTGATGTACATCACCATGAGTCCCCATTTATGAGGTAGTGTACATCATTGTGAGTCCCCATTTCTATGAGGCATACACTACCCCTACCTTGTCAACCCTACTGCATTGGCAAACAAGTGAGCTCACTAGCTTGCCAATGTTGTAGGGTTGACAAGGTAGGGGTAGTGTATTCCTCATAGAAATGGGGACTCATGGTGATGTACATCATTGTGAATCCCCATTTCTATGAGGCATATGTTTCCCCTACCTTGTCAACCCTACATTCCTTGTCCATGCTTCCATTTTGAGCCTATCTTGCAATCATGGCATTGCATATTACCACATTTCTTTAAGTAATTTTGTTAGAAAAAATCATATGACCTTTGTCTATGCTAGAAATGTTAGAAATTTCATGTAAAAAATATCAATTAAATGAAAATAGAGATTAAACAGAGGAATGAAAAAAACATAAATAATAACAATAGGAGACAATATTTAACATGGTTTACCCAAACTTGGGCTACATCCACCAATAGAGATTCCAATATTATTATCCAGTAAATTGAACTGATTACAAATAGTAATCCTTGTAACTCAATACTGCTACAAAATTCTACAATACAATATCAATGGAAACCCTAACCCTTTTCCTTTTATCAAGACTTATTTTGGTTACAAAAATAGGGTTTTTTTATGTCAGTCAATAGAAAAATTAACTCCTGACATCTTTATAAAATAATAAAAATCATGAGAGGTTTGGAGGGCGTTTCCCTCAAGCCCCCACGGGAGTGCTTCCCCTCAACCTTTCCCTATACCGTGATAGGGAACATGCTAGGGACACTACCCCTTGATCTCATCTTGGGGGAACTACCCCCAAACCTCCATTAAATAATTTGGGGGGAAACCACACCGATAAAAATGGGGAAAATTTAACCTTTGAGTCTGATTAAGCTCCATTTACCAACAAGAAACACTCTTTTATAGGATGATTGTAAGTATTTTGTATGAAGCCTTCAATGACATATATTTCATTTATTTTTATGGATTCATTTTTTAAGAACTAATATCTATCTCATTACCATGCTATAGGTGAATTCATATGTGATGTCAAGTAAACAAATAAGGAATAAACTAATAGATGAAGAGTATGAAACCAATAAAGCAAAAGAGAGAGAACAAGTGAGTAAATATCATAAAAGGAAGAAATTGGATACAATTGATGAAAATAAACCAATTGAAGAGGGACCTCAACCATCAAAAAGAGAAAGGAATTGGTGGCACAAAGGGTACGAATGTGAAAGGATCATGGTAAGATAGATTCAAATACCATAGTTGGAGTCACACCCTCTATCGCAAGTGAATACAAAGGGACAACATGAAACACAAGAAAATATGGAGGGACACCATCTATCACAAGTGAATATGGAGGGACACCATCTATCACAAGTGAATATGGAGGGACACCATCTACCACAAGTGAATATGGAGGGACACCATCTACCACAAGTGACTATGGAGCGACACCATCCACCACATCTCAAGTTGAGAGTACATCATCAATCAGATTTGAAAAAGAAGGTACACCATCATCCCCATGTGAACCTCAAGGTATGTCATCTATTCCCCCCTTGATCGAAGGTACGCAATCTAACCCACCTCACTTAAATATAGATGAAATTTCTAATGTTGAGATGTATGTACCTAGGATAACTCCACCCAGAATTTTGTGTAGAAAGCCAAAGTATTTGATTAATATTGTTAAGGATATTTTGTAGCACATGTAAGGTAGATTCTAGCACAAACTTGTAGAAGCTATGCTGATAAGATTTGGAAATTGTTCTTTGAAAAGCTAAATGAGACTGCAAGATGTCAACTATTTATTGAAATGATACAAGGTATAAAGTATACAAACATCATGAAGACTCTTGGGTTGAGAACATCAAATTCTTCAAGTAAAAACACTATTGTGAAGAATCTAATGGATGCTTATGAGAGTGTGGGTAAGACCTCACACTGAAAGGATAGTAATGTCACCTGATGTGTCATTACATCAACTTTGGTAAGTAGTCAAACAAAGAGAGCTCATCTCACTATAAAGATGAGTGAAGAATTGAGAAATTTTAATAGAAAAAATTTATCGAGAGTCATTCAAAGGTAACAAATAATTGAGGGTACTGATTCAATTGAATTATGGGCATTCTCAGGGATACTACCACAAAAAGATTAAAAAGTTGTTGAAGCATTGAGAACACTAATTGAAGAGTATTGTAAGAATAACACAAGGCCATCTCTAAATCAAAGGGATGTGATAAGAAGGATAATTGGTAGTTGGAACTGTGAACCACATCCAAAGCATTTTTTGGATATGACTCAAACCTAAATTTTTTGTAAATTTCAATAGGCTTATCCTCAAATTAGTATTTTTCAAAGATATTTTGAAATGATTAAACCTTTTATGTCAATATAAATCACACATGCACTACTTGTTGTTGTAGACTACATATTGAATTCTCTAACCATTATGATTATCATTCTATATGTTTAGATTTTCATACTAACAATGTTTTGCAAGATTGTGGCATACAAGCCCCACCAACATCTTCAAGAGAGTTCTTATCAAAAAATTGATGTGAAATAGAGGATGGCCAAATATTCTATAAGACAACATGCTTGGATGGTTCATTTCAACATTGTGGTGGCTTGCAGAGTATTCCAGTATGTCAACATATGCAAAGCTCACATGAGGTGGGACTAAAACTAGTAGAGTTTGGGAAGTATAAAATAGTGGCATATTCTACAAAAGATGGTAATCAAGAAAAAAGGTGTGATTTCGTTATTCAAAAGATTCCAGTGTATTAGTTTATATCCATGTTTCATGACAATATAGTGTATGATTATGCAAGGCATACCCATAGAGCCTTATGGCTGGACATGCAATTGAAGCTATGCAAGGACACCTTTCCAGTTGGTAGCATAGTTTCAGTGGTTGACTTTGCAGAGAACTACACTCTACAACCATAGCATGAGGTGGAGTCACAATATTAAAACTCCACATAGGTTTCAATATTTTTGCACATAACATGCATTCATGCAGCTGATAGTAGAGAGGACTAACAAAAGGTATTGAGGGAGTAGATCACTTTTATATTAGTGATGATTGCACACATTCTCTAGAGTTCATGCAAGGTTACTTCTAGATGTTCTACAATGATTTGGATCAAAGGGGAATAGCATACTGTGGATATTCAATATGGTCGGATAATTGTGCAACACAGTTCAAGAAGTCACACATTCTACTGGTTGAGTAGGATGCATGTCATTATAGTTTTTTAGCATATGTGGAACTTTTGTGAGGCCAGGCTATTGGAAATAAGATGCCATTTAATTGTAATCCTAAACATTATTTATTTTATGTATCTCCTAAGTCCTTGGAAAGTATTCTCAAACACTAGGATTAGAAATAGATTAATTTTGAATGAAATAATTATGTTAATTGACATTTTTAATTATTTCTAAATGATAGGAGCATGTGAGGGTGTCCAAGAGGAGTTCCTAAATAATAGGAGCACATGGGGCACCCACATGGAAGGTGGAACCCACCTTGAGTTAAGTTAACTATTTGGAGAAAAATATAACACTTATGTAATGCATGCAAAAATCCTAGAAGTTAGGAATTAATGTCTATATGCATGAAGTTCAGTTCAGTTTAGTTTAGATCAGTGAACAATTCATTTCAATTCAGTTCAGTATCAATTCAGTTTAGTTCAGTTCAATTCAATTAAGTGATGGTTCAGTTATCTCCAGTTAGTTCTAGTTGAATGTTAGTTGACTTCAGTTAACTTGGAATGCATGACTAATGACTTGAGTTGCATGATAGCTAATAGGTTACTACTTTCAATTAATAGGGGATGGCCATTCTTGCATGAATAGTGGAGAGATATGTTTTAGTTAACAAAGAATGACTTGGACCCACCTTGGGTGCCCAAGTTGGCTTCTTGGAGTTAACACTTTTGCATGATAAGATATATCGGAAGGTTGAGTTAAGTGGGCCCACTCTTGGGTGCCCACTTTGAGGATAAGCTTTGAAGATATCTACGAAATCAAGGTTCAATTGTGACTTCAATTTGGGATGCCCAAATGGATGAAGCACATTTTTTGGCATTGTTCTTCATGGTAGAACTCTAATTGCAAGATATAGGTGTACCTTTTTTTAGATAGGGATTGAACTTTGTAATTGTACCTCTTTTGAGTTTACAAAGTTGATTATTGCCTATTTATCTCAAGGAATTTTAAGAGAGTTTGTATCAGTTTTTATTGCAGGTTGTGAAGAAGATTGGTTGAAGGCAAAAGAAGCATCTCAAGCAAAGATTGAAATTATTGTAATCTTATTATGAGATTAAATAATACATTGATTCTTGGTGGATTTTTTTCTTGAAAGGTTTTCTCCACAATATATGCAGTGTATCTTCTAATATTCTTTCTAATTCTTCTACAACCTTCTATCTTCATTCTACAAATGATAAAATGAATTAATCAGATAATCACCCACAAAGAATACATATTTAGATCAGAAATCATAAATTTTTACAAATTATTAAGCTACATAAACACCTCATTTTTCAACATTTGGTATCCGAGCTGAGGTTAGGTAGAGTATTGAGACACCTTTCTATTAGAAGATTGAAGTTTTTTTGTTGTAATGGGAGTTTTTTCTATTTTTTCTATTGCTGATTTTGGAAAATAATTTTGTTACAATGAATTTTAGTTTAGATATTGAAAGGTTCAATGGATCTAATTATGAGATGTGGAAATTAAAAATAGAGGATCTCCTTGAAGATAGAGATCAATGGCTAGCTATTGGTAACAAAACAAAGTCACCTACAATGATATCAGATGGGGATTGGGCTAAGCTTGATAAGAAGGCAAGAGGGACCATAAGATTATGTCTTGTTGATGTTCTCTTGAATGTTTCAAAAGAAACTATTGCATATAAGATATGGAAGAGAATAGGTGATATTTATCAAAATAAAAGTCTTACTAATAAGTTGTATCTGGAAAGATAGTTGTATTCTTTAAAGATGAAAGATGGTGATTCTATTGCAAATAATTTGAATGTTTCTAATTTGATTCTAAGTTAGTTAGCATCTATAGATGTAAAGCTAAAAGAACAAAGATGAGGAGGAAGTCTAAAGAGGGAATCCAAGATGCCTTGTTTGTAAAAGGTAGGCCTAAGAAAAAGGAACCTAAGGGAGACAAGGAAGGAAAGGGTAAGTCCAAAGGATAGTCTAAAACCCCTAGTAAGAGTAAGGTAATTTGTTGGAACTATGGGAAACTAGGACATGTGAAGAAGGATTGTAAGAACAAGAAAGAGAGTTATGATTCTTCTATAGAGGAATCATCGGGTGTTAGTAATGATGCATTGGTTATTTTAGCTAATACTGGTTGTGATAACTCTTTTCTTTGAATGTTTTAGAGTGATCTTCATGGAGAGGATGGTAGTCACAATGACATATGTGACTCGGTACCACAGTTCAGTGGGAGTTGTTGGCAGTGACGTGGATGCATCACTGGTAAGGTTATCTTCATGTGATTGGGGATATGTTTTTTAATTGGTTTAGAGTGGTTGATATTATGTCATGGTTTAATCTTGATTCTAGATTATAATTTGGCATATTACATGTTCTCTTGAGACCAGGATGTATGTTATGGTGCATGTGATTTCCTAGGAGGAGATGGTTAGATCATGGATGTCATGTTTATGTTCAAGATTGGAGCTTTGGCATTGATCTTGTGTAGTTCTCTTATGTATTGGGTACATTAATCATTTGCTTGATTACTTCATGATAGTGCTATGTTGGATTTGGAGTTTGGCATGGACTGGTTGGTTACAGGTCCTCATGGATACTTAGAGAAATAGGTGAGGCTTGAGTTCTCTTATGGTAAGAGATATATGTTGGAATGATTACTTGTAAGAAAAGCTATTTTCAATAGTAAAGACTGAGAATCCTACACCTTGGTTGAATGTGTGTTGAACACACTCAGCAGTTTCACATGCCTCCAAAGAGGTAGTTTGGATATAGAGGCTTGGGAAAGGTATTAGTTTTAATTGCAAGTTAAACTTGAATGTGATAGTCATAGTGCTATGTGTTTAGCCAAAAATCATATGTATCATGTTTGTACTAAGCATGTTAGTGTTCAATATCACTTTGTCCGAGAAATGGTTGAGAGTGGGAAGGTATTAATTGAGAAAGTTGACACTTTAATTAATGTTGTATGTTATCTTATGAAACCTATTCCTACAGATAAGTTCTCTTGGTTTTAATCATTTTCTTGGAGCTTCATGATTATGCAGGTTGCATTTGAAGTTGGCATGGATTGATTAGTTGGTGCAAGAAGGCCATTGGCCTTGAGTCCTATACTTGATTTATTATAATTTTTCCTTGTTTAGAATAATTGCAATGTATAATGTCAAGTGGGAGAATGTTGGAAATAGGATGCCATTTAATTGTAATCATAAACATTATTTATTTCATGTATCTCCTAAGTCCTTGGAAAGTGTTCTCAAACACTAGGATTACAGAGAGATTAATTTTAAATGAAATAATCATGTTAATTGACATTTGTAATTAATCCTAAATGATAGGAGCATGTTCAAGGGCAATGAGTTCCTAAATAATAGGAGCACATGGGGTGTCCACATGGAAGGTGGAACCCACCTTGAGTTAAGTTAATTGATTGGAGAAAAAGATAACACTTCTATTATGCATGTAAAGATCATAGAAGTTAGGAATTGATGTTTACATGCATGAAGTTTAAAGTCTCGCCTGCTCTGGGCCACTAGTCTGCCAGCTTTAGTTTCACCAATTCAAATATCGGGCTAGTTCTTTAGTTTGAATAGTTCACCCAATTCGCCTCACCCGCTTTAGTTCAGCCCGCCATGTTCAAATTGTCTTGGCTAGTTTTAGTTGAATGCTGCTGACTTTAGTTAACTTGGAATGTATGAGTAATTATTTTGAGTTACACACGTATAAATGCGTCAGCCTTTAGCTAACATGGATGGCCACTCAGTAGAATGGTGGTAGATGTTTACAGAGAAATGGATTTGAACCACTTTGGGCAACCTGCTGGCTTCTCGGAGTTAACACTTTTGCTGGTCAAGATATTTTAGGTTATTGAGCAAGGCCCAATTCTCTTGGCAATTCACTCTCCTTTGAGTGATGCTCAGTACCATAATGGAATCATGTCTTAATTGCATTCTTGGCTTGGGGACACCCAAGTTTTAGATGTGTTCAAGCCAAGCCGTTCTTCATTGTAGAACTCTACATGAAAGAGAGAATTTACATTTTGTGAGAGATAAGGGATTGATCTTTTGTAATTGTAACTCTTTGGAAAGCCATTGTGCTGGATTATTGCCTATTTATCTCAAGCAAGGAAGAGATTTTAAAATGCTTTTATTGTAGGTTGTGTTGAAATGCCATGAAAAAGAAGTTATTCAAGCAAGGGGACGGAATTATTGTAATCTTATTCTGTTTAAATAATACATGATTCTCAGGAGTTTTTTTTCAAAAGGCTCTTTTCTCCATAGTATAAGTGTTGTAAAATCGAGAATATTTTGTCTGTCTTTCAAACAACCTTAGAGTGTCTTAATTCTACAAATGATAAAATGAATTAATTAGATAATCACTCACAAAGAATTTGTAACAAAGAATACATATTCAAATCAACAATCATAAAGTTTTACAAAGTATTAGGCTATATAAACACCTCAATTTTCAACACAGGCATGGAAAGGGGGAGCATGTGGTGCAGGAGTATGTGTGAAAAGAGAATTAGCACAAGAAGAGTTAAAGTATAAAGACAATACAAAGTTGAAAGATGCAAAATCAATCATCGAGTGGTGTAATGCTTTGATGGGTCCATGTAATGAAGGTACATCTTCAATTCATAGATTGTTTTGGTTGATGGATGATTCTAACATTGCACCATATGAGGATTGTTGTACACTAACAAGATTGAGTGAGCTACACTCTTTCCTTAGCTTGGATACAGGTTCATGGAGTATCAATACATAGAAGAGCATGTTTTTGTTCTTCATGTAAAATGCAAGTCTAGGATGATTGTGATTCAAAGGAGTGGGTTGAAAAATGGTCATTAATTTATCTTAGCCCACTTCACATGTATCGCCCTTTGACAACATTGGAATTAACAAAGATGGATTCATCGGTCAACTTTGAACATATACTAGATCTAGTTCAACTCAATAATATATCTACTTGCTTAGCTTTTGAAATTCTCATTGTTAAATCTTACTTTGTAGTGTATTTGTAATGTTGACTAATTTCAAGAGATTTGTTGCACATATCAATGTAGGGCATGTTTATGCAGTTATTGCAGATGAAGACAATGAAGAGGGAACAAACTATTACTTGTGTCATTGTGTTGAGGCCAAAAAGAAATTGGAGGCCCTAGTTATAGATGGAGAAAACATCAAAATGCCCTATGGGCTCAATTGTTATTACTGGAACATGGCTTAGAAGGTACCCACATAAGAGTGTTAAATATTGGTTGTTTTAGGACTTTGACTCACATCAAAAAATTCTTCATTACTCAAACCTTGCCATATGAGGGTAGACCTTTGAACAGGACCTTGTGGAAGGTCTGTGAGTCTAACCATGAGACAATACTTGACACAATAAAGAGTAGAGCAAAGTTGAATGGTTTGTTGGATTAATTTGTGAGTATGCACATTGGTTCTTATTAATTTATACTTGTATGCACATTAATTTGTATGATGCCAATACTATGATGTCAATGCTATTATCTAATGTTTATATAATCTTCTTTTACTTTTCCTATTTGTAAGTAACCTACTAAAAATTGATTGGTGACCCCTTGTAGAAAATGTTGATTTATGAGCCATCCAAGAGAATCTCAGCCAAAAAAGCAATGCAACATCCTTATTTTGATGATCTTGAAAAATTTCAATTATGATTTTAATACATTATAAAAGTGTGTGTGAAGCTTAGTGAGGGAATTTCAAGTTATTCATTTGAAGTTAACCTTATCATGAGCACCTATGATGTAGACATTATAAGAGTATCTCAAATTTCAAACTATTCTATTCATGAGAGGTGTTATGTACAATAGGTATCTTTGAACTCCCAATGAATATGTATAGCTAGGAGTGACTAAGTTGAGAGATTGGCATGCCTATCATTAATGGAAGCATCGAGATTTATGCCTTGTTGTTCCCAACTTGGAACCAAATGGTGTGGATTTGTTGTCTATAAGTGTCTTCCATCTATTTTTATTTCATTTCTATTTTGTATGCTCTTTCTTTTTCTTCTTTTACTTTTCCTATTTGTAAGTAAACTACTAAAAATTGATTGGTCTCTCCTTGTAGAAAATGTTGATTTATGAGCCATCCAAGAGAATCTCAGCCAAAAAAGCAATGCAACATCCTTATTTTGATGATCTTGACAAATATCAATTTTGATTTGAAGCTATTAGAAAAGAGCACGTGAAGCTTAGCATGGGAATCTCAAGTTATTCATTTGAAGTTAACCTCATCATGAGCACCTATGGTTTAAACATTATAAGATAATCTTGAATGTAAGAGTGACATTGCAAAAGATATGTGAGAATCGAGTACCTAAGGTATTGTGCCTACAAGTATGAGCACTTGGGTTTCAGAACAGTGTATGAAGCATATTAGACAATTGTAGCACAAACAAAAGAATTAAGACAACTAAATAAATCTCATTTTATTGTATGCATCAAATTATTAATATAGTGAGTGTAATAACCATTGATGGCTACTAATCATTCCTTTTCTTCTTTTATTCTCTCCCTATTATAACTAGCACCAATTGACTAACTTATTATAAAAACTTCATTTATTAAAACAAATCAACTTAATGATTATATATCAATATCAATATAGCATACAGTCTATTCAAATTAACATTTGTAATGAAATTTACTCAAATTTTGAAATTTATTGCTGCCCTCAAACATTTATAATTCATGCAACGTAATCGCTTAACAGTCCAAATTGCAAAAGGGCAACAATATTTGATGACTTGTTACTTGGATACTGTGTTAGATATAGGTACTCCATCTGAGGAATCCGGATCACGTAGGGCCCTCTATAATAAACTCTCTCTATTTTTGTTATCTCAAAGTCATTTTCCTGTTGTGTACAGTTTTCACTTGATAGAAAAAGTGTTAAATGCAAATAGCATAAAGTTTCAAAGTGGTGCAACTTTCATTCTACAACTCATGTGACCAGACAAACTATTCCAACATGTCCAAATGGGTACATTTACACTAGGCATGGTCCTCTTTTGCACCCAAACACGCGGTATTGCTTCAAGCTACGTTCAACTGACTCGATCCCTTAAGGGTCTAAAGTGCAAAAAGGCATAAATCTTTGATGGAATATTACTTGGAAACCTTAATACTTACAAACTCTCCATCTGAGCCTATGAGATCATGTTGGGCCCCTCTACAATAACTTCTCTTAATTTTTGTTATCTCGGAGTCATTTTCTCGTAGTGTCTAGTTTTCACTTCATGGGAAAAGTGTCAAATGTAAGCAGTGTAAAGTTGCAAAGTGGTGCAACTTTCATTCTGCAACTCGTGTGACCAAATAGACTATTCCAACGCATCCGGATGGGTATGTTTCCACTAGGCATGGTCCTCTTTCACACCCAAACATGCGGAATCACTTTGAGCTACATTCAACCAACTCGATCCCTTAAGGGTCCAAAGTGCATCAATTCCTTTAGGCTGCTGAATCCTGAAACAGCCTATGTTTAAACCTTCCCCATTCAAGTCAGTATGGATCAGGTTAAATTCCCCTAATAACCTTCATTTTTATTCAAATTCATTTTTCCTGGTATCCAATTTTTCTGATGGTGCGCTGGGCAAAGGTAAAGCGTAAAGCGTGGTAAACTTTGTCGGTTAACCCATAACCAAATGAATTATCTGGTTCACATCCAAATGGGTGCTATATTTATACTGGTATGTCCTTTGCACCCAAATACGCCGAATCACTCCAAGCTACATTGGACTAGCGATTTCCCTTAAGAGTCCAAAGTGCAAAAGGGTAGTAATGCTTTATGGAATATTACTCAAAAACCATAATGCTTATGAAATCTCTGTCTAATCCTCTAGGATTGAATTGGGCCCCTCTAAAATAACCTCCCTTAGTTTTTATTATTTTGGAGTCATTTTCTTGTGGTGTCTAGTTTTCACTTGATGGAAAAAGTGTCAAATGCAAGCAGTGTAAAGTTGCAAAGTGGTGAAATTTTTATTCTACAACTCGTATGACCAAATAGACTATTCTAATATGCCAGGATGGGTATGTGTATGTGATGGATGGTCCTCTTTCACACCCAAACACACAGAATCACTCTGAGCTACATTCAATCGACTTGATCCCTTAAGGGTCAAAAGTGCAAAGTGGTAGCAATCTTTGATGGGCTATTACTCAAAAATATTGATTCATAAAAAATTATTTGTATGATCCTATAGAATCATGTTGGGCCCCTCTATAGTAACCTCTCTTGGTTTTTGTTATCTCAGATTCATTTTCTCATGGTGTCCAGTTTTCACTTGATAGAAAAAGTGTCAAATGCAAGCAAAGTAAAGTTGCAAAGTGGTGCAACTTTTGTTCTGCAACTTGTGTGACCAAATAGACAGTTCCAACACATATGGATGGGTACATTTATGCTAGACACATGTGGTCCCTTTTCGCATCCAAACATGTAGAATCACTCTGAGCTACATTC
The DNA here is from genome assembly GCA_007258455.2 of Sequoia sempervirens. Classification (NCBI taxonomy): domain Eukaryota; kingdom Viridiplantae; phylum Streptophyta; class Pinopsida; order Cupressales; family Cupressaceae; genus Sequoia; species Sequoia sempervirens. Next base: position 326,841,493 of record VDFB02000003.1, read on the forward strand.
AATGGGCTTGATCTGTTAAGGGTCCAAACTGCAAAATGACAACATTCTTTGATAGACTATTCCTTGGAAATCATGATGCTTACAAACTATTTTTTTGAGCCGATTAGATTGCGTTGGGCCCCTCTAAAATAATGTGTCTCATTTTTTTTATCTCGTAGTCGGGTATGTGTAGGATGATCCTGGAAAAAATAGGTCCTTAATTGGCAAAAAAAATAGAAAAATCAAAGTTAGGCAATTTCACGTAAAAATTTGAATAAGTTATCTATATTATTTAAAAAATATGTAAGAATAGAATCTGTAGCAAATTGAATGTAGTTTCTAAACTACTAGGTTTTTTTAAAAACAAAATCTATTTGGTGAAAATTTGAAATTTTAATGCAGTAGTACTTAAATTTCAAGGATAAAATAAGAAGTAGGTTCCTGTATGACCACCCTAACCACAATAAAATGATAATATTTTTTTATAAGATTTTAGATATAAGTAGATGACTCATGTCCCGATGTGATGCATATTTTTTTATATTTTTTCTCCAAGTAAATAATTAATTATTATTTTTTTATTAAAACTTTTAAAAAATATTAAAAACTCGTATGTATGACCACCTTAACTTGGTCAAAACTTCATGAAATTCAATTTTTCTTTTTTTAATCCTATAGTATGCGAAGCATAGAATGTGACGCATGTTTTGGATTCAAAAAATTCGATACCATTTGAAAGCTATAGATGTTTTTCAATTAGTCTATCAATTAGGACTTTAGTCGTAATTTGAATAGAAAATGAATAATAATTACTTATTCAATTCAAAGTAAAGCATAATTTATATTGGTGGAAAGCTAAGAATCTTCTCTAAAAATCATTTTCATTTCATCAATTTTGGGTTAAAAAAAATTGTTAGTCACATACCTATCATATTGCCACTTTTAGGCCCATCATGATCCTGCACATACCTAGTCATTTTCCCATGGTGTCTAGTTTCACTTGATGGAAAAAGTGTCAAATGCAAGCAGTGTAAAGTTGCAAAGTGGTGAAATTTTCATTTTCCAACTTGTGTGACCAAATGGATTGTTCCAATGCATCTAGATGGGTATGATTACACTAGGCATGGTCCTCTATCACACCCAAACACGTAGAACCTCTTTGAGCTACGTTCAATCGGCTTGATCCCTTAAGGGTCCAAATTGTAAAAGGGAAACAATCTTTGATGGGCTATTACTCAGAAACCATGACGCTTATGAACTCTTCGTCTAAGTCTATGGGTTTGCATTGGGCCCTCTACAATAACCTCTCTTAATTTTTGTTATTTTGGATTCAACTTCTTGTAGTGTCTTGTTTTCACTTGATGGAAAAAGTGTCAAATGCAAGTAGTGTAAAGGTACAAAGTGGTGTAACTTTCATTTTGAAATTTGTGTTACCAAACGGATTGTTCCAATGCATCCTAATAGGTATGTTTATGCTAGGCATAGTCTTCTTTCACACCTAAACACACAGAATCATTCTGAGCCACGTTCAACTGACTCGATCCCTTATGATGGAATGCAAAACAATCAAAAAGAGAAAAATTCACATGACAGTTGAGAAGTCCGAGTTTTCCACAGAAAAAGCATATGATTATCCTCAAGTCTAGCAAGTGTAAGACATTTTTTAATTATCATCCTTCCCCTTACAACAATATACAACCAATTGTAAATGCATACAATGGTGGAACTTGGAAACATTTTATTTTTCCTCAATTAACAACTTTGGTTGTGAAGCATTTTGTCATTTTCATTTGAAATGATTTGCTATGCTTGAAAATTGGAATCTAGGAGAAACTAGTGATGCTCTCATGTACATTTATTATTTGGTGTGATAAATAGATTTTCCACCCTTGATTCCATTTCTTATTTGTATTATAAATTATAAAGCTTTCTCCCAAGTCCATTTCCTATACAAGAAATAATATTGCAAAAAGTTGACACATACATCTTTCGATGTGTTTATATGTTCATGGATCAAGAATATAACAATTCATTATGTACTGTGAAGATTATGCTATGAAAATGTTTAAATAATATTCAAGATAAATTTTTGTATGATAATGTGTCTAGAAGTTAACTACTCATCATCTATTATGAAAATTATGTTTTGCAAGTGTTATGAAGATTACGTATCCTTTGCTTAATTTAGTTGTTCCAATCAAAAGATTAAATATACTAAAATCTTTTTATGAAACATCTCATGGACTACCAATTGAAAACATGTTTTTTGCTTCTATATAAAACATTCCATTGAACTCTTTGGATTAAACTAAATAGAGATATGTAAGAACAAGGGAGCATTAGGAAATACATTGCTCAAAGATCTTAAATAAGCCTTCTCTCTTGTTACAATTTTGGGTCGATTATTCCTTTCAAAGTATTGGGAATGCTTTACCTATTTTCTAGTTGGCAGTTGTCATTCTAGAAGGCTCGTCTCTTTATATGTATTATACTCATTCTTAATCAATTATTAAGTTAATAATCAGTGCATTTATTTACAGTTAATATTTTCTTTTCAATTTGTGCAATTTTGTAATTTGTAAGTCTACTAGTATTCCTAGAAATATCAATTTTTTTTAGCATCGACTAATAAAGTTGTTTAGCATTAATCAATAAATATTCAAGACAAACCATGAAAGACAAAAATGATCAATGCTATGGCTAACCAATTAATAAGTATACACATGAATAAGTTAGGTATACATGTGAATAAGGGAAGCACATGTACTCAAAAACATCTAATTCTTGAAGTATACACACGAATACATAGTATACAGAAATTAATACAAAGTATATGCATGAATACAAGGTATACGCATGTAAACACGTAAGTTTGGTGCAATCAAGGATGGAAGGTCTAGGAATAGGATTGTCCAACCTTGCAACAAGAGTAAACACAACAGAAACTCAAAGAATTGGAATAACAATCCCACATGGATATATAGATAATGATCAATTATTCACAAGAAACATGCACTACCTTCCAACTTACAAATTACAAAATGATATGGCATTAAGCCCAAAGATACAATGCAGGTCGAAGCCCTTATCTCTAATATATTCCTACTTCTCTATCACTCTATCATTGATTACTTCCTAATGCAACTACACAATTCTTATATATATCAATTCCCAGCTTGGAAAAGGTTCGCGTCGGCCTCAAGAGGTTTGAAAACTGTGAAGTTGATGAAACGTGTGAAGTTCGGCCAAAACATATTATTCTCCTTTGATCCTTGGTTGAACATGATGCAGATCACAATGAAGGTTCCTTGATGAATGTGCATCCTTATGAAATGGTTTCCTGAGCTCTGCAAGTCATGGGATAGGTCCATACACTTGAAAAGTCAAGGATGGTCTATGAATGCTCTCTCTCTGATTACAACTGATATACTGTTAGTGATATCTTCACACTGGGATCTCCAAAACACTTGAATTTTGGATATGATGTAGAAGTTGCAATGAATATCATATATCCTACTTCACAATCTCTAATGTTATAATGTGGTGTGAAATACTGAGATTGGGTCCTGACAGTTAACTACTAAAATGCAAGAAAACATGAATGCAAATAATTTTGGTTGATGCAAGATTGCTTCAAACCTAGGATGCTCACGCATTAAAGTCACAAAGTATACATTGGAATACATGTAAGTCACAAAGTATACAAATAAGTTGTAAATTATACACTTGAATACACATAACTCATATCTATTGAACCATGGATTTATAATGCAAATATGGACACCATCGATAAAAAATATTTGTATTAAACAAATAGCCATGTAGGCATACATCAATATATGTTGATATAAGTATAAAATATATACAAAATAGCCATATAGGCTTACAAGAATGCCATATAGGCATACAACAAAGGGCTCTAGAATCAAAAATCATTACTTTTTTTCCTCTCAAAATAGATTATTTCCCTTTGCTTGTTGGTCAGATGGTGATAGGTATTTCACTTGTTTATTCTAAGGGGCGAAGGAGTGCTCCTAGTGTTCCTCCTAGGGTTTATCTCCCAGTCAAGCTTTATCTGTTACAATAAGAAGGAAAGACATTAATATATAGAAATTGCATTATAAAAATGATATATTTAACAAAATAATCATTTACCACCAGTAGTGATCTCTCTCCTCGTAGGAAATATTTTCATGCTCATGTTGTGGTGTGTTGAAGCCTTGTAGAAACCATCCAAAGAAAAATTAAACTACAAATCAATAATGGTTTGATTTTTCACTAAATAACAACTATAACATCAATTGTAAATTGAAATTTAGTAATCTTCCTCATACCTCCTCCCTGAGAGCCATCAAGGACTCTATAGTAGATGAAAAATCGAGCTCCATTTCCCTATGAACATTTGGAGGTGTATCCACTTTCAACATTTGAAAAAAAAATAAAAAAATATTTAATCATGAAAAACTACAATAGTGATCCACGTCATGACTTATAATGTATGAGATAATGAACAAAAATTTGAGTACTTATTAAACTATATATTTCTGACTATCATGCTTACTATTTTCCCTATCCATAGCTTGCTTGAAAGCACCTATTTTTTATGTTTTTACCCATAGCAACAAGGAGGTGAACCATTTGATAAAAGGATTTCATAGACATGTACAATAATTGTGGTAGCATAGAGAAGGCAATTAATAGTTTGAAAAAAAGCCTCAAAGAAATGAGGTCTCATGGTGATGGAATTTCATTACAAGAAAATGTGTTGTGGAATTCCATCACCATAAGACCACATTTCTTTGAGGCATTTTTTAAAACAATTCATGTTGCCTTCTCTATGGTATTATGTTGAAATAGGGTGGATGGTATAGTGTGGTTGGTTATGAGATGGAAGGCGATCATGACATGAAGAGGGGTGGAGACATGAAAAAGTGGAATAAAATGTGGAAGGTTCCATGGATTGGTAAATTGAGGATGAGGACATTGAAAACAATTTGGAGGGGAATTTTGGCTAAAGGGTTGGTTTCTATTCTTCAAGCAATGAGCTATTTGAGAAAATTCCTCAAATAAATGCGGTCCCATGGTGATGGAATGGCATTCCATCACCATGAGACCATATTTCTTCAAGGAATTTTTTCATACTACTCACTTCCTTGACTATGATATTGCTTACTATTATACTTTGATAGATTTTTTCCAAGCATCCATAGTTTGTTGGAAAACACCTATTTTAGGATTTTAGCCATAGTAGCAAGGAAGTGAGTAGTTTGATAAAATGCTTTGTTACACATGTATGGAAAATGTGTTTTCATAGAAAAGGTGGTGAGTTGTTTGAAGAAATTCCTAAAAAAAATGTGGTATCATAGTGATGGAATGACATTCCATCACCATGAGACTACATTTCTTAGAGGCAGTTTTTTAAACTACTCACTGCCTTGTCTATGATATTGCTTACTATTATGCTTTGATAGATTTTTCCAAGCATCTATAGTTTGTTGGAAAGCACCTTTTTTAGGCTTCTAGCTATAGCAGCAAGGAAATGAACTATTTGATAAAATTCTTTGGTAGACATGTATGGAAAATGTGGTAGCATAGAAATGGCGGTGAGCTATTTGGAAAAATTCATCAAAGAAATTGGGTCTCATGGTGATGGAAATCACCATGAGACCACATTTCTTTGAGGCATTTTTTCAAAAAACTCATTTCCTTTTCTGTGCTATTGCTTACTATTATTTTTTCATATATTTCTTCCAAGCATCCATAGCATAGACAAGGAAATGAATTGTTTGAAAAGATGCCTCAGTAAAAAGTGGTCTCATGGAATGCCATGACAAGCAAATGCAATTGGAGGCTTCTCCTACTTATGCTATGTGAAGTAATTGCATCACTGCTTATGTTGACTTTCTAAACAACTATATTTTCATTGAAATTTTGTCATCTATTAACATTTAGTTATTAGTTATGGAATTTGAAGTAATGTTTTGATTTTGAAAGATGTGCAATGCAAGGTAGTCAATGATATAAATATAAACTACACAAATCTATTAAGTACAATTCATTAATTAAAATCTTTATTCTATTATCTACATGTAGGTTTGTGTAAATCCACTGGCACTGGGAGGTGTTCCCACAAAACCTCCAACATTAGCCTATTCAACATCTAAAATTGCATATTAGAATACTATTCATAAAACAATGCTATTAACATGTAATACTATTCAGTGGGCTCATATGAACAAGTTGCCCCGCAAGCCTAACACAAATGTGGTTGAAGCCCACCACTGGAAGACTCCCCCGGATGGCACCGTAGTATAGGGCTGGCATGTTGAATGACACTCTAGGTCAAAGAGTTGATGGCCTACAAAGTGTCTACCTCAGAACTCTCCTTCGTGATGGAAGGGATAACGATGTACTCATGAGGTGGCCTAGTGAGAGGTCATCTTTCTTTCTGCCTAGGATCTTGATGTGCACTAGGTCTATCTTGATTCGAACCCCCGCCTCTCCCCTTGAAGTACCTCATATCAAAATAATTCAGGATTTTGTTCAGGATGAACTCATAGTATAGTTTCCTCAGGAAATATTGTAGGACTTCATAATTGTTGCATTGTGGGTAATCAAAAACCATGTACCACCTATCCCAAAAAAGGTCCTAATCTATTGGTGGTGGCACCAATGGATAGGAAACCTCTTCACATTGAGGCTAAGATTTTCATTTGTGTGTGGGTCAATGAATAATGAGCACAAATCTAATTTTGTAATTTTTAGATCTTTTACATCTTTATATGATAATTTATCCCAGTAATAATCCTTAGTCGCTTGCCTCCTATCTTGCCAACCAATTAATTGTTTGTTGATTAAATTTTCATATTTTGACATTTCTTTGAGTGAATTTGCAATGGTTTTTTTTTCCATGGTTGAATTGTTTGGATTATTCAACCTTGTGATTAACTCATTTTTTTATTTTTTTCAATTTCACTCATTAAATTTGACGAGGGAGCAAACCCAAGACACATAAATAATGCACACAACTAGCAAAATTTATTATTATTCAATAGTGGAAATCTTACATGTAAAGGATCCCAAATCCTCAAGCTTTGTGATACATGCAAACTACAAAAGTTTCAGAAATTATAGAAATTCCCCTTTTCGCAGCATGAAAACTCTTTTCCCCCAAAAAACTACTAAAATAAGAAAAATCCCCCCATAAATAGCCCTTTTTCCCTTAAGAGCCAAAAAAAATATTCCAGTTATGAGTTTTGGTAGTTTGGCGCCAATAATTACAATTTGAATCTCAAAAATTAAAACACCATTCGAAAATCAGCACATTTTGAAAGTGTACCAACTTCCGGGAGCCATAACTTTTGATCCAGGACTTTGTTTTTCAAACCATTTGAACCGTTGGAAAGGTCTCGAAGTCAAGAACGTGTTTGAAATTATCTTTTCTGATTTCGGAAAGTGTTTGGGCCATTTTGGGGCCGTTTAGTGCCTCAAACCCAATTTGGAAGGTTTTCAGGTGCTTTTATGGGAGACTGAAACTGCAATATCTTTCAAACTGGGAATGCTATCCACCTGATTCTTTCACCAATCTTCTTATTTTTCCGTTCTAAATCCTCCCATATACTTTTCATTCAATTTTCATTCCAAAACACCTTCAATTCCCAAAAGTTGCTAAAAATAGCAGCAAATTCCAAAAGCTGCTAAAAATAGCAATTGACTAGAGAAAGCATAACAAAACTGAAAGTGGGGATTTACATAATGACAAAAAGGGTATCCAGAAATGCAAATAAATCTACAAAAAAAATCTAACCAAAGGAAATATAAATGCAATACATGTTTTTGGGTGATGCAAGATTGCCCTTACACCACTAGATGCTCTTGCATCAAAATTTTGCTAAGTACCAAGAGGATGTTGAGGGATTGGAGGAGGAGATTGTTGTTTTGGTTGTTGAACTTGAGGATTTTTTTGATGTTGTTGCTCTGCTTGTTGAGGATTTTTGTTCCTATTGTTGTTGCTCTACTTGTTGAGGATTTTGAGGGTTTGGAGGTTCATTAACATCTACAAATTCAACAAATAAATATCAAAAACAACCTAAAGCTAACAAATTCATAATAATAAAAAAACAATCCTTACCTCTTAGACCTCCTCATTGACATGGTAGCATCTTGGTGATGAAACAAGAACAATTTGATGAAAAAACTTACAAGATGACTCCTAGAACACGAGTGTGTAAATGAAGGGATTTTGGCCGTGGGTAGAAAAAAAAAGTCACAATGCAAATGAATTCAATTTCCTTTTTTTTCTTTTAATGTCTTATATCATTTTTAAAAAAAAAATTGGCCACAAATTGGCCCCCCATTTTTTTGCACCCACTTGGTTGTTTTGTAAATGACTTGGATGAGTTTACTACTCCTCTCTTACTTGTTTGAATTATAGCTTGGATGATAGTTTTAATCTTTATTCAATTATTTTTCTTAGATGAAATAATGATTGATCATTATATATTATTTTCTTCCACATCTAAAGTCACTTTTTGATCATACACTACCTATGAATCTAGGTGTGAGAATCTTAATGCACTAATTATGATACCTTATTTTCATAACAATAAAATGGTAATATTGATAAGAACTTATTCTAGAATATTTTATATTATTTTGCAAACTAATTCCTCATGTTTGGATATTCTCATGTAGTGATTGTAATATAATTGGTATTGCAACTACATTCCATGATTATAAATTCTTTCAAATTATATTTTTCTAATCCACCTTATTTGTATCTTTAGGAGCTTGAAACTGACTAATAATTATTGACTATGAATTTTTAAAAAAAATCATATCATGAATCTTCTTTTATGATGTGTGAGCTTTGACGGGGTTTCTTCATGTGACTTGGAAAACCAAATTTTTGAGTCATATGACCCCTCTTGATGTAGAGGTTAAACCTTAGTAAGATTGTTTATCAACCTTACATTGGTAATGGCTAATGTGTTGAGAGTTTAATTACATGATTATTTTTATTTATTATTTTCTACCACTATGTATAATACTCGTGGCTTGGATAAGTTTTCAAGAGAATTGTTCTTTATGTCATTGTGGTGATAAATTAGTCTCATAGACTTTAATAATGTACCAAGTTTGAGAGATTGAACCTTTGAAAATATGTTACAAGAGCTATTACACTTTTCTAAGTTGTTTTTGGAGAAGTATTTTATTCTTTTCTTTTGATGATACATGGATGCAAGAATTGTGGAAATTAGCTAATGTTCCTTATCGTTGAAGAGGTATTAAAATTATTATTTGAGTGCTAAAATTGTTCTAATTGTTATGTTCATGGGTATTGTGAGTGTCTTTGATATTAATACCTTCTAGAGCTGATTATGGAGGAATATTACTATGCACTTACACATACAATAATCCTACTTTGTCAAAGCCATTATTGATTTTTGGGTATTCCTTAAGATACTCAAGGTTTGTGTATAACCACATGAGTATTAATGTGTATGGCCTTAAGGTAATTGTATAGTAGACCCAAATATGTAGTTACTTGTGCCTTTTATAGTTTATTTAAAAGATATACTAGTAAATAACCATGCAAATTACTTGGTATCTTCACATACATCTATATCAAATTTTTATCTCATTTACCATTCATTATTTAAATGTTTATACAAGAGGTACAAAATTAACATCTACCCTCTTTCTAATAATACATTTTAATCTAGATAAATTCCAATACAATGTTAATGGAGTGAATTTTTCATCCAACCTTAACATTATTTTGAGTAGTTAACAATGACAAGATTAAATTGTTATAACACTACACAAATGATTATATAAAATTTAATTAGTTTTCTTGTTATATTAAGAGGTATTCTACAATGATCAGAAGGTATCACCATCCAAAAGAAAGGTCTCACTATCTAGGAAGAAAGGCTCACTTCCCATGAAGATCAATTCTTCTAGAATTAAAAAAAATATATAGAAGAATGGATTGTTGCTAGAGAATGAACTACTAACAATGCATCTACAATATGCTAAAGATACAGATTTAGTTAGGCTTAGAAAATTGACTTTACACACTTCATCCTTCACCACTATCACCTTTCACACCATCACACATTCATCATCACAATACTGAGTTGACCTTCTATATATATGCATACATATGTTGTGAACACTCATATCATCAATTAGGTCGGCCTAATTAGATGAAACATATAGCCCCATAACCTGTCAGCTTAAAACTCCATCACACATACCTTTGGAAGAAACCAAAATTTTTTATTGAAAAAAATAGGTTGGCATGACCTATAATCACTCCTATGAATATGCTCCATATGTAAATTAATACCACATGAACCCAAAACCCTTAGGTCAACACCACACAACAAAACCGGTGAATCAACAACTAAATGAATGAACTATTTATTCACAACTTGATATGCAGACCACCAAAACATGTAAAACTTGGAGTATACACACATCTAGCATCTTTAAACACTTCCTAAAATTTGCATAGCATAATGACCATCCATTATGGAATGTGGAGAATTCCAACATAAACTCTATAGTTGTAACTTTGCCTCTACATAGCCCAATACACTATCATTAGTATCTTTTGTTGCAGAAGACATAAAGCCCTGAAAACTTGGATATACACACCTTCAATATATATAATTTTTTCCTCATAACAACATGGCATGATGATGCAAGGTGAAACAATGCAAACCAAAAAACTAATGCTCTATTGCATACTATTCCAGTCTAGGACTTAGATTATAATTCCTTCAAAATATTTGATATATTCTATACTATATACATACTAATAAACCATCACTTCTAAAATGGGTTGGCATCAATATAACAATACCATACATTTTCATGCTCATGTTTCCAATAATATCCCCCTTTTTCATTGATAGCAACACACTTAGACTCTTCTTCACTCCCCCTTTGATATCAAGAACAAAGGGTACTAACTTTGCATTGCATCCATATGCTTCACTCCCCTTGACTATCATATTTACATGAGAATAGCTCCCCATTTCTATGTTATGACTACTAGAAAGACAAAACTATACTGCAACACCACCTACTAACTTTGCATATGTATGTTGAGAGCACAAATTGAATATACAATTTAAAAATATAAAGCTCAACTGGATGAGGGTAATATATCCTGATATGATACCTTCAATTTTGCAAGGTGTGCCTTCCAATCCTTCTTGGAAATCTCCCAATCCTTCTTTTTGAAGGAAAGCATGTAGTACTAGTTCTCAAACTATACATGGAGGTCTTCTCCTTCTAGAGATATAAACAATGTTTTATTTTTCACAACCTTCTCCACATTTTTGAAAACCCTAATCAAATATGTAAGCCTTACACTTACCATATCTCAAAGCTGACTATACTGCATTATGATCTTCTCTTTTTGTTCCTATAGTAAGAAAAATTGACTGTGCATATTTTCAATTATTACTCTAGTAACTCCATCCCCATCATTCATTGGATCATATACACTTGAAGCTAGTGCAATTTGTGACTCAATTGAGTCCATTTGATCTCTTATTCTCCTAGTAAACAATGAACATTTAAACAGAATTGAAACAATTCTTTGGTTTCCTCCAAACACTTTTGAACTTCCCTCAAGTTGTCTTGTAACTTGGCATGTGCAGTGGAACATTTATCTGAGGCATCAACTAGCTTCTTATCATTCAATTTCTTTGCCACTTACTTCTTTTTCCCCTCTTCCAGATCAGTAGAGTACTCCTTAAAAGAATCTAACAATAATTTCAATTATTCTATGTATCTTACAAAGATGTATCAATAGATACTATGGGAAGGCCTTCTTGTAACATGTTAAAAGATTCATCAACAAACTTCGTACTCTTTTGGTGAGTTTGAAGAATCTCCTTTCTTATGGAGGCATGAAATGCATCACCAAGCTACAACTTATGTAGATGGGAAACATTCTCCAAGTCCACTTGACCTTGTTGCATAAGAATCTACAATAGTTGTGCAAACACCACTAGTTGAAACTATAATTGCATATCTAAAAGATATTTGAATGAATCTCTAGATTTTTGAGAGGATTCCTCACCTATTTTTGTGCTTTATTCTTCATTGTCATCAATCTTCTCCTTCTCTCCACTATCAATGCATTCTTCTGCAATCTTCTCAACTTTTGGAGGAGGTAAAGTTTGGTCCTTTTGAGCTTCAATATTCTTTAGGATTCCTTTCTTATCTTCTTTACTCTTCTCATAATTTATTTGGACACATTTAGAGGGGTGTTATCTGTCAGCATTTCTTCTTCCACATGCTCATGTTTCTTAATGACAGGATCATTTCTTTTCAGTTTGGGGGTGGGGGTGGGGGAGGGGGATGCATCTTGTTTCATTTTATCTTTAACACTTAGAGGATTGGTTTCCTTGTCTATAGGCACAACTTTCATCATTTCTACAAGAATCTTGGTTGTTATCTCCTCTATGTGCCTCTCCATCCTCTTGATTTCTTCTGAGTCCTTCCCCATCAAGGTATCTACCCTATTTTTTATCCTAAATTATTTTTCTTTAAATTGAGAAAATCTTAAATTCTTTCTTCATGAGTTAGGGTTACTTTGGTTTTCTCAAAGTATTTTTTTCTTATCTTTTCTTCTTCAACCAAAATTTTTTGCCTATTGGCACCAAGTGAATATGAAAGACTCACTAGGATTTGATCATGAGTATTCACATAAAAGGCTATCATATACTTTCCTATTGAATTTTCAATTGTATCTTTGTCAGTTAGGGGTGACTCTTCATATAATAGTGTTGTTTCATTTAGTGCACCATGCTCTACAATTTCATTGAAAGTAGAATTGAGTTGTAAAAGCTCATGTTCATATACCTATGGAGGGTTCTTCCTATATTTTTTAGCTATTACCTTTCCTTTTTCCTTATCTTTAGATGTTCCTTCTTCTTCTCCTAACCTAGAACTCTTTTCTCTTCTTTGAACAATGAAAGCTTTCTATTTCTTTTCTACTTCCTCTTCACTTTTTGCATCCACCACATTAAATTTATTTCTTTTTGTACTAGTCTCTTGACTAGATACTTCCTTTTCTAGACCAATTTTTATTCTTCTAATTCCTCTTCGTCTTCTTCTTCTTCACAACTAGCATACTTTTCTCTTGTTTATTTCTCTTTCCATCTTTTCTTGGGAGACTTTTGTTGCATAAAGGGGATAGACGTTTCTTTCTTCTTATAACCATCTATGGGATTTGTTTTAGAAGGCTTTCTAATAGTAGGTGTGGAGACTAGGGTCCTACTTAACCTTCTTGATCTATGTGGAATTTGTGGAGGAGAAAATGTGCCTTTAGATTTCTCTATAGGGTCCAAAGGGGCACCAAACTCCCTTTCAAAAATAGCCTTCATCTTTTCAACCTTTTCTTCAATGTCTTTCTTCTTCTTTTCTAGGTTTACTTGAATTATTTTCTCCTCATAAGCACCAAACCTTTCAATACTTGTATCTCTTTGTTTTATCAACATGATCTCAACACTTGACCAATGTGCTTAGAATCACCTACCTCATCAGGAAGTTTTGGAACCCAAACAGTTATGGGTTCAATTGCTTCCATATAGCAATAATCTCTACTAACCATAAAAGTCATTTCATTCTTATATTTATCCATAACTTTAGCTAGAATCCTTTCTCACTCTTGCATATTTTCTTGAAATATATTAAAAACCCCCACAAGATTGTCTTGTGGGACTCAAAATTTCCAAATCTCCTTGAATGATCTCTAATTTGAATAGCTACAAGAACATTATCTAGCCATACAATATTCTTTGCTTTGGGAAACTCATTGAGAAAGTAAAACATTAAGAAAATGACTAGAGTACCATAATAGAAAGAGTATCTTGACTACTTTATCTTTTGCATAATCTCCATCAACTATAATCTCAAGAGCTCAAAAAGACCAAAGTCCTTTCCTTCTTGAATCACCATTTGATGGGATGTGTGTATTACAGTGGTAGAGATAAAATTCTCTTTATTTGTGTAGAATATCTTGTAGTTGATAATCAAAAAAGCATATTTAAGTGTTGAATCTTCTATTTCATCCATTGTTAGGGCATACTTGACAAACTTGGCTCTGGTAAGCTTTGTTACCACATCATTCTTTATTAACTTCAGTGTCAATATGGTCTAATGGAGCTCAAAATGGTAACAACCCTAATTACATCTTTTTTTATCAAATGCAACATGTCCAACCACATGAATTTATCATGTATTCTACTTAAAACATACTTCACCCCTTCATCATCAAGTCTAAAATAGGGAAAATCTTCCCACACATCCAACTTCTCTGTTGAGCTGGCATACTATGGATTTAGATTGAAATCATCTCTAGTCAACTTCTTTTCCCTGAATTCTACCAACTTCAAGTGATCAGATTCATCCATCTTCATATGAATATAAATTCACACATCCTCTATGTGTATCACACCACTAAGAACCCTAGAAAACACACCTTTAGGATTTGTTTCCATTGATTTATATGGGTGCTTCTTAAACATAGGTATCGGCCTCTCAAGCACATCAATAACTTCTGGAGTAAACATTTTGAACTTTTCTAAACTATGCTTTGCAAGAAATAATAAATACCTTGTGAAATTCATTGGTGGGGTTTTGTTCAACACTTCAAAATCACTTCACTCTCATTTTCATTGATCTCCTCTTCAAATTCTTGAGCACAAATGAATTTTGAATATGCAAGATAGAATATAAACACTTTTACAGTGACCTCAAATACACAATAAATGAAATACTAAGAAGTTAGGTTGAAAAGCTATCAAACCAGCACTATCTCATCACAGCCACCTCCAAAAATTCTACAAATATTTGCAATAAGAGACTTCTCACCAGAGATTTCACCAACAAATCAAACAAACCAACCCATACATGCACTAGTATGTTGAAGATATTAGCATCACATCTTTAGTAGGGGGTTGGAAAGTTTTCAGTTAAAACTCCCCCTAAGCTAATGCTCTCTATCTAGTTTCCAGAGGAAATATCTGTGACAAAATATGGCACAAAATCAGCCTTCACATCATTCTCTTCCTTTTTCTTCTAGATCTTCTTCATCTCCTTATTTACCTCAACTAGATCAATCTTCTTATGTGGAACAACGGGTTTCAAATTCTTTCCTTTGCAAAACTTAGTTGTGTCCTAGTTTATTACATTTATAGCATGTGATACCTTGTTGCAAAGAAAACTTACTTCTTTCCATTTTAGATCTACATTCAAAAGCCTTATGCCCAAACCCATTGCATGTGTACAGTAACCAAGGAATGATTGAGACATCCTACCATTATTGTAACCATTCATCATATGTATTTTGCATTCACCAGCCTTATGACCAAATCTATTGCATTCACCAGCCTTATGACCAAATCTATTGCATGCATAGCATTGACCAAAATAATATTAAAAATTCTAATTCATCCCACTTTTACACTCTACCACTCTATGTCCAAGTTTATTGCAAGAGTAACAATGACCATTAAAAGATGAATACCTTTGTGCAGTTGGGTTTTAGATATGAGGTCTTTTGACATCTTTCTTCTAGTTCTAGACATGTTTGATATTGATCTTCTTATCTCCAGTCTTCCTTTGTTCATTATTATTTTTTTAGCATTGTTTAGAGTCTAATTTTCCTTTGAGCTTTCTCCTTTTTCAAACCAAGATGAGACCTCATATTTATCCTCCCTTGGAGAAATTAAGCACAATCTCCCCTAAGATTAATACCTCGCATGAAATATGAAAAACCCCTTTGAACATCCCTCTTTCACGTTGCATTTTTCCTTTTCTGCCTTATTAAATTCATGGAGGTATGACTTTGATATATGGTTCCTTGGGGCTCACCTAGTGAACAACTAGCTTCACTAGCCCTAGTGTGCATGCATTTTCTTTCTTTTGTCTTTATTAAAGTCGTGGAGGTATGGATTTGATATGGACCTCTTGGAGCTCACCTACTGGACACCTAGCTTCACTAGCCCTTGTGAGTGTGTGCTTTGTTTGCATAGTGGATAGCATGTTCCAGTTGCAAACCTCTCTTGGACAAATAGCCTAGACCCGGTCCACAATGCATTGGATGGCCAACCGAAGCTTGATCTGTTGCATTTTTCCTTTTTCTTTTTCCTTTTTTGTTTCAATTATTGATGGTGTATGTTTGTGATCTCTTTATGGTTTCATATATCATCTGCAAGCATGTTCCTTTGTGCCTATGTTGGTTTTCCATAGGATCTTGATCTTGGGGGCTTGGCTACCCTCTTGATTATTGCCATTCTATCTTACCAGTATTTGTACATTTGAACCCCTCTTGATTGCATGGTTGGTTACATTAGTGTGAGTTTGAAGCAAGTTCATCCTCTCACTAAAGTGGGGGATACATGTGGTATAGAAAAATGCATACAGTTGCATTTACACACTTGTTTGGACCTGCCTTGCTTTTTTAATCCCTACTTATGTCTTAATTGGTCCTATTTTGCATCCACAAGCTCAATGAACTATATCTTTTATGGATAATCTCGACATACTTCAAAGGGAAAATGATAATTTGATAATTTTGTTTGAGTGTCCCTAATTTTTGGGTCAAGACTAAGATTCCACCTAGGGAATCTTTTTTGCCCTAAGGTCTTGGGACCCTAATTTTGAAAGCACCTAAATAGGTCCCTTTTTGGAGTCTGTACCCCAAGTTTCATGCCTCAGGACTTAGATGCCCTAGGGCATCTTAGTCCCCCTTCAGGAATTTTTCAGGGTTGAATTTCAAATCTTGGTGAGATTTACCCTCCTTTAAAATTTAATGAATTCATATGTCGGCTTGTTGTGTAATTCCACCTGAATATTAAGCATAGATAAGTATAAATACAAGGTTCCTTCATTAATTTTCATACAAGACTTTTGTGAGAGCATTCCTAATAGCATAATTGAGTTCACAAGAGCATTTAAGAGAAATTCATTGAGCTTTTGGATCCATCATTGAGATTCAAGCATCATATCAAATATCTTCTTACATCATGTGTGTTTTTGTGCTAACATTTGTGAAGTAGGGTTTTGATTCAAGCAAGCAATTCAAGTCCATATTTATTAAGCATTCAAGAATTTCAAGATCCATATCCAAGCTAGAGAGCCATTTCACATAATTTTTCACACTTTATAACAAGGGTTTGGTGAGTTGTAGCATTGCATGTTGTTCATTCAACATTTCCCTTCATTTTTCTATTTCATTTCAAGGTTTAATCACCAACAAGGGGTTTGACCAAGGAAAACCCCCATTCACTAACAATCAACAAGTTTTTCTCCCCTTGCATTTTTGTGATTGCATATTTAGGTTGAAGACTTGAAGATCATTTGAAGTGCAATGTTTCATTGCAAATTTGTCATCTTCACCGAAACTCACCTACAGGCCAAATCCAAAAGTTTTAGAACCCGAGATCAAAGAAGAAGGAAGTGCAGAAATCAAGCCTCAAGACCACATTCGAAGATTCCTAAAATTCCAGATGGGACTAAGTCACCACCTACAAAATCTTAGTCCTCCCAAAGGTATTTTTCATAAATTCTTCCAAATTTGGTTCTGGCATCCAAAGATTCTGCATCTGTCCCAAAAAATAACAAGAATACTAAGACAATAGTAAGTGCGTCTTTGTCCTCCATAACACATTTTGATAGCTTCTTTGCATTTCTAGAATCCTCATTACATTTCTAGACTTCCTAGGTACACATATCCTAACTTGTTGCATAATTTCATCATTTACATCCTTCATTTAGCTTGTATCACAAGGTTTTGTAGGTTGAATGCTTATTTTTCTTTACGAAGCATTTACTTGGTGGGGAACCCCTAAAAGATTAAAGAACCCCTTCCTAGGTCTTCCTTGTTGAGAATTGACTCACCTTGTGAGGTTGATAGTCAATCTAATTAGGACTCCTAAGACATTATTGAGTGACAATAGGAGAATAGTGGTGTTCTATTCAACTTAAGCCATAAAGTACCCCCATTTTCCATATTGTTCAAGTCGTATGGCCAAATATCCATCCTATCCATCATATCCATCCCCATCCAATCCCAATCCACCTCCTATTGGATATCCTTACCCTTTATTTGACAAGGGAAACCAAATATCCATTCAAATCATCCCCTAAATCCCACCCACATCCCATCTCATGCATACACCCCCATCTCATATCCCTCCATTTACTCATTTGAATAGTCTATCCAACACTCTTCCTCCACCACACCATCCAAAAAATTCTAAAAATTCCAAGATATTATTTCAAAGGATGTCCATATGTACCCTAGCCTAAATCAAGATCATTTCCATGAGAAAATAATCTTAGATCAAACACAACCATATGCTCCATGATGAAAAAATATTCAATACCCATGATAATTGACAATATTTTATCATAATTTTATTTCTAATGAGTACACCCAGGATAATCCAACCTTTTATCACAATCATACTATTGAGAAATAAATCTAAGATGATCCCCTCTCATATCAAGAAAAAAGTACTCATTCCACGCCATTTCATGATCCTCTCACATATCAAGATCAAATAACCCCTTTATCTCCATCTCATGATCTCATTCCATCCCAAGAACATAGTGTCCCTTCAAGTCCATTTCATGGTCCCCTTTCATCTCATGATGCCCTCCCAAGTCATGATCAAATTATCCCTTCATTTCCATGTCATTGATCCTAATCCATCTCTAGAACCCAACATCCCTCCTAATCCTCAAGATAAAAGAATTACTCATAGAGTTATCACAACCTCACTAGTGAGCCATCATTTGAGAAAGACTCATTTAATGAGACAAACTTGTATTGATTTAAATCTAAATTGTAAAACATTATGTAGAGCACTCTTAAGAAGAGGAAGACTCAATAATACTCTTCAAAATGATACCTTCAATTTTGTAAGGTGTGCCTCCCAATCCTTCTTATTGAAGGAAAGCATGTCGCATTGGTTCTCAAAATGTACATGGAGGTCTTCTCCTTCTTCTAGATATATATATATATATATATATATATATATATATATATATATATATATATATATTTCTTTTGCACAACCTTCTCTACATTTTCCAAAACCTCAATCAAATATGTAAGCCTTACACTTACCATATCTCAAATCTAACTATACCGCATTATGATCTTCTCTTTGTGTTCCTATAGTAAGAAGAATTGACTATGCAAATTTTCAATGATTACTT
Organism: Sequoia sempervirens; assembly: GCA_007258455.2. NCBI lineage: Eukaryota > Viridiplantae > Streptophyta > Pinopsida > Cupressales > Cupressaceae > Sequoia > Sequoia sempervirens. Next base: position 326,860,729 of record VDFB02000003.1, read on the forward strand.
TGGTAACTCCATCCCCATCATTCATTGGATCATACACTTGAAGATAGAGAAATTTGTGACTCTTGATTGAGTCCATTTGATCTCTTATGCTCCTAGTAGACAATGACCACTTTAAACAGAATTGAAACAATTATTTGGTTTCCTCTAAACACTCTAGAACTTCCCTCAAGTTGTCCTTTAATTTGGCATGTGCAGTGGAACATTTATCTGAGGCATCAGTTAGCCTCTTATCATTCAATTTCTTTGCCACTTACTTCTCTTTCCCCTCTTCCAAACCATCAGATTACTCCTTAAAATAATCTAACAATAATTTTAACTATTGTATACATTACAAAGATGTATCAATATATACTACGAGAAGGCCTTCTTGCAATACGTTAATAGCATCATTAACCAACTTCATTCTATTTTGGTGAGTTTGAAGAATCTCCTTGCTCGCAAATGCATGAAATACATCACCAAGCTGCAACATATGTAGAGGGGAAATACTCTCCAATTCCACTTAACCTTGTTGCATAAGAATCTACAGTAGCTATGCAAACACCATTGATTGAAACTGTAATTGCATATCTAGAAGATCTTTGAATGAATCTCTAGAAGTTTGAGAGGAATTGCCACTTGTTTTTGTTTGTTATTCTTCATTTTTATCACTCTTCTCTTTCTCTCCACTATCAGAGCATTCTTCTACAATATTCTCAAATTTTGGAGGAGGAAAAGTTTGGTCCTTTTGAGCTTTAGTCTTCTTTGGGATTCCTTGCTTATCTTCTTTACTCTTCTCATCAATTATGTAGACACATTCAGAGAGGTGTTATCTGTCAACATTTCTTCTTCCACATGCTCATGTTGCTCAGTGATAGACTCATTTATTTTTGAGGGGTATGTATCCTATTGCATTTGATCTTCATCACCTGGAGGAGTGGTTTCCTTGTCTACAGGCACAAATTTCTTCATTTCTACAAGAATATTGGTTGTTATCTCCTCTATGTGCCTCTTCATCCTCTTGATTTCTTTTGAGTCCTTCCCCATCAAGGTATCTACCCTATTTTTTATCCTGGATTCTTTTTCTTGCAATTGAGAAAATATTATTGTTTCTTCATGAGTAAGGGTTACTCTTGTTTTCTCTATGGCTTATTTTCTTATCTTTTCTTCTTCCACAACTTTTTTCCTGTTGGAACCAAGTGAATTTGCAAGACTCACTAGTATTTGATCATGAATATCACCTAGATTCACATCAAAGTCTATCATATACTTCTATATTTCCTTTTCAATTGTATCTTTGTCAGCTAGGGGTGACTCTTCATATAATAGTGTTGTTTCCTTCAGTGTACCATGCTCTACAATAATTTCATTGAAAGTAGAATTGAGTTGTAAAAGCTCATGTTCATATACCTATGGAGGGCTCTTCTTATATTTCTCAGCTATTCCCTTTCCTTTTTCCTTATCTTTAGATGATCCTTCTTATTCTCCTGACCTAGAACCCTTTTCTCTTCTTTGAAAAATGAAAGCTTTCTTTTCCTTTTCTACTTCCTCTTCACTTTTTGTATCCACCACATTACAAATTTATTTCTTTTTGTACTGATCTCTTCCAAAGTGACTTGAGACTTCCTTTTCTGGACCGATTGATGTTCTTCTACTTCCTCTTCTTCTTCTTCTTCACAACTGGCATACTTTTCACTTGTTGCTTTCTCTTTCCTTCTTTTCTCGAGATACTTTTGTTGCATAGAGGAGATAGATGTGTATTTCTTCTTATAACAACTGGTGGGATTTGTTTCAGAAGGATTTGTAATAATATGTGTGGAGACTAGGGTCCTACTTAACCTTCTTGATCTATGTGGAGTTTGTGGAGGATCCAATGTGCCTTTAGATTTCTCTATAGGGTCCAAAGGGGCACCAAACTCCCTTTCAAAAATAGCCTTCATCTTTTCAACCTTTTCTTCAATGTCTTTCTTCTTTTGTTCTAGGTTTACTTGACTTCTTTTCTCCTCATGAGTACTAAACCTTTCAATAGTTGTATCTCTAGGTTTTCTCAATATGATCTCAACAAGACCAATGCACTCAGAATCACCTACCTCATAAGGCAGTTTTGGAACCTAAACAGTTATGGGTTCAATTTCTTCCATATAGAAGTAATCTCTACTAACCATAAAAGTCATTTCATTCTTATATTTATCCACAACTTTAAAGGTGGAATCCTTTCTCCCTCTTGTATTTTTGCTTGAAATATTTTGGAAACCCCCACAAGATTGTCTTGCGAAACTCAAAATATACAAATTTCCTTAAATGATATCTAATTTGAATAGTTATAGGAATATTATCTATCCATACAACACTCTTTTCTCTGGGAAACTCATTGAGAAAGTAAAACATTAAGAAAATGACTAGAGTACCATACCAGAAATAGTATCTTAACTCCTTTATCTTCTACATATTCTCCATCAACTGTAATCTCAAGATCTCAAAAATATCAAAGTCCTTTCCTTCTTTCACCATCTAATGGGATGTGTGTATTACAATGGAAGAGATAAAATTATCTCTATTTGTGTAGAATATCTTGTAGTTTATCATCATAGAAACATATTTAAGTGTCAAATCTTCTATTTCATCCATTGTTAAGGAACACTTGTCAAACTTGGATCTGGTAAGCTCTGTTACCACATCATTCTTTACTGACTTCAATGTCAATACTAGTCCAATGGAGCTCAAAATGGTAACAACCCTAATTACATCTTTGTTTATCATATGCAACATGTCCAACCACATGAATTTATCATGTATTCTGCTTAGAACATACTTCACCCACTCATCTTCAAGTCTAAAATAGGGAAAATTTTCCCACACATCCAACTTCTTCTTTGACAAGCTAGCATACTTTGGTTTTAGATTGGAATCATCTCTAGTCAACTCCTTTTCCATGAATTCTACCAACTGCAAGTGATCAAATTCATCCATCTTCATATGAATGTGCACCATAGAAAAATGGATCACTGACACTTTTATGGTCTTTTACTTCTTTCTCTCATGATGCCTAGCCTATTTTTCCTTGATTTAATGTTGCAATGTGACTTAAACATTCACATTAGGTCCTAAACATTCAAATTATGACGTCTTGTGAAGGGGTTATGAAGTGTTGTAACACATTTCTACACTCTTCTAGACTCTTGTCATTAAAATTCACCTAAATATCACCTTTTCATCACTTACCAAGTCTTATTCTAAAGTGTTGTAAAGTCTTGTAACAAGATTTCATACTTTTCTAGGCTTAATTTCACTATTTACACCTTTCTTGTGCTTTATTTGACCCCTTTATGCACTCATAAGACTTAATTAAGTGTATTTTTGAGTGTAAGTTCCCAACAAACAACATTAAATGTGACTTAATTCCTGACACCCACTTATAAGCCCAAGGTGGGACCCATTCTCCATGGGTGGCGAATGAGTCCCTCTTGGCTCCAAATTAAAAATAATTCAAATTTCCTTTCAGGTTTTTATTCAAAAATGCCTTATGCCAACCTGTGATGAGGTATCATTGGGTTATTAGAGCATAAATGTGTATAAATAAGTGTTTTTCTCCTCATTTTACATCTCCTAATTCATCAAGTTCACTTGCATTCACTCATTCAACATCAATTAGCATTTGAGCACTTTGCATCATTTAATCAAGCATTCATCAAGCATCTTGGAGCAGCCATTGACATATCTTCATATCTCTTCGACAAGTTTGTGGTGAATTTAGGAAATTTTCATGTTGTTTATTCATCATTCCTTATTCATTTCATTCCATTTCTTTATTAAGGGTTTGATTACCAAAGTGGGATTTGATTAAGGAAAATCCCTATACTCTAACCCTTAATCGTTTTCCCCCTTTTGCATGTGTGTTTGCAGAATTTTGTATGTATATTTATCAAGAAAATAGGTGTTGAAAGGTGGTCAACAAGTCAGCAAAGTGTTTCAAGTCAATGAAACCCTACTTCAAGCTTGGAGACAACCTACAGTCCATTTTCTGCAAATTTGACTATGTTAACTCGATAAGAAGACAAGTACAAATCTGGAGCTATAGAATTGACCCTTGATTTTGTAAAATTTTGGAGGAGGAATGATTCACCATTAGTGGTGAATGAGTCCCACCTTAAGGTTGAAAAAGGTGATTCTGTCAAATACCAATTCCTAATAGTCAGAAACTAGTTTTTAGGTGTTTTTGTTAGTAGCAAGACTGATTCACCATCAGTGGCAAATGAGTCCCATTAGTGATTTGTAGTGATTTTACCATAATTCCATAATCTTCTTAGGTCTTCAATATTCCTCTAGGTGCACTTTGTTCATTCCCTTTCAATTATGTGTTCATTTGTTCATGTTTTAGTTCATGCTTGCATATCTCACTGTGTTTTCAAACATTGCATATTTCATAGATTTTGCATCAATAATCAACACTTTCGATACTTAGTTGCATCCACACCATTGAATTTAGTCTTAATAACATCACACAATCCTTTATTTGAGTGAACCACTTCAATCTTGAGGTTCTATCTCTCTCTTTTTAGGTGAAAGATCCTAAGGGTGCAATAGAAGTCCATAAAACCTTAAAATTGTTGGTTCATGTAAATGTACACATCCTCTATGCGTATCACACCACTAGGAACCCTATAAAATGCACTTTTAGGATTAATTTCCATTGAATTATATCGGTGCTTCTCAAACATAGGTCTCAATCTCTCAAGCACATCAATAACTTCTGGAGTAAACATTTTGAATTTTCTAAACTAGGTAGCTTTGCAAGAAATCATAATTACCTTTTGAAATTTATTGGTAAGGTTTTGTTCAACACTTCAGAATCACTTCAATTCTCATTTGCACTAATCTCCTCTTCAAATTCTCGAGCATAAATGAATTTTGAATATGCAAGATATAATATAAACACTTTTCCAATGACCCAAAATGCACAATAAATGCAACAGTAAGAAGTTAGGTTGAAAAGCTATCAGAGCAACACTGTATCATCACAACCACCTCCAAACATTCTACAAATATTTGCAATAAGAGATTTCTCACTGGATATTTCACCAATAGATCAAATAAACCAAACTATACATGCAAGTTAGTATGCTGAAGATATTAGCATCACATCCTTAGCAGGGGTTGGAAAGTTTTATGTTAAAATTCCCCTTGATCTAATGCTCTCTATCTAGTTTCTAGAGGAAACAACTGCACCAAAATATGGCACAAACTCAACCTTCACATCATTCTCTTCCATTTTCTCCTAGATCTTGTTCATCTCCTTATTTACCTCAATCAAATCAATCTTATTATGGAACAAAGGGTTTCACATTCTTTCCTTTGCAAAACTTAGCTATGTTTCCTAATTTATTGCATTTATAGTATGTGATACCTTGATGCAAAGCAAACTTACTTCTTGCCATTTTAGATCTGCATTCAAAAGCCTTATGCCCAAACCTATTGCATGAGTAATAGTAACTAAAGAATGACTAAGACATCATACCATTATTGTCACAATTCATCATATGCCTTCTGCATTCACTAGCCTTATGACCAAATCTATTGCATGCATAACATTGACCAAAAAAATATTAAAAATTATAATTTTCATCCCGCTTTTAAACTCTACCACTCTATGTCCAATTTTTTTGCAAGAGTAATAGTGACCACTAAAAGATGAATACCTTTGTGTAGTTGGTTGTTTGATAGGAGGTCTTTTGACATCTTTCTTCTGGTTTTAGACATGTTTGATATTGATCTTCTTATCTCTAGTCTTCTTTTGTTCATTATTATTTTTTTTAGCATTGTTTGGAGTCTGATTTTCCTTCGATCTTTCTCCTTTTTCAAACCCTAATCCTTCCTTACATGCTTAGAAGCTTTTTGAATAACAAGCGTATCATCAAGCAAGGTGGAGCTCTTCTTGAATTTATCTTATTGAATCTTTTCTTTCTCTATATATGTACTCAAAGTCATAATCTCTTCTTCAAGTCTTGAGAATTTTGTAGACTTATCTTTCAATTTGGCATTCAAGCAGTCTTCAACTCTTTTTCCTTCTTCAACCTACACTTTCAAATTAGTGATTATCTCATTTGATTGCTTAAGTTGCTCATTTATTTCTTTGAGTTGTTTTTTAACTTTCTCGAGTTGATCCCTCAACTTCTTGATGCACTCATTACTTTCTTAATATTTTCTTTCAAATCTCTATTCTCACATTTTGTTTTGTCCATATCATCAAGAGTAGATTCGATTTCTCCTTCCATATCAACTTCATAGTATTCTTCAGTAAGCTCTTCCATTATTTAATCTCTTATGTAAGGATCTAGGATATATCCGGGTGCTGTCATAATAGTGGTTTACAATTCCTGAGAGGAACGAATTTTAGTTAAAATCACATATTTTTAGAAAATATAATGATTTAAGCCTTAAAAAGTTCCATTTTAAGGATTCCAATTGAAGAGGGTTTGATCAAATCACCTTAGATCAAACCCCCTTGGATGGAACCTCGCTAGTTTTAAACCATACCTATAAATGCATCTCATTTACACCTATCAAAATGCTGATAAAAATCACTTTTGATTTAGCTTTTGGGGGATCAAATGAATTCATTTAAAATTTAATTGAAATGATTATGGTATTCCTTAGAACAAGCTATCCAATGAATATAATTTTAATATGTTTTCATTTTGTTATGTATTTGTTTTTTAAGTTTTATTAAACATAGGTTTTTCATCGAAAATGAATTTCTTTGTTCTTCACATGTGGAAAAATAGAAGATTATTAAAAAAAATTAAAAATATGAGTGCACTAGATATTGAAGTCCTTGATCCAACAAAAAAATTAAATTAAATTTTGACATATACAAAAAAGTTACAGCTATATAAGGTGTGTTTGAATTGTAATTCGTTTGATTTTGAAACTTGATTAAGGAAAAAATATTCAATAAAAACTATCTAACCAAGTGGAAGCACTAGATATTAGAGTTACAAATCTAAATTTGAAATAATTAGAATTTTATCCTTCATGGAAAAAAAGTTATTCATATAACTGTGTCACTTTTGATTCCAAAATTTTTGAAAAAAATATTTTTAGAATCTACAGACAAAATTTGATGAGACTCTAGTTTGCACCATCTTCAAATTCCTCACAGTTTAGCCACTATCAGTGCTTGAATGTGAAGATTTAGTTAAAAATAATAATTCCAGCGTCTAGTTTGGCCAAAAACTGTAAACCACTATTATGGGATCACCCATCCTAGTTTCCATGTGTTCAACCTTCAAGATCTACCTCAACAATTAAGCCACTTGAAGGAACCTTTCTCTGATACCAAATGTTGAACACCTAGAATATTAAGAGGGGGTGAATCAATATTCCTTAAAATTCATTAACTTAAAAGTGCATTCAAAGAATCTCATTAAACTTGTAGAAATGGAAATGAATAATTGAAACATGCACCACAAAAAACAACACAAGAATTCCAAATTTATGTGGAAAACCCTTGGAAGGGAAAAACCATGGTGAGGATTAGCTCACAATATATCATAATCGGTTATAATATATTATAGAGCACTATCCAGGGACTCACTATCCAGAAAGAAAGACTCATTTCCCAAGAAGATCACTTCTTCTAGAATCACAAAAAGATAGGAGAATGGCTCACTACCAGATAATGAACTGCTAACAATGAATCTACATGTTGAAGATACAATTCTAATTAGACTAAAAAAATTGACATTACACACTTTATCCTTCACCACTATCACCTTTTGCACTTATCACAAATTCACAACATCACACATTCATCATCACAACATTGAGTTGACTTTCTATATCTATCCATATATTCTGCAAACACTCATATCATCAATTAGGTCAGCCTAGTTAGATGAAACATATAGCCCCATAACCTGTCGGCTCAAAAACTCCATCACACATACCTTGTGGAAGAAACCAAAACATGTTCTTCACCAAAATAGGTTGACATGGCCTGTAATCACCCCTATGAATCCGCTTCATACATAGATTAACATTGCACAACCCCAAAACCCTTAGGTTGGCACCACACAACAAAACTGGTGAAGCAACAACTAAATGAACCAATTGTTTATTCACAACTTGATACGTGAACCACCAAACCACCTAAAACTTGGAGCATACAAACAGATCTGACATCTTTAAGGGTATGTGTAGGATCATGATGGGCCAAAAAGTGGCAATATGTTGGGTATTTGTAGGGTATGTGGCTGACGACTTTTGTTTTACCAAAAATTGATGAAATGAAAAGGGTTTTTAAAGTAGATTATCAGTTTTACACCAATATAAATTATGTTTTACTTTGAATTTAATAAATAATTATTATTCATTTTCTATTTAAATTACAAGTAAAGTGTTGATTGATAGGCTAATTGAAAAACATCTATAGTTTTCAAAATGTGTCACATTTTTTGAATCCAAAATATGCATCACATTCTATGCTTATATACTATAGGATTAAAAAAAGAAAATTTGAATTTCATTAAGTTTTGACCAAGTTAAAGTGGTCAAACATACGAGTTTTTATATTTTTTAAAAATTGTAATAAAAAATTCATAATTAATTATTTACTTGGAAAAAATTACAAAAAATATGCATCACATCCCATGAATCCTCTACTTATGTCTAAAATCTTATAAAAAATATTATCATTTTATTGTGGTTAGGAGGTCGATAGACACCTACTTCTTATTTTTTCCCCAAATTTAAGTACTATTGCATTAAAATTTCAAATTTTCACCAAATAGATTTTTATTTTAAAACAAACCTAGTATTTTAGAAAGTACATTCAATTTTCTATAGATTCTATTCTTACATATTTTTTAAATAATATAGATTATTTATTCAAATTTTTACATCAAGTTGCCTAACTCTGATTTTTCTGAAATTTTTTGCCACTTAAGGGCCTGTTTTTTCCATGATGATCATACACATGCCCTTAAATGCTTCCTAAAATCTACACAACACAATGATCATTCACAGTGGAATGCAAAGCATTCCAACATGAACTTTGCAACTGTAACTGTGCCTCTACATAGCCCAATACATTGTCATTAGTATATCTTCTGCTATGGAAAACATAAAACCTTGAATACTTGGATGTACACACCTTGAATACATACTATTGTTACCTTAGAATCGCATGACAACATGATGCAAGGTGGGACAATGTAGACCACAAAACCAATACTCTGTTACATACTATTATAGTCTGGGACTTAAACAATTCCTTCAAAACATTTGATCTGCTCTGAACTATATACATATTGATAAACCACTACTTCTACAATAGATTGCGATCAATAACAACACCATACATCATCATACTCATGTTGTTAACATTATATTGTGACTAAATACACAAAAACTAAAACACAACTAATATATATTAAAAAAAACCAAAACCATAAAATAACTTTTATATATATATATATAAATAAAAAATAAAAAAACTTAAATAATTCTATAATAAAATAAAAATTAAATTAAATCTCTTTAAATAAATAGAATAAATCCTTAAAAATATATATAATTACATTTAAGATAATAATTCATCTACAACCAATGATCTCTTCATAACCATATACATATTTATAAAAAACCTTTAAAGCCCTTGTATTCACCTCACAAAACCGTCTAAAAGTAATCCTAATGTGAAACCCATATGAACAAGACTAAAGATTTGTGTTCATTGACTTTTGCTTTTGCTTTGACTGACTGTGTAAGCTTTTCAATGGCCCGTGGTTTCTTAATCCGACAAAAATAAACGCCCGAACACGCCCGCGTCTGCGTCTGCCCTCCTTACGACCCGGCATAACTTGGCTGCAAAAACTCTTGGTGAGTTCATTCTACTCTGCAACTTATTCTAAACTGATGGATATGCTGGACATTGAAACGCCTACAGATTTTCGTAGTCTTGTTATGGATTCCCTGGATAAACTCAAACTTCTCAAGAAGGGGAAAAGCTTCAAGTTCCATGTCCAGCAATGCAAAAGTTTGTGCACTTATATACTCGATGTACTCTCCCCTTATATTGACGATAATGGGCAATACCCGAGTGGCGATGTTTCGACAAAGCGTGTGCAAAAAGCTTGGAAGGAGATATATCGAGCCATGAAAGAAGCAGAAACATACCTCAAACACTGCTCAACCGACAGGTGGTGGATGGAATGTTTTATACTGGCTAACACAGGTGAGGCCTTCGCCCTACACATGCACGACCTTGCTTGGTCTCTTCTTTGCTTAGATTTAGCTCTTCCGCGCCCGATCGAAAAATGGAATGATAGAATCGCTCGTGGAAAATTGCGCTTCTTTGCAGAAATGTCTGATTTACATTTAGAACAATTTGGGTTTAAGTTTCAAGACTATTGGCACCTACTGATGGCTTGCAATCAAACGGCTGCCAAGGCTTGGACTTTTAAACAAAACAATAAAATTGGGGTTTTACAATTCATGGAGAGAAAGTTGTCAGAGACCATCAGGAATGAGTGTAAAATTGAATCTGCAACTGGTATACCTACGTGGCTGCAGATCCCTGCCAAAGATTTAATAAAAAAGAAAAGTATAGGAGAGGGATCTTATGGGGAAGTGTACGAGGGGTCATGGCTGGGGCATAAGGTTGCCGTAAAAGACATTCCAATTGATGCTCGTGATCTGTTTGACAGGGAGACTGCAGTTCTAGCCAAGCTACAGAGCCCTTTCATTGTCCAGTTGATAGGCACATGTGTTGAGGAAAGGCATTGCTATATTGTAATGGAATTGGTCAGCTCCAGCTTGGACAAACTACTTACGAATTCTGGTGGCAGGGCACCCCTGGTGTTCCCTGTTGCAGTGGATATGATGCTTCAAATTTCTAGGGGAATGGAATATCTTCACCGCCAGGGAATCATGCACATGGATCTCAAAGCTTCTAATGTTCTCATACAGCCGTCTGCAGTTCCAGAATTTAGAAAGCAAGGCTACGGACGAGTTAAGCTCTGCGACTTTGGAATGGCCAGTTTGAGGCTATCCAGTTTTCGCTGTGAAGATCCAAAGGGAACATGTTACTGGAGGGCGCCTGAAGCTTTTCCCTTCCCAGATAAAGAATTGCTCCAAGAAATTGATACCCTAAACGAGTATACCCATAAAGCAGATGTATACAGCTTTGCCATGACATGTTATGAGATTCTGACGGGGAAGCAGCCTTTCCTTGGTGTACATCCCAAAGATTTGTACCGAATGATTACAGTGCAAGGTGAAAGACCGATTTTGAAGGCGCCTGCATGTCCAGCCGTGTTAGCTGCTTACATAGCGAAGTGTTGGGAGACAGATCCAAGGCGTCGTCCTTGTTTTGCACAAGTTTCTACTTTTATGAGGAACATGAAGTTATTCATACTGAGATGGAACGATCCTCGTGACTGGCTTGCAAAATCCGACTGGAATTTTGAACCATCTCAGGTGTGTTTAAAACCTGTGACGTCCACGGAAGAAGCATTTGATGAAAGTCCTGCAGACGAGAAACTGAAGTCGATAACTAGGGTTCTTCATATCGTTCCCCCTGAGATAAAAAGGTATGAATTATTGCTGATTTCAACATTGCACTTTACAATTCTAGTGTGTCTGTTAGGGTTTTCACATTTCCCTTGAACTTCAGAACCTGTAACAGAAGCTTTTGAGATTTAAATTGAGGGATCTTCTAATGTAACTATTATCTTGCTGGCTTACCTGGTGTAGATACAAATGTGAATTGAGCTAAAATTATGGCTTAGTTCTGGAAATCTGTTTTCTCTTCTGACGCTTGTTCCCTAAAATTGGTATAGAATAGTCTAAGTCCCTGGCCTTCTTTACCTACCTTCTCTGCTACCATGGCGTAGCAGTAGTATATGATCTTCAAATTATACAATTTTATGTTGGTTTTAGCATTCACACATCGTCAATCCTCTTCCGAGAGTTCCTTGGGCTGGCTCAGGCTGCGCTGAGTTTCATATTGATATTTTCAACTGAATTGAACGCTGTAGCTGCTGACTTTGGCAGGTGTCGCATGAGCACTGAATTTCTCCCAGCAGAAGCTGGTGGAAGACACATAAATGGTCCCATTCATTTATCTAATAATAGGTCTCATAAAACTAACACACTATCCTTAGATTAAGTTATGATTTATGCCTGAAACTACCACTTCCCTGTTTTCAACATCACTACCTTGTTTTCTACATGTGCTCAGACAAACAGATCTACAGCTTTTAAGACTGGTCAATCATATCTCCACCTCTTAATCAGAAACCCTCATCATCTGGATATATTCTTACGATTCGAAAGGATAGCTCTTATGATCAGCTTCTCAACATGAAAATGTTTTGTTTTTTCAAGATAATAATAATAATAATAATTATTTTATAGTCCACGAATTACAGTATATATGGGACTCATACTCCCAAATCTGAGGGAGGCACCTAACTCGTGCTCCACAATATGAGGTGTACATACCTTACCCCCTGCAGGATTTGAACTTGTGACCTCTCTTTCAAGAGTACAAGTTCTCCACCATTAGGCCAACTCAAACTGTACCCTGTTTGTGGGAAAATTAGGTCTGTTCATAATGTATTTGACTTTAATCCAGAGAGTATCTTCAGAGCATACTTGGCATGCTTTTGGAAATATTCTTGTTTGATTGTATTGCCTTAGATATATCATGTGTAGGTTTTATCATTTGGAAATGATCATCTTTTCAGAGTCTGTCTTGTATACTAATCATAATATGTGAATTTATATAAAGGATTATTGTATGTTTTTTATATTAATTATAATAGGAAGTAGTTATATAAAAGATTAGAAGCTTCAAATTGATAATTTAGTTTTAATAATAATCAATTAATTTTTTCAAATAAATGTAAGTCTTTAATCATAAAGATAAAGTTTTGTAAATCAAGAATAAGTTTTAGGTGACATACGTATTCAAAATGAGATTGTATTAGTTTTGTGAGAAGATGGAAGTATAAGACATGAAAATTGAAATAGTTTATGATAAAAAAACAAATGATCCAATTCAATTAAGAACAATAAAATTTCATTAAATATTTTTATATTAGTAATCAATGTTTCAAAAATATTTAGTAAATTTAAAATTATGAAGAAAATAAAAACAACCTTTTATTAAAAATGTCAAAACTAACATGAAAACTTTTAATTAAAATTTTTGTTGAAACAACACTAAAGAAATTAGAGAAAACATGTGAACAAGAATCTAAGAAAATACTTCTAATATGTAGATGATGTTTGTATTACAACAGAAAATACAACATAAATGTGTCTGAGGCAATGACTTCAGAGAAATCGAATGCACAAGGAGGTCACCCCACTCTTGTATTCTCGAACATGAATACTTCTTTTAATCTAGATGATATTCTTCAATCCAGTATGGAAGTCTTGGGAAAGGGCAGTTTTGGGACTACATATAGAGCTAATTCTCTTGTGGTCAAGAGATCGTCACAAGACATAACTTATGTGGGTGACATAGGATATTCTGAACGACATTTACAAGCATTAGGAAGAATGAACCATATCAATCTAGTGAGATTACAGGCTTATTACACGTCCAAAGAAGAAAAGCTTGTTATATATGACTATCGTCCCAAGGGCAGCCTCTACTCTCTTCTACACAGTATGTGCACTTTCTTCCAACTTTTACATACCAACATTTCATCTAATATTAATATGCAAGCATCAGGCAAATTTACCTTCAGAAAATTCACCCTAAACAATTCACTGCGAAAAAATTCACCGTCATGATAAATTCATCTCAAGCAAAATTCACCACCAGCAATTCCCCCCACAGAAAATTAATCGTAAAATTTTCTGTGGCAGTGAATTGCTGGTGGCAAATTTTCCTTAAAGTAAATTTCTTATGGCTGTGAATTTTTCCGCAGTGAATTGTTGACAATAAATTTTCCAACAATAAATTGTTGACGGTGAATTTTCCTAAAACCTAATATACTATTTAGTGATATTCTCACAGCGATCCGCCATTCTTTTATTGTGTGAAGGCAGATAATATTCTTGCATGTGTTGCAGATGGAATAGTACCAAAAGTTTGGAGGGATATGCGAGAGATAGCTATTGATATAGCCTTAGGCTTGGCGTTTCTTCACAAGTCAGGTATGGTACACGGTAACGTAAAATCCTCCAACGTTCTGCTGGAAGACAACGGAAGTGCCTGCCTAGCAGATTCTTGTCTGGCAGTTCTTGTGAAAAACTCAAGTGTTGCTAAAAAATCGATAGGATACATGGCCCCGGAGCAGTACCATAGCAGAAAAATGTCTGTAGAATCTGACGTGTATAGTTTTGGAGTGCTACTGATTGAACTTGTCACCGGGAAGAACCCTTCATTGGTTACCACACATCTTCCCACGTGGATTCTCTCCCTTGGGGAAGAAAGGTGGACGATTGAAGCGTTGGATGTGAGGTTCTCGAGGGGTTATAGAGTCGACCAAAACATGCTGGGAATGCTTCTAATAGCAATGCGTTGTACTTCTCCCCATGTAGACGCCCGTCCTATGATGGGCAAAGTGATCGAAATGCTTGTAAATTTGGAGGAATGACTCCTGCGGTCTCATCTTCAAATGCAGCTAGTGAGTAAAGAATGGATCAAACTTGTTGGACAATGACAAGAAGCTTAGAAATAAAGCAGAATTTTATTTTTTTGAAAATATAAAGAAAAAAAAATGTAAAATAGATAAAGATTTAAATTAAACAATAAATATAAAGTAATAAAAATAAAGTTGGTTAAAGTTGGTTTTTTTAAAGTTTGATATAGATTGAAGATATTATATACACATCTCTTTTCTTGAAGGTAAAATCATTATTGTAATGAATTGTAATTGAAGAGCAACACTTGTGTGAAGGTTATATTCAGTTCATTTGAGCAATAAGAATATCAATATCTTGTCCTGTGGATGTTTCGTTGGCATATTGTCAAGGTTTTACCACATGAAACTATGTCTTGTCTATTATTCTATTATTCTATTTAATTTTTTTTGGTATTTCTTTGCAACTAATTTGTGTTGTAATATATTAAGTTTGTGGGTTTTTCACTTCTATTTCCACAAAAAGTGGTATCAAAGCAATTATTTTGCAGTATATATGTTAGGATTTGGTGTTTGTTTTGTAGCATCAAATGGCAGAGGTTTTGAAGGCAACGTTCAAAGTGGAGAAATTCAATGGGAAGAATAATTTTGAGCTATGGAAGCTCAAGATGCATGATTTGTTAGTGCAACAAGGATTGCATAAAGCATTGTTAGGAAAGTCAAAAGAAATATGCAAATATGATTGATGAGGATCAGGAGGATCTTTATACAAGAGCTCTCAACATAATTCAATTGTGTTTAACAGATGATGTTCCTTTCAATATTGTTGGAGAGGAAACAATTGCAAGCTTATGGAGTAAAATAGAGTCTTTATATGAAAAAATCCTTGACAAATCAAATCTACTTGAAGAGATAGTTGTATAGTTTGTGAAAGAAAGAAGGTATAAAAATTGTTGATCATTTAAATATTTTAAACTCTTATATGTCAATTAGCTAGTATGGGTGTAAAAGTCGAAGATAAAGACAAGTCAATTACATTATTATGATCATTGCCTAAATCTTGGAATCACTTAGTCATTTCTAGTAGCTTTAATATAACTAAGACCCTTGGATTTGATTTTGTTGTAGAAGCTTTGTTATTTGAAAAGGTGCGGAGGAAATCTAACACAAAAACCTCCATATCAAAAGCAATGGTGGTTAGGGGTCAATCTACAGAAAAGGGGAGGAAAATTCGAGAGGTACATCCAAATCTAAGTCAAAAGACAAAAAGGGTAAGGGAAAATGTCGATACTACAATAAATTAGGGAATCTCACGAAAGATTGTTGGAAGAGGAAAGAAGACAATGATGACTCAAAAAAGAAGCAAAATTGGTTAAGACAAGTTCAAATATAGTTGATGAATTTTTATCTATTTGTAATTCCTTACAATATCATGGAGAATAGTTATTAGATTATGGTGCTTTAATCGCATGTGGGTAAGTGCAAAAAAGATGGAGGATCAAAAGGGGGTCTCAAGTGGCCACTCTTTTTTTGAAATCAAGAAATTTTGACCTTGGATGAGAAATTGAGGATAGTTAAATTTAAAATTTTAAGATGCAATAAAAACAATGTAGCAAGTGCTCTGAGTCTTCTTTCTAAACTATTGTTTAAAAAAAAAAAATTGATATAGATTAAGGGTTCAAAAGAGGGAGCCACATGAATTGGTGTTGTTTTTATCAAAAAAAAACATAACATAGCGACTTTTGTGGCTCCCTCAAAAGGTTAACTTTATTTTGGTATTTTTAAAATTGTTTTGGTGAGAGATTAGCTAACAACATGTAGTTTATGCCCAAATTTTTCTGATATTTTTTTAATTAATATTTTATTTTTTTACTAATTTTAAAAGTGGACACATCCTGAAAAACAAAATTTTGGTCGTTCTACCCCTATAAATTTTGAAAACTAATTAAAAGTCATTTTTTTTTTAATATGTGTAGAATAGAGTCTAGTTTCTAAAATGTAATTTATTTGAAATTTCAATGACAATTAATTTATAAAGAAAAAAATATCAAACACTAGTTTTTGCCAAAAAATAGACACAAAAACAAAAGAAATTAAAAATGAAAGGCTTAGTTCATTGTCAAAATGTGAAAAAATTACATCGTTAAATAGCTAAGAGAGAGCCTAACATTACCTAGGTGTTCTATTTGTTCGACCTTGAATCACGTGCAACCCTGATGGTTAGCATGAACATGATTATGCAAAATCTTGTAGAATATGCAAAAACACGTCTTTGGATGTTGGAAAGGCACTTCAAGTATCCAAAGAAAATACCAAGCCTAAGGCATGTGGATTCCCAAAGAAAGAAATAATGTGAGCACATTATTTCATAGTTTTAACACTTTTTTGTGTTTGTGCTTGAGTTGCCTAAGCAAGATATAATGCAAGTGCATTATAACACACTCACATTATGTTTTTCTTTGTGTTAAATGCTAGTCTATTAAATGTATGTATATATATTTGTATGTATGTATGTATGCTTGTATGGCATGTATCTATGTATGTATGTATGTATCAATGTATGTATATGTATCTATGTATCTATGTATGTATGTGTATGTATGTATGTATGTAAGATTATATGCATGTATGTATGTATGCTTGTATGTTTGTAAGTATGCATGTATGCATGTATGTATGTATGTCTTCTTATATATATGTATGTATGTATTTAGGAGGGAGAGATCAGAGAGATTTAACACTTGTGTTTGTGTGAGTTGCCCGAAAGACGCAAGCGCACGACAATAAATGTGAGTCATATTTCATATTGTTATAACGTATTTGTATGTATGTTTCGTATGTATGCTTATGTACGTAGTATGTATGCTATGTACATGCATGATGTATGTATTGTATGTAAGATTATATGCATGTATATATGATGTTTTCCTTATTAGGTGGGTAAAATGCTATTTAGGGGAGAGAAAGAAGAGAATATGGAGAGATGGAGAGGAAGAGTAGAGGAGGGAAAGAAAGATGGAGGAAGGAGGGAGGTAGGAGGGAGAGGAATGGATCAAGGGTGGATATGGAGAGGGAAGGGGAGGAGAGGGGAGGGGTAGGAAGAATTAGAGGGGGTGGAGTATGTAGAGGTGTGAAAAGACGGAGTGGGACTTAAGGTGTATCTGGAGAGAAATGGAAGAAAAATGTAAGGTGATGGACGAAGGAGAGAGGAGAAAGAGGAGGAGGAGTGGAGAGGAGAGACCTGGAGAGATAGGGGGGGAGAGAGAGGAGGAGGGTGGAGGGGGAAGGAGGATGGAAGAGAGGGGTGGAAGAGGAGGGAAGAGGAGGAGAAGAGAGGGATGGAGGAGAGAGGAAGGAAGGAGAATGGAGGAGAGGAGAGGGGGGATTGAATGGAGAGAGAGAAAGGGTGGAAGGAAAGGGGATGAAAGGGTGAGATCCAAGAGAGGGGTAGAGTGAGGGAGAGAGAGAAGCCCAGGGGAGGAGAGGAGAGAGGGGTGGAGGGGAGGAAGGGAGAGGGAGGAGAGAGGAGAGGGAGAGAGAAAGGAGAGAGAGACGGAGAGGGTGGAGGGATGGAGATTAGAGCAGTACCCATTGAAGCAGAGGAGAGAGACCCAAGAGAGAGAGTGGAGAAGGAATTATCAGATAGGGGTGGAGGGATAGGAAGGAAGGGGGGTGAGATGAGAGGGGGAAGGAGGAGGACGGAGGAGAGGAGAGAGAGAGAGAGAGAGAGAGTAGGTTCTTAGAAGGGAGAACTGGAGAGGGGAGGAGAGAGGGATGGAGGGATGGGAGAGAGGGAGAGGGAAGGGAGAAGGAGAGAGGGAGAGGGTGGAGAGAGAGAGAGAGGGTCTGGAGAGGGAGAGTGGGAGGAGAGAATGGAGAGGGGTTCATAGGTAGGTAGGAGGGAGAGAGAGAGAGGAGAGAGAGAGAGAGGGGGAGAGGAGAGAGATGAGGAGAGGAGACAAGGGAGGAGAGAGAGAGGGAGAGTAGGGAGGAAACGGAGACAGTGGAGAGAGAGAGAGAGAGAGAGTGAGAGAGAGAGAGGGGAGTGGAAAGGAGGTGGATGAAGGTGGAAACATGGATGGATGGAATATGGATTCAAAGGGTGATTATTCATTAATGGAAACAGGTTGAAGAATTAGATATTAGAAGATACACAACATATACCATGGAGAAACCCTTTCGAGGAAAAAATCCAACAAGAATCAATGTATTATTTAATCTCTGAAGTAGATTACAATAATTCCAATCCTTGTTTGAGAATTCTTCTTTTTCCTTCACCAAATCTTCTTCACAACTTGCAATACAAACTAATACAAACTCTCTTCAACTTGCTCGAGATATATAGGAAATAAACAACTTTGTAAACTCCAAAAGAGTTACAATTACAAAGCTCAATCCCTATCTCCTAAAAGGTATGCCTATCTCTTGCAAGTAGAGTTTAACCATGAAGAATAATTTCAAATCATCTCCTTCATCCATTTAGGCATTCCAAACTAAAGTAATAACTCAAACTTTATTCTATAAATATCTGCAAGGCTTATCCTCAAATTTGGTGCCCAAGAATGGGCCCACTTAACTCGGCCTTCTAAGATATCCTAGCATGTAAAAGAGTTAACTCCAAGAAGCCAACTTGAGCACCCAAGGTGGGTCCTGTTGGATCTTAGTTGTATTCATGGATCCCAGTTGTATTCCTAGTTTGTCCTTGATGACAAAATCACTTACTTGGGTTTCATGGTCTGACAATTTTATATTTGGTCTCTCAGGATCTTTATGCTTTGACATGATACATATTTGATGGCTCTTGATGATGTCTATTTCATATTTTAGCTTGATTTGTTTCAAGTTGATTACATTTGGTTCATTCATGGGATCTTGATGCTACTCCATTCATGTTTATCTACTACTTTCAGATATTCATTTGCAAATTTTTATGATGTTTCAAGCTTTACATGTTGATATTTTTCATGTGGCTTCAGGTTCAGTGTTATTAATGCTATTCTTTTGCAAATTATTATGATTTAATTAGACTGACAGTGTTGATAAGGTTTGGTTCAGGTTATTCATATGGTATTCATGGTGACAAGGCTTTCTTCAGCTTCAAATTTATGAAATTGTCACCTTCACATGTTCAGATATATTGATTCATGGCATATACAAATGAAGGTAATGCTTATGGAAATATGGTTTTAGTTGGTATGACTTATTGTTGATAAATTTGGCACATAGTATTGGTTCATTGATTATTTATATTGCTTTATCAAGCAATTACACCGTCTCAAGTAGTTTAGTTATTGATTCAATTGCTCCATGAAACTTGGTTTAGTAAAGATATCTTGTTCTCACATTTTATCTGGTGGCATAAGTATCTCACTTGTTTGATGGTATTCATTGGCTCAAATGGCATATAATTTTTATCATTTTTACTTGGATTTTTCTATGCCCAAGCCTTGAGTTTATAGTCGGCATCCAAAGGAAAATGCTTATCTTGACTATTCAAAGCCTTCTCTTTTACATGTGATATTAATTTATCATTGGCATGTTAATGATTTGTGGGGTCAACATCTACATGGAATCAACCCTATTGGGTTTCCCAAAGCATTTTTCTATGGTGATATTGTGTTTGAATTATGTAAAAAGGTTACTTGGTTATATCACTTGGTAGCCATCATTCTCCATATTTTTAAGTCAGCATTATGAGAATCTTTGACTAAGAATATAGTTTATTTTAATGATCATTATGTGTTGAAAGTTTGCAAGAAAAATTTGGAGGTGATCATGTGGTCGGGTCCTTAGTAAATGATTAGTCAAGAAGAATCATAAGCATTTTTAATCAGTTGATTATTATTGTGTCTTTTTTCCTTCGAACTCCAAATTTTTATTAACTCTAGCAAAGTCATCGAATGACTTGAGAGAATACTTTTTTAGGGAAAAATGATATTGCATTTTTCATTGATTATGGTTTGGAGCCCTAGCACCACCATGCTAGAATTTTAGTTGCATATTGTGCAAGGTTGTTGTGATATTCTGATTTGATTTTCAGTTATGTTGGTCTTTGATGGATGGCAAGATTGTTGGTGGTTTTCGCTTGAGCTGGAAATGGTAGTTTGGGCAGTTTTCATGAAGAAATTCAAAGATTTTGATTGCAGATTAAATCCACCATGACAAAGGTAATATCTATGTATTATGTTTGATTTTTCAAAGGTAAATATGGTAAATGAGTAGTAAAAGAGGAAAAATTTGTTTTAGTTTTGAATAAACTTCTTAACTAATATGAAACTACCTTGAACTCGAGTGTAAACTCAAAGCTTTCATCTCATAGTGGCATTTCATCTTCATTTCATTGATTTTTTCTTAAAAAATCCTTGATTGGCATAATGATCAAATATCATGTTTCTTACCAATTCAAAAAAATTGGTTATTGAATGCGGTTTTTTTCTTGACAAAGATGTATAACCGTTTCACAAACATTGTATATATGTATCTCTGCAAGAACACAAAAAGAGAGTGATGTGAAGAGAGGAATTGTCTGGATAGAGTATTGCTTATTGTAAAATCATTCTGTAAAAAGAGAAGAGTGGGCTCATATTGTTTGTATTATAGAGATTGTGTTGAGCATTATTGCAAAATCATTTTGTAACCTATTGTAATTTTATGACTACAAAGAATGATTACAGTTATAAGGTTCTGATGGGTTGCAATATTTTGAATGTTTGATGAAGTTGGTGCGTCAAAAAGATTATGGGAGTTGGTGCTCCACATTGTTACAGAGTTGGTGCTCTTTGATTAATAAAAGAGAAATTTTAGCGAGTGGTTTTTTATACCCCAAGAGGTCTTTTCCACTCAAGAAATCTCGTGTTATGTGATTTTATTTGTCTCTCTTTTTGCTTCATGTTAATGTGTTCATTCAGTAAATGCTCTGATACTTTTAGTATGCTCAAAAGTTTCTTATTTTCAAAAGGTTTTCATGCAAATTTAAAATCCTTATGTTAAGCAAACTAATAGTGCATTGGGAAAAGTTGTTCTTTTACAAAAGCACATACAAGATTGTTCACACTTTAATTGAACAATATCATATGATGATTTTAACATTAGTTGTAAATGTTAATCAAGTTTCATGTCAATTTGATTTTAAATGTTGATGTACACTTGCATAAACAAGTTTGCAACATTGAGTTTAAATTTGTAAGAATTTTCATGGTGCCTTCAAAGTCAAAAATTTAAAAATTACTTCACTCTGATTCACCCCCACTCTTAGAGTGAATCCACTTCCAATAGGTCCAAGTCATTCTTTGTTAACTGAAACATATCTCTACACCATTCATGGAAGAATGGTCATCCCCTGTTAACTAAAGGTAGTCACCTATTATCTGTCATGCAACTCAAGTCATCAGTCATGTGTTCCAAGTTAACTAAAGTAAACTAGCAATCAACTAAAACTAACTGAAAATAACTCATAACTGAACTAAACTAAACTATACTAAACTAAACTGATTCTTAACTAAACTAAACTAATCTAAATTGAACTAAACTAAACTTCATGCATGTAAAAATCAATCCCTAACTCCTAGGATCTTTACATGCATTCAGAAGTGTTATATTTTACTCCAAACAATTAAATTAACTAAAGGTGGGTTCCACCTTCCATGTGGGTGCCCCATGTGCTCCTATTATTTAGAAACTCATCTTGGACACCCTCACATGCTCCTATCATTTAGAATTAATTACAAATGTCAATTAACATGATTATTTCATTCAAAATTAATCTCTTTATAATCCTAGTGTTTGAGAACACTTTCCAAGGACTTAGGAGATACATGAAATAAATAATGTTTAGGATTGCAATTAAATGACATCCTATTTCCAACATTCTCCCACTTGACATTATACATTACAATTATTCTAAACAATGAATCATTATTATAAATCAAGTACAGGACTCAAGGCCAATGGCCTTCCTACACCAACTAATCAATCCATGCCAACTTCAAATGCAACCTGCATAATCATGAAGCTCCAAGCAAATGATTAAAACCAAGAGAACTTATCTATAGGAGTTGGTTTCATAAGATAATCTACAACATTAATTAAAGTGTCAACTTTCTCAATTAATTACCTTCCCACTCTCAACCATTTCTTGCACAAAGTGATACTTTACATCAACATGCTTAGTACGAGCATGATACATAGGATTTTTGGCTAAACACATAGCACTCTGACTATCACATTCAAGTTTAACTTACTTGCAATTAAAACCAATGCCTTTCCCAAGTCTCTATAACCAAATTGCTTCTTTGGAGGCATGTTAAACCGTTGAGTGTGTTGAACTCATGTTCAACCAATGTGTAGGCTTCTCAGTCTTTACTATTGAAAATAAATTTTCTTACAAGTAACCATTCCAACATATATCTCTTACCATAAGAGAACTTAAGCCTCACCTATTTCTCCAAGTATCCATGAGTACTTGTAACCAACCAATCCATGCCAAACTCCAAATGCAACACAACACTTTCATGAAGTAATAAATTAAATGATTAATTTACCCAATACATTAGAGAACTACACAAGATCAATGTCAAAGCTCCAATCAGGAATATAAACAAGAAAACACGATCTAACCATCTCCTACTAGGAGATCACATGCACCATAGCATATATATACATCCTAGTATTCAAGAGAACCATTCCAAACTCTAAATGTAACAAGAGTAAACCGTGACATAATAGAAACCACTCTAAACCAAGAAAAAATATCCCCAATCACTTGAAGATAACCTTACCAATGACACATCCACATCACTACCAACAACTCCCACTGAACCGTGACACTGAGTCACACATGGCATCATGACTACCATCCTCTCAATGAAGATCACTCTAAAACATGAAGAAAAGAGTTATCACAAACAATATTAGCTGAAATAACCAATGCATCATTACTATCATATGAGGATTCCTCTATAGAAGAATTATAACTCTCTTTCTTGTTCTTACATTCCTTCTTCACATGTCCCAGGTGATTTCCCATAGTTCCAACACTTTACCTTACTCCGTCCTTCTGACTTACCCTTCCCTTCCTTGTCTCCCTTAGGTTCCTTTTTCTTAGGCCTACCTTTTATAAACAAGGCATCTTGGATTTCCATTTTATAATTCCTCCTCATATCCTTTGATAGGAGAGTAGGAATTATATTGTCCATCTTTAGATCTACACCACTACTATTGATAGCAACAATTAGATTTTCCGAAGACTCTAGTAAAAAACAAAGTACACAAATGCATTTATCTTCATCTTCTAGCTTTACATCTACAGATGCTAACTGACTTAGAATCAAATTAAAAGCATTCAAATGGTTTGCAATAGAGACACCTTATTTCATCTTTAAAGAATAAAATTATCTTTTTAGATACAACTTATTAGTAAGACTTTTAGTTTGATAAATATCACCTATTCTCTTCCACAACTTATATGCAGTAGTTTCTTTTGAAACATTCAAGAGAACAACATCAACAAGACATAATTTTATGGTCCCTCTTGCCTTCTTATCAAGCTTAGCCCAATCCTCATCTGACATCATTGTAGGTGAAATTGCCTCATTACCAACAACTAACCATTGATCTCTCTCTTCAAGGAGATCATCCATTTTTAGTTTCCACATCTCATAATTAGATCCATTTAACCTTTCAATATCTAAACGAGAATTCAAACTCATTGTAACAAACTTATTTTCCAAAATCAGCAATAAAAAAAATAAAAAAATCTCTCACTACAGCAAAAAAACCTCCAATCTTTTAAGAGAAAGGCATCCCAAACTCTACCAGCCTCAGTTTTGATAACAAATGTTAAAAAATGAGGTGTTTATGTAACTTAATACTTTGTAAAAATTTATGATTTTTGATCTAAATATGTATTCTTTGTTACAGATTCTTTGAGGGTGATTATTTGATTAATTCATTTTATCATTTGTAGAATGAAGACAAAAGGTTGTAAAAGAATTAGACAGAATATTAGATGATACACAACATATACCATGGAGAAACCCTTTCGGGAAAAAACTCCACCAAGAATCAATGTATTATTTAATCTCTAAAGTAGATTACAATAATTCCAATCCTTGCTTGAGAATGCTTTTTTTTCCTTCACCAAATCTTCTTCACAACTTGCAATACAAACCAATACAAACTCTCTTCAACTTGCTTGAGATATATAGGAAATAAACAACTTTGTAAACTCCAAAAGAGTTACAATTACAAAGCTCAATCCCTATCTCCTAAAAGGTACGCTTATCTCTTGCAGGTAGATTTTAACCATGAAGCACAATGTCAAATCATCTCCTTCATCCATTTGGGCATCCCAAACTAAAGTACTAACTCAACCTTTATTCTATAAATATCTTCAAGGATTATCCTCAAAGTTGGCACCCAAGAATGGGCCCACTTAACTTAGCCTTCTAAAATATCTTAGCATACAAAAGAGTTTGCTCTAGGAAGCCAACTTGGGCACGCAAGGTGGGTCCAAGTCATTTTTTGTTAACTGAAACATATTTCTACACCATTCATGCAAGAATGGTCATCCCTTGTTAAATGAAGGTAGTCACCTGTTATCTATCATGCAACTCAAGTCATTAGTCATGCATTCCAAGTTAACTAAAGTCAACTAGCATTCAACTAAAACTAACTGAAGATAACTAAACCATAACTAAACTAGACTAAACTAATTATGAATTGAACTAAACTAAACTAAACTAAACTTTATGCATGTAAACATCAATCCATAAATCCTAGGATCTTTACATGCATTTAGAAATGTTATATTTTACTCCAAACAATTAAATTAATTGAAGGTGGGTTCCACCTTCCATGTGGGTGCTCCATGTGCTCCTATTATTTAGAAACTCATCTTAGACACCCTCACATGCTCCTATCATTTAGAATTAATTACAAATATCAATTAACATGATTATTTCATTCAAAATTAATCTCTTTCTAATCCTAGTGTTTGAGAACACTTTCGAAGAACTTAGGAGATACATGAAATAAATAATGTTTAGGATTGCAATTAAATGGCATCCTATTTCCAACATGAGTTATCTAGGTAGGGTTCTAGAGTGAGAGACCTAAGAGAGAGAGGGGCATGGGAGGGATATATCTAAGCGAAAGGGAGAGAGAGGGGCTGGGAGAGAGAGATAGTGGGAGGGAGTGGGAGATAGATATATGGAGTGAGTTTGTGTGTGTGTGTGAGAGAGAGAGACAAATAGAGTTATCTAGTTATGTAGGTAGGGTGACTTAGGGAGAGAGATGAGAGAGAGAGAGAGGGGGTGGGAGGAGAGACTTGAGAGAGAGGAAAAGAGATGGAGTGGGAGATAGAGGGATTGGATAGAGATAGAGGGAGTGAGAGAGAGAGAGAGACCTGAGAGAGGGGGAGGGGGTGCGAGGGAGATACTTGAGAGAGGGGGGAGAGAGAGAGGGGGGCAATGGGAGAGAGTGGGTTGGAGTGAGAGGGACTTATCGAGGTAGGGTTTGATGGATAGAGAGAAAGAGAGATTAAGGTTTAGGCTTTAGGGTTTTAGGGTTGATGTATTAAGGGTTTAAGGGTATAGGGTTGAGGGTTGATGGATTAGGGTTTAAGGCATAGTATCCAAGGTTGAGGGTTTAGGGATAGGGTTTACAATTTACTTTTTATTCGTCCAAGGATTCTCCACTTCTCCATGTGAATTTAAAATTCACTTTTTTATTCCTCCAAGGATTCTCCTCATCCCCATGTGATCATTAAAAGCTCACATTAGTAATATGAAGCTAGGAACCTTCTATTATAAGAACTTTGTCTTATCCATAAGGTACTTTTCAACCTCCTTCATAAGAACCTTGTCTTATCCACAAAGTGCTCCTCATATGAATTTAAAATTCATATTTATTCTCCCAACCACCTTATCACTTCCAATCACGTGAATTTAAAATTCACATTTATTCCCCCAACCACTTTTCTCTTCCCTATGGATATTTTTGAGGAATACTAAAATTCCTTGTGTCACTTTCCTCTCATATGGGAACAAGAAGTTTCTTTTTGAGGAAATTTTCTCCCCTCCCAAGGTACTTTCAAAGTACTTGTCCTTCTTCCACATCATTTGTACCCTTTCCATATCACCATGTCCTTTGGCCACTTCATCCTCCACATGGCAAGATGTGAAGGCTTGTGATTCCTCAACTCACCATAGCTCTCCATCTTGGCCATAGTGGCTCAATCCTGATCGTTGAATTCTCTAGAAAAATTAATTTCTTCTATAAATAACCCCCCCTTCTCATTCATTCATTTACATTAGGCATTTTATCACACTTATGTTCTTAAGCCATTCAAGCATTCATCAATCTCTAACACTTGCTTATCTTTTTCATTTGCATGCTTAGCTCTCATCCTCCATTGTAGAATCCTTAAGCTTGTATTGCACTTATCTCATACTCACATCCTTCATTGCACTCATCTTGCATCTTAACCACCTTGCATCCACTTTTCATCACATTTCAATCAAAGGAGCACACACTCAAATTGCATCAAGGGCTAACCAAGGATCAACACAAGTAAAAAGTATAATTTCTTTTTTTATCTTTCTTTTATTTGTGTTCAACATAGCCTAATCTTGAGGTGGTCTAGTGTTCTTTACTTTTCATTTCTTAGTTAGTTTTGCATATTTAGAGATAATAACACTTGCACACAGTACCTATCATTCCATTTGGCCCTTTGATTCTACACTATTTTAGTATGATGCAAGGTTGTCTTTCTCATCTCATCCAAAGCATTTAGTTGTATGATTATGTCCTTCTATGCCTCAGATATGTCCATCACAAGATCTACTGCGGTCCTAAGAGTCTTATGCTCAAATTCAATAGGAATTATAGCTATCTTCCGATATAATAATTCAAAATGAGTGAATCCTATGGTTATTTTCTAGGTGGTCCTATAGGCCTAGACATCTTCTGGCAACCTATTTGCCTAGTCTTTCCTATGAATAGCCACTATTTTGGTCAGAATTGCCTCAATTTCCCTATTGGCCACCTCAGATTGGCCATTGGCTTGAGGATGATAGGGTGTATATTTTCTGTGCCTCACATTATATTCACTGACTAGTGCTATAACAAGAGTTGATGTAAATTGAGCCCCTTGATCAATCACTATCTCCCTTGGGACCCCATAACAAGTGAATATTTCCTCATAAAGAAATTTTGCAACCTTATTATCTCTTACATGCTTCATTTCCTTAACCTCAACCCACTTGGTCACATAATAAGTGCAAACCAAGATTTAGGATTTACCATTTGATGGAGGATCAATGGGACCTACAAAATCCAATCCCCATTTATTAAATGGAGTGATGACTACCTATGGGTAGAGAGGTATCTCATCAGATTTGGTTAGTCAACCCATCCTCTAGCATCTATCACACTTCCTAATATACATGTCTGCATCCTTATGAAGTGTGGGCCAGTAATATCCTATATTAAGGATCTTCATTGTTGTCCTCTTGCCTACAAAATTCCCTCCACAGGGTTCATTATGATATGCATGTAATATATCATCTATCTCATCTTCCCTTACACACCTCCTCATGACATGGTTTGGTTTAGTGTAGAATAAACAACCTACAATCCATGAGAAAGATAAGGTTTTCTCAATGAGTACCCTTCTCTCTTTTGGAGAGAAATGAGGAGGAAGTCTCCTTGTAACTAGGTAATTGGCTATGTCAGCATACCAAGGTGTATGCACATTGACGGAAAAAAAATGTTCATCAAGGAAAGACTCATCAATGACTTGGGTGTCCTATGATGTAGTTAGTCTAGAAAGAAAGTTTGCTACAACATTTTCCTTTCTTGGTTTATCAAGAATGGTGATGTCAAACTCATGTATCAGCAATAACCATCTTGCTAGCCTACCTGAAATCAAGGGTTTATTCATGAGGTATCTTATTGCTACATGGTTTGTATGAATGAAAATATAATACCCTGTTATATAGTGCTTGAATTTGTTAAGGGCATAGATGACTGCCAACATTTATTTTTCTATCATCGTGTAATTGAATTTAGCTCTGTGTAGGTTATTACTAACAAAATAGATAACATTCTCAATTGATCCTTCTTTCTATCCCAAGACAGCTCATATAGCATAGTCTGATGCATCTGTATGAATGTGGAAAGGAAGCTCCCAATTAGGGACTTTGAGTACAGGAGCATGGGTTAAAGTTGCTTTTAAATCAAATAATTCCTTTTCATAGTCCTTTGTCCATTGGAATTCAACATCTTTAGTCAAAAGATTATACAGTGGTGCTACTATTTTGCTGAAATCTTTGATAAAATTCCTATAGTACCCTGCATGACCCAAGAAACTTCTAACTTCTTTTTGTTTTGCATGAATACAAAGATTGGTAATCACTTTAATCTTGGTTAGGTCTACTTGAATTCATTTTTGAGAAATGTAGTGTCCAAGGACTACTCCTTCCTGCATCATCATGAAGAGCTTCTCATTGTTCAAGGATAGATTATGGTATTCACATCTCTGTCAAACCCTCTTTAGATTCTCTAGTGCTTTTGCAAAATCAACACCATAGGTAGTAAAATCATCCATATAAATCTCCATGCAATCATGTGAGATATCTGAAAATATACTAATGACTGCCCTTTGAAAAGTTTTAGGTGCATTACACAATCCAAATGGAAGTACTAAGTAGGAATAAGTCCCCCATGGATAGGTAAAGGTGGTCTTCTCTTGATCCTTGGGTGTAATTTGTATCTGGTTATAGCTACTAAATCCATCTAGAAAAGAAAAATATTGCTTTCTTGTAAGGAAATCCAGTACTTGGTCTATGAAAGGAAGTGGAAAGTGGTCCTTTTTGGTGGTAGAGTTGAGTTCCCTGCAGTCAACATAGATTCTCCATTTACCTACCTTTTTAGTCATAATCACCAATGGGGACACCCACTGGTTGTCTAAGATGGGGTAGATAAATCCTACATCCAATCATATTTGTAGCTCCCCTTTTACAATCTCCCTCAATGTAGGGTTGATTTTTCTTTGTAGCTACCTCACTAGTGTACAATCATCTCTGATATATATCCTATGAGTATAGAGCTTGGGGTCCAATCCCTTCATGTCATGGTAGTCCCATGTAAATGCATGTTGATGGGTCTTCAACAGGTTTTTCAAGGACAACTGTTGCCCTTGACTCAGCTTGTTGTTAATATTTAGATGTTTTCCTTCTGACACTTGAACTTGTGTGGTTAACTCTATCATATTTGCTTCACTAATACTTGTCATTTTTAGTTCATGTGGTAACAATGTATGGAGCATATCAGTTGTTGTAGGAAGTTTAGCTGCAGGAAGAGTGGGAAAAATTTTCTTCACTGGACCTGTAGAACCAATTTCATGAGTAGATGACTCTTCATGCACCTCACAACGGTTCTGAATTATGTGGGACAACACTTTGTCTTCTTCTTGAAGTTGCATGAAAGAAATTTTTCCTAACATCATGATTCATGCCATTGAATTAAATTCCTTGGCTCTTCTCCAACATGTGGCCATATGGTGTTATCCATGTCATGGGATGGTTGAGCAGGAGGGTAGAGAACAAGTTTTTTGGTACTTTTCCCATAAAAAATGGTCATGTCCCCTGACTGGCATCCAATGTAAGCATCTTTTGTGGCCAACCATGGCCTTCCTAGAATAATGGGATACATGCCTAGTATAGCTTTAGGAGAAAAGATCATAAAATTTGTTGGGTACTCCCAAGAGTCTAGAGTTACCACAAGGTCTTCTAATATACCATCAAGTTTAACAGTGGAGCTATCAAAAAGTTGCAGGATAGTAGGAGTAGGTCTCATGTTTGCTACATTTCATTGTTGCAAGATATCCTTAGTCATCACATTTATTGCTACTCCCAAGTTAATTAGAGCATTCTTGATTTGTATTCCAATTATTATAACTCCTACCACAAGACTACCTAGGTCAGTGTACTTAGGAACTGTAACTTTTCCAAGCATGATATCTACTAGCTATTCTACCACATGAACTATGGTGGGGTCTTTCTTTTTCCTCCATGGCTTTTTAAGGAATGCTTCCTTGATTGCTTTGTCATATATAGGGACATCATTTATGACTTAGAACAAAGGTATCTGAACACATATGTGTTGCAACTGATCCAAAATATCAAAGGTTGTTTACTCCTTCTCTTCCTTCTATTTAGCAACCTCTAACCTTTGAGGAAATGGTGGATCTTGGGTAGTCTGCTAAACTAGAACTGATTCATGATTTTTAAGAACACTCTACTAAATGGGGGCATTCATATGCTCCTCTTCTTCCATATGAAGCTCAGTGATGATAGGAGTGGAAGAATCTACCAAAGTAGTTCTTGAATGTAGATAGATGTCACTCACACTCACAACATATGCAGGGAATTGATTAGGATCTATAGAGTATACTAGTTGTTGTTGTGGTTTTTTATTTGGGTTAGGTGTGGGTTGAGCTAGTAATTGAGTAGGTCTAGGTGTTCTTGAACTTGAGCTAGTAGGAGGAGGCATTATAGTAGGCTGTTGAGGTTGTGAAGGTGGTTTCATGTAACTAGTTGGTTGGTTTGGCCATTTTTGTCCTCCACTCCATTGGGATGTTTGTTGCTAGTTTCTTGGAGGTGGTTGCCAATTCCCTTGAGGTTTTTACCACTATGGTGGAGAGTTTTGGTGATTGGTCTAGGTATTTGGAGGGTTATTCCAAGGTTGAGGTGGATATCCTCCTTAGTTGGATGGATATGGGGGTTGTCATTGGTTACTAGATGCATAAGAATTGAAATAAGGCCCAACAAAAGATAATGGATATAGTGGCATACATTGTCTTGCAGCCCATGGTATCCTTTGTGAAATGTAGTAGAATTGATCATCACTGCCATAGATTGGCTTGAACTCAGGTGGAATTTTCTTATTGTCAATGTTAGCTACCATTTTGCATCTGCAGTCCTTCTTTTGCCTACAATGAGGGAAATATTCTACCAACATTGCCTCTACCTCCTCATGTTTCTTCTTTGCTTGAAGTGTATCCAACTAAGTACCCATATTGTTTATGATGTCTTGCTTGAAATCTTCCAACAAGTGAGTAATCTCCATCCTTGAACCTCCCTTGGTGGATGGTTTACCCATGGAGGATTTGTAACCTCTTCCTTTGTTTAAAGCTACCTTGGAATAGTTCTGACATCTTCTTAATATCATCCCAACGAACTTGGTTTATATTTCCTCCTCCCATCAAGTCCAAAGCATCAGTGCAACTGTGATTGATTCCTCTCAGGAATAGCAAATTTTTAGATTCTTCATTGAGTGTATGATGTGGAGATTTCTACAAGAAAAACATAAACCTTGAAATGTGGTCCTCCAAACTCTCATCTTCCTTGTGTTGCATCCTAAAGATGTCATCTCCTCTCATGTCACTACCCCTGCAATA
Organism: Sequoia sempervirens; assembly: GCA_007258455.2. Classification (NCBI taxonomy): domain Eukaryota; kingdom Viridiplantae; phylum Streptophyta; class Pinopsida; order Cupressales; family Cupressaceae; genus Sequoia; species Sequoia sempervirens. The sequence goes on from VDFB02000003.1 coordinate 326,892,769, forward strand.
TTCCTTGTACTTTTGAAGGAAATTTTTCTTCATGTCATCCCAAGTCTCCATAGTATCCCTACCTATACTCATAAACCATCTCAATGCAACTTCTTTCAAAGTGGTAGGAAACAACTTAAGCCTATGAGCATTAATGGTATAGTCATAGCTTCTGTAGAGGATATCAAACTCAAATAGGAAAGTGTCAGGGTCTTTTGTAACAAGTCCATAGAACTTAGGAAGGACTGAAGCAGGGATATTTTTGAGGTTGTCAACTTCATTCTGATGAGCAATGGGGAATGGAAAATATGATTGGTTAGGTCTATTTCTATGTCTTTTATTATTATTCTCATCACCCATGCATTCTTGATGAATTTTTAAAGCAAATGGATTCTCAATCATATTTTGATCTTCAAAGGAAGTGTCTGAACTAGTCAGATGGGGAAATGCATCAGCAAAAGGGTGTGCCTCTTCTTATTCTTCATCTCTTGGAAGACTTTGATGTTCAACTAGCTAAAATAGATTAGGGTCATTATGAAGGAATCTCCCATAAGCATCTCTTCTTTTTCCTCTATGCATGCGGTATCAACTTAGTATCAGCCAACTCACACAAAAAATTGGCGAAAGAATAGTAGGTCATTACTTTCCTAAATGAGGAGTATACTAAGAGAAAACTTTTAGAAATACTATAGCAAGAAATAAACTATCAATGACTCCAAAGAACTTCCTAGTTTGACACCATCCCCAACAACAGTGCCAAAAATGTTGGCCTTCTTTAATGGTTTAATAACTAAGCCCTTAGAGATATGACTTAGAGATTGGACATCTACACTAAGTAGCTATCTCACTCATCATTAAGGTACATTTCATTTGTCAACCCAGGGACGTAAACTTGAAATGGTTCAGCACTGTATGTGCATTAGGAGTCTACTGCAGTCATCCATAAACTAGGAAAGAAAAAATGTTGGAAGGAAATCAACTTAAACTCTGAGCATAATTCAACATTTGCACTAAATATTAACAATTGGACTAGAAATGAAGGATAGAAATGGAAATCTCAGCAAACAAACAAGAAACTACTTTGTCTTCCTTGGAAGTAGGAACAGTCACATAACAAAATTTTAGTGGCTACAAGAACAAATAGTTGTTGAAATTAAAACTAACTACTGAACAAAAAAAAAATTCTAAACTAAGTAGGTGGAATTATCACCAAGAGGTCCCCCTTGGGTGAGTCTCCCTTACACTAAATCAAATATAGCAACTCAAAATATCATATTATTTCTTGAAAGCATGTTTACAACATCTCAACAATATAACTGTATTACTTAAACTGAAAAATGTGAATACAAACTCAAAACATCCAATCTTATCAAAAGGGGCATTTGACCATTATTTATAGAGAGAAAAAATATTGATTAAACCAAACTACCTAGGCAATCAACTCCATAAAAATAGGAGGATGCCACTTATTGAAAGCGTACAAAAAGATGGAGGTAGTTATGCATGTGCTAAATTGGTCAAAGTAGACTTGCTCCAACGAGAATCTATCACAACACACTTCCTAGATTTTCTCAACAAACAAATATGGCCATTAAGAAGGTAGTTACATTCTTTTATTCAAATTAGGAATTTCCCTTTATGATATTTTTCTCTCCTTTACCCTTTTAATGATCATCTTCTTGCTTCTTGGTAATTGGCTAGCTAGCAAGAGTTTCTCCCACTTGGCAAGCTTCGTTGACATCAACATTTTAGTGGAAACCTGCATAATAACATTAGCACACACAAACAATTGTATATCTATAATTACCTTAGAAACATTCATTCAACCACTTGTAAAATCAATATAGATAATTCACATAGCATGATAATGTCATTAAAAATCACAAGGATAAACTTATTCCCAAGGTCTATGGTTTCAAGGAAAATATCAACAACCAAATGTCAAAGTCTATGATAACAACAACAAATAGATAATAGATCCAATCAAAATTGAGCAATTAAATGGACTCATTAGAGGCTCTTACTATTCTTAAGGCTCTAGAGAGATTTTGTGAGTTGGGTTGGAGATATGTGATTTATGAGACATAATCCATGATATTGATCCCTCTGCTTAACAAGAGAGAGTTTCAAGACTCTTCGTGGAGATTGGTTTTAATTGTGAAGAAAATTCTCCATCTTGCTTTGAATTTTGTGACCATCTCATTTGTTTACATTCCCAAGGAATGGAATATGGTTGTTGATTACCTTGCCAAATGAGCCTCTAAAGGTAGGGAGCATGGAATATTGCAGACTGGGGATAGTTGGATCTAGATAGAAGAAATGCTTTGTAGATATATCTTCATGAGGATCAAAAGGTGTAGCCTTGTGTTAAGGTTGGATGGTTTCTTTCAACTTGGGTTGGTTTCCGGCTTATCTTTGCATGATTAGTTTTGGAGTCAAGGTAGTATGTCTTTTGATGACTATGGTCATTCGAGCCTCTTAATATACTTATTTGATCTACCTTGAATAATAATGAGGGTCACACCACTTAAAACCCACACAAATCACAACAATATATAATAACATAGAAGATGCGAGACGTAAATGAAAAACTCACTTTCAATTATTTTTAGAAAATGAAATTACAAATTCAAAAATTACATGCTATTGCCTCATGGGATTGATTCTTTACACTAAAATCAACTCCCAAAACAAAATATATTATTCAAAGCCACATTCTGCACTAATGGAGCCACCTTCTACAACCCCCACCTAAACCTTTTTATTTTACCCCAATAACCACCCTAGAATATTCTAGAAAGTTCAACTTTACCTTTTGTTTTGGTCCCAAAAGTCCCGCGCAATTGATTTCTTTCCTAGGAGGCAATTATGATGAAATTCAATTTTTAGAGGAGCAACTTTATGGGGTCATAACTTTTGATCTAGGTGTCCAATTTTCTATCATTGCATATCATTGGAAATCTCTCAAAGAGATCTATAATGCATGAACCCATCAAAGGTTGGTTTGTCAACTTTTTGAGTTGTTTTGGGGCCTCTAAAGTCTTCATATTTGAAATTTAAGTTGCATTGGAGAAATTTATCAAGATTGAAACTTTAATATCTCCCAAACAATGTGGGGTATTGAGGTGATTCCTTCATGATCAGAAAAAAAATTCAATTCTAATCCTTGGGGTAAAATTTTGGGTCCATACAAGCTCATTTAGGATGGCTTACTAAAAATAATAAGTGACCATTTTTCGCTATTTTTGACTTCTAACTATCCTACACCCCTTAAGTGCCATCACAGGACTCAAACAACTAAAGAAAATAAGGAAAAACACTTTTTTTGGGTGATTCCAAATTGCCCTGCACTACTTGATACTCCTGCATCAGACACCTAGGGTAATTTGAAAAGTGACCCTATCACTTCTCAAGAGTTAGAGGGAAACCAAGATGGTTAACCTTACCCTCAAACAACCAAAATGAATCTTCAACAGGCCTTCCTCTCCATTTCACCAAGTACTTTGTGTATTATTTATTTCTTGTGCTTCTACCCACATGACTATCCAAAATTTCTTCTATCTCCTCCTTTTCTGAAGTAGGTGTTGGAATATTCCACTATGCTTCTATTATTTCTTCATCAATTCCTCCATGATATTTTGTTAAATCTGAAATATTACACATAGGTGAAATATGAATTTCATCAGGCAACTCTACTTCATATGCATTTCCTGAATCATGCTTCTTCAGGATCTTACATGGTCCAAACTTCATCTTTAACTTGTTGTATGTTCCAACTAGAAACCTTTCCTTTTGCAAATCAACCATGACTTCATCGCCTACATAGAACTCCTGATACCTCCATTTCTGATTTTCCTAAGCCTTATATTATGATTTCATCTTATTAATATGTTTCTTCACCTCTTCGTGTAAATTCTTTAGGTGCTCAACAAAATCTTCAACTTCAACTCTACTCTTCTTCCCCTTATCCATCTTTCTCAGTTCATAAGTAGTTATTGGACTAATCCCATACACAATCTAGAATGTTGATTTACTAGTGCTCCTATTGATAGAATTATTGTAATCAAATTCAACCCATGGTATAATCAAATCCAATCTCTTGGGTTTGTCTCCTACCGAGCATCTCAGCAGGTTACCCAAAATCCTATTCACCACTTTTGTTTGTCCATCAATCTATGGATGGTGTGTATAACTGAACTTCAAATCTATTTTCAACTTATTTCATAATGTCCTCTAGAAATAACCACCAAATTTGGCTTATTTTCCTGAAACCATACTCTTTGGTAGACCATGCAGTCTCACCACCTCTCTGAAAAACAACTCTGCAACATGAAAATCACTGGTCTTATGACATAGAACAAAATGTAACATCTTTGAAAATCTATCCACCACCACAAATATGGAATCATGCCCTCTCTATTTCCTTGGCAAGCCAAGAACAAAATCCATACTAATATCCTCTCATGGCCTCTCAAGTACAAACACAGCCCTACTAATATCCTCTCATGGCCTCTCTAATGGCTTATAAAATCTAGTATTCTGACTTGTTCCTTTTGCCATCTGACATACTCTGCAACTTTGTACAAACTTCTTCACATCTTGTTGTAACTATGGCCAATAATAATTCTCACTAATAAGAGCAATGTTCTTATCTCAACTGAAATTTTCAGCCAATCCTCCACTATGCTCCTCTTTGATTAGATTCTCTCTCATAGAACTGCTTGGAATGAACAATTGGCTTTCTCTAAAAAAAAATTCATCTTGGATTAAGAATTCCAACCATCCTATCCTATCCAATGTAACAAGTTCCAAACAAGACTTCCAAGCTTCTACAAAGTTTGGATCTTCAAGATACAAACTCTTGAGTTCATTGAACCCAACAACCTCTATATTCAGCTCTATCAACATTTTTTCCTTCTACTCAAGGCATCTACAACTCTGTTTTACCTTCCAGTTTTGTGCTTCAAAACAAAGTATAACTCTGCAAAAACTCAACCTGTTTTAAGTGCCTTTGATTTAACATTCCTTAAGTATTGCTCGATACAACAAATCTTGGTGATTAGTATATAAAACAAATGATTTTGGAAACAAATAATGTCTCTATTTATTCAAAGCCTAAACTATAGCATAAGACTCCTGATCATAGATGGAGTATTTCTTCTTAGCATCATTTAACTTCTCACTAAAATAGGCAATAGGCTTACCTTCTTGAATCAAAACAGCTCCTATGGCAGTGCCACTAGCATCACAATCTACTTGAAAGACCTTATTGAAATTTGTAAGTGCCAAAATAGGTTGCTCTATAACTTTCTTCTTCAACATATCAAAAATTTTGGTTGTTCCTATAGTCTACTTAAACTCTTTTCTATCCCCTCTCATTTCTTCAATTAGAGGTGCACAAATACTACTAAAATTCGTAATAAACTTTATGTAAAAACTTGCTAGACCATGAAATAATCTTACCTTTATAACATTCCTTGCAGTAGGCCATTCAATGATAGCTCTCACCTTCTCTGGATCCATTTTAAGACCCTCTATTGAGACAACAAATCCCAAATACATCAACTCTCTCTTCACAAAATTACATTTCTTCAACTTAATCAACAACTTCTCCTCCCTTAGCTTCTCAAAAACTCTTTGGATATGCATAAAGTGCTCCTCCAATGTCTTACTGAAAATCAAAATATCATCCAAATAAACAATAAAAAAAATTCCTAAAAAAAAAATTAACACCTCATGCATGAGCCGCATAAATGTGCTCGGTGCATTGGTTAGCCCAAAAGACATGACTAACCACTCATACAAGCCCTCCTTGGTTTTAAAGGTTGTCTTTCATTTATCTCCTTCTCTAATCCAGATCTAGTGATATCCACTCTTCAAATCTATCTTCATGAAGCATTCAACTCCACTAAAATAATCCATAATGTCATCCATTTTCGGCAAGGGAAATCAATACTTGATGGTGATCTTGTTGATGGCTCTGGAGTTTGTACACATTTTCCATTTCCCATCGTTCTTTGGTGCTAGTATTGCAAGTACTACACATGAACTCAAAATCTCTCTAATCAATCCCTTTCATAACAACTCTTGCACTTGTTTGTTCAAGTCTTCACTCTTTTTTGGAGTCATACGATGAGATTCCTTGTTCAACAAAGTAGCTCTAGGAATCAAGTCCATCTGATGACTAATATTTCTTACTAGAGGAAAACATTCAGGTATGTTATCAGAAATAATAGTTTGAAACTCATTCATCAAATTTGAAACCTCTAGAGTTACCTTAGTAGTATATTCTTTATCAATTCTATGGATCAATGCAAAACACATATGCTTATGATTCATACCTTCTAGGAAATTTCTTCCATCAACCAAACAAATTATTGTGTTACTGCAGACCTTTTCTTTTGCCTCTTTCAAGGGCTTCAACTTATGATGAACCCTATCCTTTGTCAAAGAATAGGTGTTGGCATGTCCATCATGTACTGCTCACTAATCAAAATGCCAAGGTCTGCCTAACAACATATGACAAACATCCATAGGAATAATATCACACAATACCTCATCATGGTAATTTCCAATCTTGAACTTTATTAGACATTGTTCATTTACCGAGGCTTTATGGTCCCTCTGCAACCAATCAATAACTACAACTTACTAACCATTTCTTTTGAAACAAAGTTATTGGTACTAATTCCATCAATAATTTAACATTGCAAACTTTACCTTCACATTTACATCTAGTGTGAAACAAATTCTTCCTTTGATTTGGTTCTTTTTCCTCATTCAACAAGGCTCTTCTAGTAACAAGAAACTCTCTTCTTTCTACATCCTCAAAATGTGAAGACTTATCATCTTCATCTACATGTGCAACTTGTGCATTACCCTCAAGTCTTCTGTTTTTCCTTCCTTGATGCTGAGGACACTCATAGGCTCTATTTCCTTCATCTTCGCACTATAAACAGGTTCCATGAAATCCTCCTCTTCCCGATCCTCGTCCAAATCTTCCTCTTCCTCTTTGGTCTCCATTATTTTGATCACGAAGATGGTAGGTGCTATCTCCTTTCTGGTTATGGCTACTACTAGAGCCTTCACCCTTCTTTTAATATTCATTTCAACTTTCATATGACTGTCCATCGGTCTTTCCTCGATGAGCTCCACCTCATTGTTTGTTCTCGTAGTCATTCTTGCCAGTGCCAATTCTTCATGTATGCTTGGCTTCAACTTGTTAATACAACGAGAAAATCCCTCTTTATTCACCTCAAAATGTCCTATTTGAATCAAGACTTTGTGAAATTCCTCTGTATATTCTTTCACCATCCTTGTTCCCTGCCTCAAGATTTGTATCTTCTTGAGAAACTCCAGTTTGTAAAAGACCAGAATAAATTGTTTCTTCAATTTTAACACCATTTTGTCCCATCTAGAAATTTTATTTTTCCCTTGTCTTCCTCATTCTAACTATACCTCTTTCCACCATATACTAGCATGACCCTTCACTTTCATTTTTGTAAATCTCACTTTGTGAGGATCTTTGATCTCCTCAAACTCAAAAAATTCCTCCATGTCATTGATCCAATCGATAATTTCTTCAAGATTTAGACTTCCATTGAAAGTTGAAACCTCCATTTTAGGTCTCTTCCCAATACTTGAGATCACTCACAACAATATTCTTTCTCTAGGATCCATTGGATCCTACTCTTCCTCTTCCATTTTCTCTTTTTTTTCATCTTCACTGTCATATCTTTCTCATTGCACATCTCTTATTTGAATCTCTTGCTGCAAGGTTTCTAATTTCCTTCTAAGGGCTCTGATTTCATCTCTAGGTGGACCTCTTTCTCCACCACCTCAACCTCTACCTTTTCCATGTTGGGAAAGTCTTGGAGGCATCTTGAACTCAACCCACACTCACAAGTTCTATTGCAAGTGCCTCATGTTCGATGCTCTATTATAGGCTCAGGAACTCCTACTTTGATACCACTTAATGGGGACCACACTACTCAAAACCCACACAAATCACAATAATAGATACATTAACATGGAAGATGTGAGATAGAAAAGAAAAAATCACTTTTAATTATTTTCAAAAAATGAAAGTACAAATTCAAAACTTACATGCTACTACCTCATGGGCTTGATTCATTACACCAAAATCAACTCTCAAAACAAAATATATTATTCGGAGCTACATTCTACACTAATGCAGACACCTACAACCCCAAACTAACCCTTTTTATTTTACCCCAATAACCACCCTAAAATGTTCTAGAAAGTTCAACTTTCATTTATGTTTTGGCACCAAAAATCTCGTCGATTGATTTCTTGCCTAGGAGGAAATTTTGATGAAATTCACTTTATAGGAGCAGCTTCGCGCGGCAATATATTTTGATTCAACTGTTCGATTTTCTATTATTGCATATCATTGGAAAGATCTCAAAGAGATCTACATGTCAATCCATTGTAGGTTGGTTCGTCAACGTTTTGAGTTGTTTCGGGGCCTCTAAATTTTTCATATCTAAAATTGAAGTTGCATTGGAGAAATTCCTCGAGATTGAAACTTTAATATCTCCTGAACCATGCGGGGTATTGAGGTGATTCCTTCTTGACCAAAAATGTTTTTCAGTTCTACTCCTTGGGTAAACTTTCAAGTTCATACAAGTTCATTTAGGTCAACTTACTAGAAAAATAGTAAGTGGTCGTTTTTCATTATTTTTTACATCTGACTATCTTACACCCCTTAAGTTTCATCATGGGATTCAAACAACTAAAGAAAAGAAGGAAAAACAATTTTTTTGGGTGATTCAAGATTTCCCTACATTGCAAGAAGCTCCTACATCAAATAAAAAATTTCCACCCCTTTTTATAAAAGAAGTCTAGTCATGGATCATTCAAGTTTGACATTTATAAGTGCACCATTGAAATTTAGTTTCAAATTTAATTTTAGATTTTGGTTTTTCTAGTTTTGTAGGGATTTTAAACACAAAGGAGTAAGATGTAAAACACATAATAACAACCAATATTACTCAAGTGAGTGTTTTTCTTGCAAGATCACCAATATAATGATCTCATTTGTAAAAACTATTAGCCCAATATCTTAAAACACTAAATATAAATATTAGAACCATACCCATTGCCCAATATCCCATTCCCAAGACCATATGGAGTGAGTAACTTCTTGGGTCTTACCATGTACTAATGCATTGCAAGTTACAAATAGTCCATGGTATCCAAGTCTAGAATTAAATAGGGCTCAACAAGGGGAGCCCTTGACATACCTTGTGATACATGACGCCCAAATCCATGATATAAGTATGTTGGACCTAACATTGGGTATTGGTGGGATGAAAGTACCTCACTTCACAATGCACTTAAAATACACAACCACTTAGCTAGAAAATGATAGCTTTTCCAAGGAATTTATATAGCCCATAAGAGCATGGGATTTGGCTAATATTTACTAATGAAATTTGTGATTAGACCCTTGAAAAAGTAGATAAAAAATTCACACATTTCTAATTTTCAAGATCATCACATAAATAGACATGGATAAATTATTAAAAAAGAAAAACCAATTCAATTACAATTTTCATTTATTTAATTTTTAAGTTTTTGCCTAGTGTGGGAACGTGCAACAAGCATTCATAATCCTTGTAAATATAAGGTTTTATTTATAGAATATTCAGTTCATAGAAAATAATTTCATATAAATATTACATTTAAAATATACAATTTTAAAATCAATATATATTGGGTTGATGCAAGAAGTTGGGTACACAAAAAACTCAAAAAGTGGAAGTGTTTTTGTTGTTTTTCAAAATTTGTCACACTTGGACTGAAAATTTGAGGCACTTACACAAAAAAAATTTAAAAAAATCACTAATATGAAATTTAGCATTTTGAATCTAGTTTTGAAATATATAAATTATTCAAATACCCAGATTATAGAAATTAAATTTTGATACGGATCTATTAAAACCACTTTTTAAAAGTCCCTTTTTTTTACCATACCGAGCATGTTTATAGACACCACTTTTTGATCCAAATAAAAGTATTTTGCTAATTCCTTTTGGGAAAGAAGCTAACAACATGAAAATTGATGTGGAATTTTTTTTTGTAATTTTTTGTTGAATATTTTTGTTTTATTGAATTTTTATTGGCCTTAATTGTTGTTTTTAAAAATCAACATCTACAGACAACATAATTGGACCTAAACTAAACATTTTTTGAATTTTTTTTTCATTGTGTAGAGAATTTTCTGAAGTTTGATGCCATATAATTTTTTTTACAAGAAACTTAACCAAAAAAAGTTATTAAAAAATAAAAAAAGCCTAATATTTCAAGTTTAAGGACTAGTTTGCTTAGAAATTAATTAAAAATAGAAAATATAATTCAATCTTAATAAAAACTATATATTTGGAAAGTAGACATCATGTTCTCTAATGGGTTTTAATTTTATAGATTGATTCAGAAAAAAAGTCCATAAGCCATATTGTCAAAGTTGGACATTCTTCTTCAATCTGCCTTAGGTTTTTAGTTGCAAGTCAAAGGCTAAGGCTTAGATTGTCAAGCCTTTCCCAACCCTAAAACCAAGGTTGCATGTAGGTTGGGAATTCAATTTTTAAATAAAGTGTACACATTAATAAAATGTGTACGCATTATTTATATGAAGCACATATGCGTTTCATAACTCATACGTGTTATCTAATTACCTGTTGGGTAAAGGTAATGTGTATGCATTATGTAACATGTACACATTCCTAGAACATAATGCATATGTGTTTCATAACACATACACATTTTTGATATAGCTATTTTTTCCTAATTTTTTTTTTAGGCTGCAGAAATCGGGTTTGTATAGCACGGCCCCCTATAAACTGCAGCGCGCCTGGTAAACTTTTTAATGTGATCGGTGGTGCTGGCGCAACACACCCTCCGGTACCACGGGATGGGGGAGACTAGAGCTCGTGACCAACCTCCTGCAACAGGAAAGACTTAGCCAACAGAGCTAGGGCCCCCACCCTATTTTTTCCTAATTTGGTAAATATTGATAAAACACATTTTTTCTGCAACATTCCTTCTCTACAGTATGGACCGAAAGCACCACTTTCTACATTTTTTATTGCAAATTTGTCTTATGCAGGGCATATTCTATTCAAATTGTTGGAAGAGACAAAGTGAAGGTTGAATTTTCTAAAATGGAATCAAGTACAAGGACTTTTTACAAGAAGATTTGGAAAAAGAAAATCTTTGGATGCATTCATGATGTTTTTGTACTTTAGAGTTTAAAGAAAAAAGGATCTTCATACTACATAGTTTTATTTGAATATTTGAAGGAGATAACAATTTGAGAACATGTTGTATTTGAATCATTTTTTTGTCATAAAAGAGGGTTTGGTAACCATGGGTGATAAGCAAAGACAAAGAAAAAGATGTAGAAAGTTAATGACACCCGAAGAAATTCAAGCAAATAGAGATATGGAGGCAAAAAGACAAAGGGATAGAAAAGAAAGGATTCATCAAATGAAAAATTTGCAAGCATCTAGTTCCAAGAATGTTGAAGAGGAAGCCATGAATGATGAAATGAATTTAGATGATGCAAATGTGGAGATAGTGATATGGAATAAAATGCAATTATGGAGACAAACCCAACTATGCCTTCAACGTCAATTTTGAATGATGTGGAAATAGTACCTATGCAAACAACTTTGGGTATGTCTTCAAATCCACCTCCAAATGATATGAAAAATGCACCTATTCATACAATCTATCCAAGTATGTGGTCAAACCCAAGTTTTGATAATATTGATATTGCTTGTTTAGATGAAGTTGCATACACCATTAATGATATCAATAATTCTAGGGTTGAAACAATACAAAAACAAAAAAATGATGAAATATTATCTTATGAGCATGCAAATGAGAATGAAATCCCTCATACTGATGAAAATGTGAATGAAACCCCTTGTGTGAATGAAAATGAAATCCCTTGTATGGATGAACCTGAAAATGTTTTTTTTACAATTGAAAGAGATGTGTTAGATAAACTTCATGGTAAAGTTTCTTGGAGAAAAACTAGAACTTATGGAAATAGAATACATAAAAGAAAAATTTATAGAAAGAAATTAGGATTCCAATGTCAACTTGTGGTGCAATTGATGATATTCTTGAAAATGAGAATAATGATAAAAAAAATAGGTATTTTTGTAAAACCAAAAAAGAAAGATGACTTAGTAGAACAAGTCATATATAGTGTTGCTAATCCTATTGATTTTATAGGTAAGAAAAGTCGATCAAAAGATAAGAATGCGGCTCGTCATACAATAACAACTACTCTAGTTGATAAAACAACTTCAAATAAAAGAATGTTAAGATTAGTAAATGTATACAAGTAAATCCTAGAACTTTGATAAGAGCTGGTAAAAGAAGAGAAAGTATTGAAAAGGATCCAATTAATCAATGTTGGATTTTTAGTGGTAGAATCCCAAGATCAGACATAAAATTAACTAATGAAATTAAATTTTTAATTGAAATTTTATTGCATGATAATACAAGAGTATCACCTAACATTAGAGATGTCTTAAAATTAAGGGTGGATTCCAAAATTTGTGAACCCCATCCAAAGCACCTCTTAGATATGACTCAAACTGAATTATATAAAAAAAATTTAGATGCTTCAATCTTACCATTGAATATTAATATAAGTCAAAGATCATTTGAAAAGTGTAAACCTTGGTATATTAGAATTAATAAGCAATGAATCTCTTGTTGTTGTAAGACCCATGTACAATTTCGTTATTATTATGATAGTTTTTGATATATATGATGCACTTTGCATGCTAACCAAATTATGCAAGACATTTGTTGTATTCATATGCCACCTGAAAGAATCAAATATTTTATTGCAAGTTTGTTTTGTGAACCCTCTAATGGAAACTTATTTTATTTAAAAGCATGCATTTTTGGAGAATACAATGGATGTGGTAACTTTTCATTATTAGGAGAATGTATGCATGAAAGTAGTTTAGATGAATTTGGACAACAATTAGTGGATGTAAATTTTTTTTTAAATGTTGAGTATTCTTTAAAAGATGGAAAAACTAGAAAATGTTGTGAGCTAATTGTGGAAAAAATTAGTGTGCATGCATTTATTAATGAATTTAAAGATAATATTGTACCTAAATATGTTCAACACTCTCAATATGCCCATTGGCTTGCTAATCAAATTTTTTTTATCTAAAAGCACATTCCCTATTGGAACTATATTGTCAGTTGTTGATTTTGCTGAAAATTATACTCTTGCTCCACAAGAAGAAATTCAATCACAGTGTTATAATTCAGTGCAAGTAGCTAAATTTGTTCACATTGTTTATAGAATGCAGATGATAGTATAAAAGATAATATAATTTTTTTGAGAGAGTACCATTTTTATGTAAGTGATAATCGATTACATTCATCTGAGTTTGTTCAATATTATTTTGATATATTTTATAAAAATTTAAAAGAGAGAGGAATTCAAATGCTAGAACATCTCATATGGTTGGATAATTGCATGGGTCAATTCAAAAATTTCAAAATGTTTTATTGGTTATGTAGACTTCATAAAGAAAATAATATCCAGCACATATGGAGTTTTTTTGAAGCTGGTCATGGTAAGGGAGGACATGATGGAGTAGATGCATGTGTGAAAATAGTTCTTGCTAGAGAGCAACTAAAATTTGAGGATGATACAAAATTTAGAGATGCACATGTAATTGTAGATTGGTGCAATACTAAATTATCTACAAGAACAAGTGAGAGCTCAATAATTAGACACTTCTTTTGGTTAGTTGAAAAAAATGATATTTTTTCTAGACAAGATTGTGAAACAATTAATGGATTTACAAAATGGCATTCATTTAAGAGTTTGAATTCAAACACATGGACAATATGGTCAAGGGAGGTCAATTTTGTATTGCAGGTGATTGAGAGGCATATGAAAATATGGAATGGGTCAAACAATGGCAACAAAGAGTGACACATGTTCCACACATAACGACAATTGAAGATAATCAAGTGTTTGCATCAAATGATTATGATCGTGTTTCAAATCTTGTACAAGAAGGTACATTATTTATTGAGTTGAATTTTATATGTATGCATGTTTAATATATGCGAATTAAATATAAGTCACTCTTTATTGAATTTTTATTTATTTTTGTAGGACATGTGTATGTTGTTGTTGCACCTAAGGGGAATGAAGAGGAGACTGAGTACTGGTTGGCTAGATGTATTGAGAGAAAACATAAGTTGGTACATCCTAGAATGGATGCTGACAACTTTGAGTATCCAATTGGTTTAGTGGTTGTTGTTAGCACTTGGCTTCAAAAATATTTGATGAGAAAGAATGGTTGCCTACATTTGAAGATTATGAAATAAACAAGACTATTATTCATTATTGACATTTGATTTTGGCAACCAATATAAAAATAGTTAGATATAAAGGGAGGCCAGCTAATAAAGTTTTATGGACACTTTCAATGGATGATCATGAGACAATCATAGATGCATTACAAAAAACATCAGATGCAAATGGTACAACAAAGTAAATAAATATTGGTAAGTATATAGTTGTATATATATATATGTCTTTAATAGTCATTTCCTAATTAATTTTTTATATCATTTTTTGTTTCAGGTCTCCCAAAAGTACATGCTTTACAAAAAAGAGAGGAGATACATATATTACAATGGAATTCAAATCTAGAGACAGGTAACTATATATATAGTTCTAGATACATTTAATTGATAGTATAATTATAAAACTAAATTTAATTCATTGTCATTTTATAGAAAGTTTATAATTGATTTCATATCCACTTAATCCATTCTCTTGAAACCCATTAATCCATCCTCTTATGTACCATTAATCCATCCTCTTGCATCCCCCTAAGTATCTCTATTAATTCCCCTTAACCCATTCTATTACAACCCCTTAATCCATATCCTCGTATATTTGCCCTTAATCCATCCACTTCCATCCCCTTAAGTCACTCTCTCAACACCCCTTAAGCTATCCTCTTAGGACACCTTAATCCATATCCTCATATATCTACCCTTAATCCATCCACTTGCATCCCCTTAAGTCATTGTCTCAACACCCCTTAAGCTATCCTCGTAGGACCCCTTAATCTATATCCTCATATATCTACCCTTAATCCATCCACTTGCATCCCCTTAAGTCACTCTCTCAACACCCCTTAAGCGATCCTCTTAGTACCTCTTAATCCGTATCCTCATATATCTACCCTTAATCCATCCACCTACATCCTCTTAAATCACTCTCTCAACACCCCTTGAGCTATCCTCTTAGGACCCCTTAATCCATATCCTCATATATCTACCCTTAATCCATCCACTTGCATCCCCTTAAATCACTCTTTCAACACCCCTTAAGCTATCCTCTTAGGACCCCTTAACCCATATCCTTGTATATCTACCCTTAATCCATCCACCTACATCCCATTAAGTCACTCTCTCAACACCCTTAAGCAATCCTCTTAGGACCTCTTAATCCATATCCTCATATATCTACCCTTAATCCATCCACTTGCATCCCCTTAAGTCACTCTTTGAACACCCCTTAAGCAATCCTCGTAGGACCTCTTAATCCATATCCTTGTATATCTACCCTTAATCCATCCACCTACATCCCCTTAAGTCACTCTCTCAATACCCCTTAAGTTATCCTCTTAGGACCCCTTAATCCATATCCTTGTATGTCTACCCTTAATCCATCCACTTGCATCTCCTTAAGTCACTCTCTCAACACCCCTTAAGCTATCCTCTTAGGACCCCTTAATCCATATCCTTGTATGTCTACCCTTAATCCATCCACCTACATCCCCTTAATTCACTCTTTCAACACCCCTTAAGTGATCCTCTTAGGACCTCTTAATCAATATCCTCGCATATCTACCCTTAATCCATCCACCTACATCCCCTTAAGTCACTCTCTCAACACCCCTTAAGCTATCCTCTTAGGACCCCTTAATCCATATCCTTGTATGTCTACCCTTAATCCATCCACTTGCATCCCCTTAAGTCACTCTCTCAACACCCCTTAAGCTATCCTCTTAGGACCCCTTAATCCATATCCTCGTTATCTACCCTTAATCCATTCACTTGCATCCCCTTAATTCACTCTTTCAACACCCCTTAAGTGATCCTCTTAGGACCTCTTAATCCATATCCTCGTATATCTACCCTTAATCCATTCACCTGCATCCCCTTAAGTCACTCTCTCAACACCCCTTAAGATATCCTCTTAGGGCCCCTTAATCCATATCCTCATATGTCTACCCTTAATCCATCCACTTGCATCCCCTTAAGTCACTCTCTCAACACCCCTTAAGCTATCCTCTTAGGACACCTTAATCCATATCCTCATATATCTACCCTTAATCCATCCACTTGCATTCCCTTAAGTCTCTTTGGGGTTCATGAGATGCTTAGAATAACAAATCTATATGGGTTAATGCTTTAGGGTTCATCTCCTAGTCTCTAGGTCATATGGTTTAGGGTTTAGGGTTTGTAGGGTTCATAAGATGCTAATAATAACAAATCTATATGGGTTTTAAGGGTTTAGGGTTCATGATATGCTTAGAATAACAAATCTATATGGGTTAATGGTTTAGGGTTCATCTCCTAGTCTCTAGGTCATATGGTTTAGGGTTTAGGGTTTGTAGGGTTCATGAGATGCTTAAAATAACAAATCTATATGGGTTTTAAGGGTTTAGGGTTCATGAGAAGCTTAGAATAACAAATCTATATGGGTTAATGGTTTAGGGTTCATCTCCCAGTCTCTAGGTCATATGGTTTAGGGTTTGTAGGGTTCTTGAGATGCTCAGAATAACAAATCTATATGGGTTTTAAGGGTTTAGGGTTCATGAGATGCTTAGAATAACAAATCTATATGGATTTTAAGGGTTTAGGGTTCATGAGATGCTTAGAATAAAAAATATATATGGGTTTTAAGGGTTTAGGATTCATGAGATTCTTAGAATAACAAATCTATATGAGTTAATGGTTTAGAGTTCATCTCCCAGTCTCTAGGTCATATTTTTTAGGGTTTACAGTTTCTAGGGTTCATGAGATGCTTCAAGTCATTCTATCAGCTCACCTTAATCCACCCTATTGCATCCCCTTAATCCACTCTCTTACATCCCTTTAAGTCATTCTATCAACTCCCCTTAATCCACCCTTTTACATCCCTTCATTCTATCAATTCCCCTTAATCCACCCTCTTGCATCCCCTTTAGCCATCCTCTTAAAGGACTTTGAAGTCATATCCTCTTACATACCCTTAATCCACAATATTGCATCCCTTAAGTCACTCTCATAATTCCCGTTAAGCCATTCTCTTAGGACCCATTAAGCCCCTAGGGTTCATGACATGCATCCTCTTAACTCCACTTAAGGCATTCTCTTAAGACCCTCCTTAAGCTATATATCCTCTTAGGTCCCCTTAATCCATCCTATGGCAAACATCATTTGAATTTGAATGGAATTTACTATATATTATTCTTTTCTCACATGAATTTTTTACTTAAATGACTCATAAAAATTATAGTTAGTTTACTTACATTAATTATTTTTGCAGGTTCTCATCAAGTCGGTCTACCATGTGATTGTCACTAAAAAAATTATTTATCAAGAGACTAGTAAATATCAATTTTTGGTCTTCACATGAAAGTTGATAAGCTTTAATTGTACCTACATGCACATATATGTTTCATCATGTTATATAGTTATATTAAACATCAATATACATTATATGTGTTTGTTCGATGTATGAACTTCAGTGAGCTTATTAGTCACTTTTTAAATATCTTGTTCCAATTTTGTAGATTATACATTTCATGTCTTGTATTTACCACATTGTATATAATTGTTCAAATGTATAGATTATACATTTTATCCATACAAGGAGATAGATTTTTGTTTATTGATTCAAATATTTGCTAGAATTGGAAAATAGTTAAAATTACTTGTTATTAATTTATTATGTACATATTATCTAAACTATTTAAGGAATGTTTTAATTTGTCACCTAACCATGTGATAAATTATATATATGAAATTTGATTCTAGATAAGAATTTATATAGTGCATGTATTACTTGAAAATTAGATAATTTATATCTATACATACATGAGTGCATATAATCATCAAAATGAACATAACATGATCATAATTGACTGCATATATAATCATCATGTATTAAAGTCAACTGATATAAATAAACATAAATATGATAATAACAAGTTCAAAATAAAACTAGAGATAGATAGTCCATAAAATCTATATGTCAAGCCCAACACATATATTTAAATAAAACTCTAGAGATCTATCATCCATAAAATTTAAAACCATCTAACTATCAAGCTGATTGGTCATATCAAGTCTCCTCTTTGTTCCATGTCGACTAGATGTACCCGCATCATGTTGGAAAACAATACAAGAAACTTGAAATTAGATTTAAATTTATTTAGAAATTTCGATATAATTAAACATATTTAAACTTGAAAATATAAACTTTTAGATAAAAACAAATTTAATTAAATATATATAGTAAATACAATAAAAAGATTTTTAGTATGCATAAATTACCATATGTTCATGTGAATCTACTATCACATTTTGTTCAACGAGTAGCATAACTATCAATTGAGAAGATCCAAATGCCTGATCTATTATATTCTGCATATTCATATAAAGCAAACAATATGTTAAAACATCATATATATATATATATATATATTTAAAAGGATTCTAAAAATTGTATAGGAGATTTAGTAAAGTTTACAACCTTGAATGATATGACCTCATGATCATGCACTTGAGATTTCCCATGCATAAATGTCGATGACATCTCAAGTGTGCCCACCATGGGTATCTCATGAAATCCTTGCATGTATAGATGTACAACAATTTGTATAGATCATTCGCACATGTGTATGTTAATGAACAAATTAAATTAGATCTATGATGTGTATTTAATTTAAACTTAACAAAATTTTGAAAGCACACACCTAAGCTAATGATGTCTTAGGAGCACTCACCACAACTTGTGTTTGGTCAGTGCTAGGTATCGTATGACCTCCCCACATCTAGATATAATAAATTATATTATCAATTCACACATGTGTACAAAGTCAAATTAAAAATTAGATATATCCACACAAATTATTTAGTATATATTGGTTCAAATACTTGTCCAAATGGTGAGCTCACATCTACAACACTCAACATATAGACACGACGATCATATTGAGTTTCAGGCATCATGTAATCATGCATCTACACCAAACACTTATTGAATTAATATTATATTATATATATAATTTGATGTTATTATTTATATGGATTTTTCACATTTCAAACTTGAATTAAATTTAAATTCAAAAGATGAACATACCTATGTAGGATGATCCTCATATAGTAAATTCATGTATGACTCTATCCCAGATGCATGTGGTCACCTAAAGTGGATGCCTGAGTATCCCTATGGCCCCAACCTCCATGCTCTCTGTTGGCCACTTCAGTCACCACGTGTGCAATCTGATGAGTGAGATGTCCTGAAAGTGAACTCAATGCTCCTAATGTCAATAACACAGTCTACTATTGAAATGCAATGAGAACACTAGGAGAAGGAGGAGGAACAATAGGAGCAATCAAAGAATGTCATTAAGGATCGACATGTGCTCCTAGTCTATGTTGGGGAATGCCATGCCCAACTCCCTGAAATGGATTCATATCAAAATAGTAGGGTTTTCTACCCAACTCAACTCAGCCCATAACTTTATCAAAAAGTATAGGGCCACCTCACAGTTGCCATGTGGTGGATTATCAAACACTATCCACCATCTATCCCAAAAATGTGTAGCTATCTGCAAGTGCCTACACCATAAAATTAAAATTCATTTTTTGGTGGGAGGAATTGGTTGGTTTGATTGGGGGTTAATAAAATATTGGCACATGGCTTGTTTGGTAATTTTAAGGTCATTGATTTCTTTGTAGGACAATCCATTTGCATATAATTTTCTCCTCTATTCTCTCCATTGATGGAACCTATTTAGGTCTACATCAATGGATCGAATAGAATCGACAATAGTTTGCATCGTAGATGCAAACCGTACGAGATGGGGAGGGATTCTAGGCTCATTTTTTATCAAATCTATATTTACTTGAATCACAATAAGGTTTGATTGGATTCTCTCTTAATTGATCCTCATCTACTATAGGGGGTGGGGGGTTACGCGGTGGAGAGTTTGGAGGTGTGGGGTTTTGTTCTGGTGGTGGATCTAGATGAATTTGTGGATCAAGCATAAAATCCTCTAAATTAAATTTTGGATCCATGAGAGCAATTAAATGGCAACTAAATGTTAAACAATAAAAAAAATTATATCAACAAACTAATTAAATAATGGGCATGTGCAGGATCATGATGGGCCAAAAAGTGGCAATATGATGGGTATGTGGTTGATGACTATTTTTTTAACCAAAATTGATAAAATCAAAAGGGTTTTTAAAGGAGATTCTCAGCTATCCACCAATATAAATTATGCTTTAATTTGAATTTAATAAGTAATTATTATTCATTTTCTATTCAAATTATGACTAAAGTCTTGAATGATAGGCTAGTTGAAAAACATCTATAGCTTTCAAATGCTATCACATTTTTTGAATCCAAAACATGCATTGCATTCTATGCTTCACATACTATAGGATTAAAAAAAAAAAAAAATTCAAGAAGTTTTGACCATGTTAAGGTGGTCAGACATACGAGTTTTTTTATTTTTTAGAAATTTGTAATAAAAAATTCATAATTAATTATTTACTTGAAAAAAATTACAAAAAAATATACATCACATCCAGACATGAGTCCTCTACTTATATATAAATATTATAAAAAATATTATCATTTTATTGTGGTTAGGGTGGTCAAACAAACACCTACTTCTTATTTTTTCCTTGAAATTTAAGTATCAATGCATTGAAATTTCAAATTTTCACCAAATAGTTTTTTAAACAAACCTAGTAGTTTAGAAACTAAATTGTATTTGTTAAAAATTATATTCTTACATATTTTTGAAATAATATGGATAACTTATTCAAATTTTTACGTCAAGTTGCCTAACTCTGATTTTTTTGAATTTTTTGCCACTTAAGGCTTGTTTTTTCCATGATGATCCTACACATACCCTAATGTGCACAATTTGAAATTTATTTAAAAATCACATTGAACGTGTAAAAATTCAAAATACATTTCATTTAAAGACCATTCGATTTATAACATTAAAAAATCCATAACATTAAAAATCCATAGCATGTACACACATTAAATTGAGTCCAGTTTGTGGTTGTTAATATGAAGGGTAGAAATGAAATTAGGGGGTTTTATTAGAACCCTATTCAAATGCATGCACTATGTCATTGGTTTATTAAGTGAATCCCCTAAAAGAAGGCCCCATAAACTTATTTTTAGCTAGATATGATCACTTGATAATTAAACTATAGCCAAATTTGATGATCTATACATTAATTGATTTATTTAAAAATAAATAAAACCACATGGATTAAGGTAAAGAATTAAGATTTATTTAAATAAACCACCATCAAGGTAAAGAGTTAAGATTAAGGTAAAGGACTAAAGAATAAAAAGTAAGACAAATGTAGATATATAACTTTGATTTCTCAAATTGGGTGTTAAATTAGGAGGTTAGGGATTGTTTAGAGTGCCTTCTAAATATACATATATAAAGGTGGAAAAAGAGAAGGAAAGGTCCCCAAGCTAATTTAGGTTATGAACAACTCAAGAATGAGTGTCAAAATGGGTAAATGATGAAAACCATGTAGTTTAATTCAAGTAAAAATTATACTAGATTCTATTTATATATTAGGATTATTGTTAGACAGGGGTGCTCAATGGAGCTCATAAATATCAAGCCTATCATTAATTAACTAATTCATCAATAAGTAATTTATTCTTCTAAGTTTTTATGGGTCTAGAGCTTTATCTTTTAGGGCGAGGGGAAGTTTACTCATTAGTGTGGTTGTCTCCCAACAAGAGTATATATATAGAGATAAGGTATATCAAACAAGAATACATGTAAATTAATCAAGTATGACATAATTTAATTTAAAAATCCAATGACATAAATTGATTTATCTAAATTTTCAAATTTCATGATAACAGACACAAGTTCTCTATAATGAGACAAAGTAGTTAAGAAGAAATTATAAGTTTAACAAGTTAACGTTAATTCATAATCCCATTCATTGTTTTCAAAGAATACTAAAGATAAGAATGAAAAATTAATAGAATACATGTTCAAAGGGACACATAGATATATGCTAGTGACCTAATTGCAATGTACAAAATAAACAAAGATGAGGTTGAACTCTATTCACCAAATTTTGAGAACTTGTTTGATCCCCTTAAGAAATGTCATATTAGGACCCCTTAAGACATCAATTTACAATTTAGGGCGATAAGATGGCTTAAGGGGATCTATACATTCTAGTAAGGTCCTAGGACGAAATGGTCCATGGCTTAAGGGAATAAAATTTGGTGGAGTTGCCTAAGGCAACCAAATTCCATTTTAAGGTCCTACGACAAAATGAATGCTTTAGGGTTCAGGGTTTAGGGTTTGGGGAACTTAGGGTGAAGTTTGGGTGACCCTTGGAATAATGGACTTGCAAGTTAGTGAGCAACATTTTCTTGTGGAACAGTTGATTGAGATAGCTCTTGTTTCCCAACAAGAGCATATCTATAGAGCTAAGGTATATCAATTGTAAATACATGTATTAATCAAGTATGGCATAGAATTTAATTAAATCCATGGACATAAATTGATTTATCTAAATTTTCAAATTTCATGATAAGAGACACAAGTTCTCTAGAGTGGGACAAAGTAGTTAAGAAGAAATTATAAGTTTAACAAGTTAACGTTAATTCATAATCCCATTCATTGTTTTCAAAGAATACTAAAGATAAGAATGAAAAATTAATAGAATACATGTTCAAAGAGACACATAGATATATGCTAGTGACCTAATTTCAATGTACAAGAAAAAAAAAGATGAGCTTGAGCTCTATTCACCAAATTTTGAGAAATTGTTTGATCCCCTTAAGAAATGTCATATTAGGACCCCTTAAGACATCGATTTACGATTTAGAGTGATAGGATGGCTTAAGGGGATCTATGTCTAGTAAGGTCCTAGGACAAAATGGTCCATGGCTTAAGGGAATAAAATTTGGTGGAGTTGCCTAAGGCAACCAAATTTCATTTTAAGGTCCTACAACAAAATGAATGCTTTGGGGTTTAGGGTTTAGATTTAGAGATTTGATGACATGATTTCAACATATCTATATGTCAAATAAAAAATGTAAGAAACCTCCAAGCAACCCTAATTTATGACACTACACAATGTGATAAGGATGTTTTATAAATTGGTCATTGAAGTGTAGCAATAATTGAAAAATCCTAATGTGAATTATTCATAGCCTCAATCTCAATCTCAATCTCAATGAAAACTACCCCGAATCTAGGTAACATTCCCTAGATACTTCTAAAATTATGTGAACTATTAGGGTTTTAGGTTTATGTTTAGGGTAAATAGGGTTTTAGTTTTATGTTTTAGGGTTTAGGTCCAAGGATTAATTTGGGTAAATTAATTTTTAGGGACCTATGTTTTTTGGAACCTAGGGTTTCTAGGGTTTTGATTTCTAAGTTTTAAAAATGTGTCCAATTTAGGTTTAGTTTTTATGGTTTTCGATTTACAATTTAACGCTATTTGTTTCATTGATGTTTTTGGTTTTTTAAATGCAATTTAAAAACTATAAAATATTGAACAAAAACTAAATACCAATTACAAAACAAAAACACAAGATATAAAGCAAAAAAAAGCCAGAATTCAACTAACCTGGAGGTCGTTGAGGTCGGTTGTGTTGACAAGAGGAGGTGGTAGTGAAAATTTTCTTCGATCAAGGCCTTTGAAACACGTATGCGATTTGGTCTCCTCTTCTCTGGCACATACAAAACTTGTAGTTAAAATGAATACACAGCCGCTAATTTAAATATATATATATATATATATCTAAGAAATGCATACGCATTTGTGGCTCACGTACCTAAACTGGAACACATACGCGTTCAAATTTAGGCTCAGGTACCCAATCTGTAACACACATGCGTTTTTTGAAAACGTGTACGCATTTTATGCGATTTTTTTTGTTTTGGCCAAAACTTCCTATCTTTGTGTACCCAACTTCTTGCTTTTACCCTATTGCATATGTTTAAAGTAATTTTGAAATAAAATAGTCATTGAAAATAATTTTATAATTAATATTTATTGTTTTAAATCATTTTAAAATGAACATGATATTCATTATAAATAATAAATTATATTTGTACCTTGAAATTTGCATGCTATTAGTTGAAAAGTTGTGTAAACAATATTTTTTTTACTTTGTTGTAGAACACGACTTCTTACAATTTTCATCTGAAATCCTTTCAATTGAAATGATTTAAATTGAAAGTGTCTATGTGGCACCCAATGTGGTAGAAAGCCCCCTCCTTCACAACAAATTCAACAAAAAATTAACTTAAGCCCCAAATTTATCCAACCAAGGGTATTTTTATGAAAGCCTGAAATTATCCTTTCAAAGTTTGGACTCTAGAATCTAAAAAAAAAATTGTCATTTGAATTAGTTTTATTATATATATTTTTAACTTATTACACATAGTTTATTATAATAAAATATGAGGTTGATAATAAATTTAAAATATATTAAATATTTTTGAAAAATATACAACACACAAGATAAAATGTAGTCTTACACATGAATCTTAGGCAAGACTATTATATTGACAATTTCAAAACCTAATATGTGGGTACCATGTTGCATTCATATACCCTATTTATTGCTTCATATAATTTTAAAGATAACTTGTATAAGATTTCTATTCAATTTTTTTTTGTGAGAATCAATTTATAATATTGTTAGTAGTTCTATTTGACCTAAGATGATAAAACTCAAACACACCTTTCTTAATCACAAACATGAATTTAATAATGTTTCTAATTATTCATAGTTTGGATGTAGTAGAAGGAATAATACCTCCAATCTTACAACCACCATTTTCAATCATATAAAATTTTCTAAATGATTTAATTATTTAACTACATTATAATTTACATTTTTAATAAAAATAAATAAATTGTCAAATCACTTAAAATACTATTTTTAAAATAAAATATTTTATTTAAAAAATATAATTGTATTAAAATACTCTAATAATTTAAATAAACGCCTTGGTCAACACGCGGTTTACTAACCTTACGAACCTTCGCCCAAGAAAAGTAAACGCATAGCTTCGCTGCATGTACGAACCTTCGCGCAAATTCTCTTTAATTTTACTCTGCAACACATCCTTAACTGATGGATACTGTGGACACTGACACACTACAGATTTTCGTAGTCTCGTTATTGATTCCTTGCATAAACTCAATCTACTCAATAACGGGAAAAGCTTCCAGTTCCATGTCGAGCAATGCAAAAGTTTATGCACTTATATACTGGATGAACTCGCCCCCTATATTGACAATAATGGACAATACCTGCGTGGCTATGTTAGGAGCAAACGTGTGCAAAGAGCTTGGAAGGAAATGCATCGTGCCATGAAAGAAGCAGAAACATACCTCGAACACTGCTCAACCGATAGCTGGTGGATGAAATGTTTTGTACTGGCTAACACAGGTGAGGCCTTCGCATTACACTTGCACGACCTTGCTTGGTCCCTTGTTTGCTTAGATTTAATTTTTCCCGTATGGAATGGTATAATCCCTTTTACAGAAACCCGCAACAGAATCATTCATTTCTTTGCAGAAATGTCTTATTTACATTTAGAACAATTTGGCTTTAAATTTCAAGACTATTGGCAACCACTGATGGCTTGTAATCAAACGACTGCCAAGGCTTGGACTTTTAAACAAAAAAACAAAATTGGATTTTTACAATTCACGGAGAGAAAGATGTTAGAAACCATCAGGAATGAGTGTAAATTGAGTCTGCAATTGGTATACCTAGATGGCTGCAGATCTCTCCCAAAGATATAATCAAAAAGAGAAGAATAGGAAAGGGATCTTTTGGGGAAGTGTACGAGGGGTTATGGCTGGGGCATAAGGTTGCCATAAAAGACATTCCGATTGATGCTCGTGATCTATTTGACAGGGAGACTGCAGTTCTTGCCAAGCTACATAGCCCTTTCATTGTCCAGTTGATAGGCACATGTATTGAGGGAAGCCATTGCTATGTTGTAATGGAATTGGTCAGCTCCACCTTGGACAAACAACTTACGAGTTCTGGAGGCAGAGCACCCCTGGCGCTCCCTGTTGCAGTGGATATGATGCTTCAAATTTCGAGGGGAATGGAATACCTTCACCGCCAGGGGATCATGCACATGGATCTCAAAGCTTCTAATGTTCTCATAGAGCCGTCTGCAGTTCCAGAATTTAGAGAGCAAGGCTACGGGCGAGTTAAACTCTGTGACTTTGGAATGGCCAGTTTGAGGCTATCCAGTTTTCGATGTGAAGATCCAAAGGGAACATGTTACTGGAGGGCGCCCGAAGCTTTTCCCTTCCCAGATGAAGAATTTCTCCAAGAAATTGATAGTCTAAAGGAGTATACCCATAAAGCAGATGTATACAGCTTTGGCATGACTTGTTATGAGATTCTGACGGGGAAGCAGCCTTTCCTTGGTGTACATCCCAAAAATTTGTACCGAATGATTGTGCGAGGCGAGAGACCAATTTTGGAGCAGACCTCATGTCCAGGCGTGTTAGCTGATTACATAGGAAAGTGTTGGGAGACAGATCCAAGGCGTCGTCCTTGTTTTGCACAAGTTTCTACTTTTATGAGGAACATGAAGTTATTCATACTGAGATGGAACGATCCTCGTGACTGGCTTGCAAAATCCGACTGGAATTTTGAACCATCTCAGGTGTGTTTAAAACCTGTGACGTCCACGGAAGAAGCATTTGATGAAAGTCCTGCAGACGAGAAACTGAAGTTGATAACTAGGGTTCTTCACATCGTTCCCCCTGAGATAAAAAGGTATGAATTATTGCTGATTTCAACATTACACTTTGCAATTATAGTGTGTCTGCTAGGGGTTTTCACATTTCCCTTGAAATTCAGAACCTGTTACAGAAGCATTTGAGATTTAAATTGAGGGATATTCTAATATAACTATTATCCATGATGCCTTCCCTGGTGTAGATACAAATGTGATTTGAGGTAAATATATGGCTTCGCTCTGGAAATCCGTTTTCTCTGCTAACACTTCTTCCCTAAATTTATTATAGAATAATCTAAGTCCCTGGCCTTCTTTACCTACCTTCTCACTTGAAATACGGCTGTGGCAGAGGTATATGATCTTCAAATTATGCAATTTTATGTTGGTCGTAGTAGTCTCACCTCGTCAATCCTCTTCCGAGAGTTCCTTGGGCTGGCTTTGGCTGCGCTGAATTTTATATTGATATTTTCAACTGAATTGAAAGCCGTTGCTGCTGACTTTCGCAGTTGTGGCATGAACTACTGAATTTCCCCCAGCAGAAGCGGGTGGAAGACAGGAAATTCGCTTAGCTCATATTAGTGCTCATAAAACTAACACGCTATCCTTAGATTAAGTTATGCCTGAACCCTGTTTTCTACATCTGTTCATACACAAGTTGTTTTTTTACATAAGTTGAAAAACAAACAGATCTTAAGCTGTTAAGACTGGTCAATAATCTGTCCGCCTCTGAATCAGCAATCTCCTATCATAGGAAGCTCTCATCATCTACATATATTCTTATAATGCAAAGGATAGTTTATGATCAGCTTCTCCATTAAACATGAAAATGTTTTTTTTTTTTTTTAAGAAGACCCCTGTTTATAAGAAAATTAGCTTTGTTCATAACGTATTTGACTGTAATCCCAAAGATCAAACATACTTGTAAACTTCTCAATAAATTTATGTAAACCATGTAAGGATTTTTGTTAATGATGAATTAGAAATATTCCAAGAATATGCCCTCTTTGGGTAGGATTTGGTGTGTTTTATCTTAGGTATAGTGGATTCCAAGAATATCCTCTCTATATAGGATTTATCATGTGAACGCGATCATTTTATTAGAGTCTGTCTTGTAGGAAAATATATAAAAGATTAGAGGTTATAAAATATATGATGTTACATGGTGTATCAATAAAATATGATTTAGTATATAATTATTATAAATGTATAATTATTGTTTTTTTTTTTAAAGTTATTTTGAATAGCTTAACAAAAATTCTGTTACTATAACATTATATTTGATGATGTGAACTTGACAAAGTAAGATTTTGTGAGACACCTAATTAAAATGCTCAATTACTGAATTCTATTCTTAATCCAAAATGTAATATGAAGCTGTAACCATTTAACTAAATTCATGATCTCTATTACTTAATTATTGTCCATACTTATTTTTGACATTAATATATAGAATAATATAGATGATGTTTCTATTACAACAGTAAATACAATATAAATGTGGCCGGGGCAATACCTTCAAAGAATGCATTACTACAACGCAGCCTCTATTCTCTTCTACACAGTATGTGAACTTTCATGCCAAGATTTCATCTAATATCAATATACACACTAAATGGTTTTCATGATATTCTCACAGCAATCCGCCCTTTCTTTTATTGTGTGAAGGCAGATAATATTGTTGTATGTGTTGCAGATGGAATAGAACCCTTGTTGTGGGAATCGACAATGAAAATAGCGGTGGATGTGGCTTTACGCTTGGCGTTTCTTCACAAGTCAGGTGTGGTACACGGCAATGTAAAATCCTCCAACGTTCTGCTGGACGACAACGGAAGTGCCTGCCTAGCAGATTCTTGTTTGGCGGAACCTGTGAAAAACTCAAGTGTTATAAAATATCCTCAGGATACATGGCACCGGAGCAGTACCATAGCGGAAAAATATGTAAAGAATCAGACGTGTACACTTTTAGAGTGCTACTCCTTGAACTTCTAACCGGAAAGGACCCTTCAAGGGTTAGCACACATCTTCGTACGTGGATTCTCTCTATTATGGAAGAAAAGCTTGATGATGAAAAGCTTGAGGTAGAAAAATTGATGGAATTACTGGATGAGACGGGATTGCTTAGGAATAATAGAGACATTCCAAACGGCCAGGCTTAAGTGTCACACACTAAGCTGGGTCCACCTTCCCTGTCCCGTTCTCTAAACCATTTCCGTTCCCATAGACACTCGCCATTACAGTCAGTGGTCAGCCCTTTCAACAGTTCGCAATTCCAGCACATAAGAGAAAAAAATCTCAAATTCAAAAGTTGTTCCCGCGTTGTTGCGGCACTTAGGTGGATGTGACTTTTTCTTCATAAAAGCATAAAGGATATACATCTTTTTATCAGATGCAGTTGGAATGGCTTTCAAAACGTGGAAGCATAGACAAGGCTCGTAAGTTGTTTGACCGAATGCCTCGAAGAAATGTAGTTTCATGGAATGCAGCAATTGCAGGATGTCCACAAAATGGATTGTTGAAACGTTCATTACATGCAATTTGCAGGTGTGAAGCCTATCTCTGCAACCTTTACCAGTATCTTCCCAGCCTATGCCAAATGAGAGCTTTGGAGCAGCATATGGGCATCCAACAAAGCATAAAGGATAGAGGAATTTTTTCAGATGTTGTAGTTGCTACTGCTCTCCAGTAGACATGAATGCAGAAAGTGAAAGCATAGACAGGGTACATGAACTGTTCGACAAAATGCCTCAAAGAAATGTGGCCGCGTGGAATGCTACAACTGTAGGATAGGTAAAAAATGGTTTGTTGACAAGGCTGTAAAAGCAAATTAAATTGACAGGTGTGAAGCTAGTCTCTACAACTTTCCCCAGCATCCTTTTGGAATCGATAGCCATTTTGAGAAGAAATAAAATCAATTTTGAATTATACATATGAGTATGTCTATACCCCTTGCACCTTATTATCTCCTTCTCTTACAGAACGTTTACTAATTAAATCTATGTTATGCTTCCTACAATATTAGATATTGGAGTGAAAAATGTATTTCTTGGGGGAGGAAAAATGGCATTATTGATCTCAGCACTAGGTACCATGTTGGGATTTCAATTTTTTGTGTGAATGAATATTTTATGTTTCTAAGTATGTGTTTTTCTATTAAAGTCTTCATATTATTTTTCAAGTCTAGCAACAAGCAAATATGGACATTGAGTTTTTTGTTTTTTCAAGAAATGTTTTTTATTAAACAATGTATCCGACATATTTTTATTCACAAGTTTAAATCAAAAAAAGAAATTCATAATTTTCCTTAAAGAATAATTTGAAAGAAAAATAAAGGTCATGGTGGATTTGTATCTAGCCTCTAAGATTTCTTTTCCAAGAAAGAATACCATGAGAGGCTAAAGCATTCACCTCCACATATCTGATACAAAATACAAGCATCCTAAAAGAGTCATAAATTAAAAGATAAAACCCAAATTCTAGTAGAAGAAAGTATACAAACTTTCTTTTTAATTCTTATATGATTTTTCAAGTTCATTGTGTGTTAACAACTAGATGATATCATAACTCTATATTTCATATAGGTGGAATATGTTATAGATACCCATGGAGATGTAGAGTAGTCAAGTGGGAGGCATTGAACTTTATCCAAATATTTAGACAAGATACAAATGATTGCATGTTGTTGGAGTGAATCTATAAGTAAGCCCTAATGACTTTTTTGAAATAGAAAGACAATTCAATTAAAGTATCAAATCTTAATGGTTTTGATAATTCTTTCTTTTAGGGTGTGAAGTGAATGGAACAAATCGATTTTAGAGCTAGCAATAGTGGATTTCAATATCTTGCAATCTCACCAGCAAAATGAACTCAAATAATTGGCCAAGTAATACAACTATATCTAGATTCTTTGTGATAGTTAATATCACATTTTATATTAATTTTGCATAAGAATTAACTCAATAATATTTTTTAGATGATTGGAAAGGAATACAATCAAAGTTACAATAAAAACATTCAATCTATCATTCATGATATACATGCTCATCAATTTAGCCTCAAAATATTGAGTCAAATTCAAAATAATTGAAAACTTATGGTTGTTTATCCTTTAAATTGAGCTCTATATATTTGTTGTGATACAAATGTTTAGATGGTGGGATGAGGTGATTGTGAAGAAACTAAGTTTCTTTAAGCATTTATGTGAAATATTATTTTAATTATACATGTAGATTATATGAGTCTAAACTTATAGCAACAAGATTACGCTATGCCAAATTGGGTACACTCATTATTATTGTTTATGATATTTTTGATACTTATGGAACAATTGATGAGCTCATACCCATTAGGGAGGCTTTGATCAAGTAATTTATTTATCATAGAGTTTATTACTATCATAACCTAATTTGAAAATAAGCATTAAATTTTTAAATCATAATAATGTACAATGCATTATCTTTTTATTTTGATTTATTTGGTATATGAAGTTATTTATTTTGACTTCAATATGCAATTGTTATATGTCAATGATGGATCAACTTCCAAACTATGTGCAAATTAGTCTTCAGTTTGTCCATAAAACATATATGGATATAACTATTGAATTTGAATTTAGATACATGGTCCTAGTGTGCAACAATGGATGAAAGATTATTTAAGCTATGGGTTGTGATGTAGCACCAAGTTGATGTTTATAAATCTATACATATTAATTTTATGAATTTATGATTTTTTAAATTTTATTTAACACTATTAATTTTAAGTTTCATTTCATGTCTCATTTTGTAATGGAAGACACTAATTTGGGTAGAATTCTAAGATGATGAATAGATTACAATGACTATCATCCAACTCTATGAAAATATTTAATGAATTCCTTGATATCTTATAGTGTTCACGTGGCAACATTATTTCCCTTGATTTTAATTGACACCTATCTCCTAGATGATATTTTGAAGAAAGTTAATAAGTTTGAGAGTAGTGTAGCCTTGGTTTGTCAATTAATTGATGACTCCAAAGGTTTAGGTATCTATCTACCATTTTTCATAGTATAAATATGGATTTATTAATATTATAAATTGTATGTTTAATAAAATTTCTTAACAATTTTTTTCTTATTCTTGTTGTTAAATCATGTGAAATAACATAGAGATATTGCTCAATTGATATAATGTTATGTGAGAGACAACCCTAGAATAACTAGGAAGGAGGCTCTAGATCATATGAGGATTCTTATGAACTAAACACATAAGAATTGAACAAGGAGGCTTTAGGGTGAAATGATAACTTTGAACTAGGGAGAGAATATATGCGAGTGTGAATAAAGGGGTGATAATGATGAGTAGATGATGAACATGTCATGTAAAATGACGAAAATAGGAGTGAAATGAGAGTTAATAGGAATCTAGCCATGAACCAAGCTTAAAATAAGAGCATGCCACATGTCATTAAGGCATTCCCATCTAAGTGGGTACACAACTAAATGGGAAATACAATGAACATGCTAATATTTGAATAAATGTCCCAATCATGACACTACAAACATCTCCTTTTGGCATAAATTAAAATTTATAACTCCCTTAGCCCATTCTACATTTTTAGATATTATTGTAATTATAGCCATACATGTGTACTATTATTTCTAATGGTGTATTGAACAATCATAGTATTTTCCTTATTACCTAGTGGATTGTGTTGATATTCACAAATAATGAATGAGAGTTGTTAGTCTAGTCAAAACGTACTAGTATTTTTCATGTTTCACCAAGAATTCTGAGATTCTTGTTCAAACCATGAATTTTGGTTACAACTACATTAAGGAAAAACAATATATTTATTTTTCCCAAGTCTACATCAATATATTCAAAATTATCTTAATTCATGCAAATGGTTATTCTAATTTAATTTATTAATAACTTTGATTCTTTCTTTCTTTTTTTTGTTCTCGTTAGGGTATCCCCACCACTCAAGCCTAGTGGGTTCCCTTTACGGGGTGAGCTTGAGGCGAGACTAATCCTTGCGACCACAGGGTAACCAACGCAGCCCCCTAGCGTCCACAGCGGGGTGATTTCCAGGCCAGAGAGAAATAACTTTGATTCTTTGATCATATAAGGTTTTTTCTAATGTCTTAATATATTTATTTTTCCCAAGTCTACATCAATATATTGAAAATTATCTTAATTCATGCAAATGGTTAGTTTAATTTAATTTATTAATAAATTTGATTCTTTGATCATATAAGGTTTTTTTTAATGTCTTAACATTTGTAATTTTTTTTATTTTTCTATTTGGACGGGGTCATTGGAAAGCTTTAGGACATTAAGATTATGAAAGATGCAAGCACACTTTCTAAACATATATTCTATTATATGAAATATTTACTATTTGTCTAAGGATTATTGCAACATGCACTAACAAACAACTAGTGCAACAGTGAATATTTATGATGGTTGTGATTTTAAGGAATATGATAGATTAGTCTTATGTACCTTTTATATTGATATCATAGATTTATTGATTTTATGGTACATGAAATATTTGATGAATTGTTTAGTACTTGACAAGGGAATATAATTTACTTGATCAAATTATTGTACAACTCAAATTTTTAGAAGTGAACCATCTATTAATAACTGGAAGTATCATAGACAAAATTGTTATACATTTTTTACTAAATAAATATATATTTATATTACAAATGTTTTGTACAAAAATGTGAAATATTTTTAAAATGTTCAATAAACATACCTTAAAGATTATTTATTTATACATTTATATGGAATAATAACACTTGTATGGACAAAGTTTCATGACTTATATATAGGCATGCACAAATATCTTTACAAATGATTCTAAATAAAATATTTCTTCACATGTTTGACAACCATAATTACAATATCATTAGGATTACTCTTTTTCATGATTGTTTAATGTAAGAGTTGGTATAGAATGCTCTATACAATGAAATATTTTACTAAAAATTACATAGCCACCCAAGATATTGGAGCTTCAATGAAAGCATAAGAGAAATCAAATATCAGAGAATAATGCTCCTCTATCAAAGGATGCATGTATACAATGAGAATGAGTTAATAATACCAATGCCAAAGTGTGACAAATGATGATGCACATAAGGAACAAAAAGGTATAAAGGTTCCCCCACAACATTTGAAGAAGATGATGAAATTTCATAAGAGCTAACATCAAAGACAAGATGAATATCCTCAATATTTTCCTCCAAGTCTACAAGTTTGGACTCACAAAATAAATCTGCAATGTCTATCAAATAATCATCCCAAGTAGTTGTATATGGAAGATAATGAACAACTTGTTGCACCAAATAATTAGAATTCAGGGATGTAGAGATACTAATCTCATTAGAAGTAATAGTCAACGGTGATAAGAATTCAATGCATGAAATTTAACTACACTACTAATCCCTCAATGATACATCCACATAAGATGCCTAAGTGTGAGCATCAAATTTGAATATGCCAATGTCGGATTACTAGATTCCTTAGCCTCAAGATTTTGAATCATAGATGACGAAGATGAACCCTCTAAATATAAATTAGGATTCATCTAGATTGAAGTCTCAATGACCATATTTGGAGGAGGAGAAGGAGCATTTGTAGAAGTCTCTCTGTCATCACGACAATCAAGCTCTTCTCATGTAGCAAGCACTACAACTATTTTTTGATCATATGATTGAAACAAATAAAATTGAACGAGACAATACACAACAAGATCCTTTGGGAATGGAGGCTCATTTGAGTCTCTATACATCTCTTAGAGTGTGGTACAAATATCACAAGGAAACTCAACACCAAGAGTGGTTGTTGGGTGTCAATGTCAATACTACAACCAATTACTCCTAAATATGGTCAATCTTAAAATCCCACACAATTTTCTTCCAATATGATGATGTACGTTTAAGAACTATCCCATAGAGATAGAGCAAAAGATGAAGCCACTTGTAATGTGTCAAGATTCCATCTCACCAAGACTTATAGTTTCATCTATATAATCTAATTGCAATAAAGTGTCTTTTAATAACCATGATAAACTCCTCAATTTTAGTCACACAATAGACCAATCAAGGGTGTCATTTAATAGTCATGGATATATTTTCTGGTTACAACTAGATATAAATTTCTTCTAAAGATTAGAAGAAAGTAACTTATAAGACTCCTTGTGGTGCCCTTTTTATTAGGTCATGTCACTTGGGTTAAAAAAATTTAGGGCTACCTATCAAAGAGATATGATAGTAATATTCCATGAAATGCTACATGAAATCATAGAATATTATGTAGATTCCATCTTGAGTAAATAAAAAGAAGGGATGAACACCTACATATCCTCTAGAGAATCTTTTGATGACTACAAGAATACAAGGTATGCCTCAACTTGAAGAAATGAGTCTTTGGGATACAATAGGTAAGATAATAAGCTTTAATGTCTCTAGACATATAGCATAGAGATGGATCCCACTAAAGTTATAATGATCATTGAAATCTCTCCACTAAGAAATCTTAAGAAATTCCATAGCCTCCAAGAAATATTTAGGTTATCCATAGGTTCATTGCACAACTAGCCAATAAATATTATCCATTGTCCTATCCTCTCAAGAAAAGTGTTAGCTTTCATTGGGATGTGTCTTGTCAGAAGTCCTTTGGCCAGATTAAAGAATACCTTTCTATGTCACCTTTGTTGATGGAACCCATGGCAAAAACATTAGATTATTATTTTACATCTCCTCTAGTCACCTTGGGAGCACTTCTACCACATCATGATGAATAGGACCATACACGAGAAATCTACTATATCAAAAAAATATTTAGAATATATATGAACTCCACCACATAGCTATAATTTTTTTTTGCTTGGACATTATATTCACCCTATAAAATCTCTAACATTACATGCTTAATCAACACATTCATATTATTTCCTAAATTGATCCACTTAAGTATCTTATAGCAAGAACTTCCCAACAAGGTACATGGCTAAATAATTTATGAAGTTTAGTGATTTTGGCATTGAGTATGAGGATTGCAAAGCAATTAAAAACTAGATTTTAACTAATTAGCTAGTCAAAGCATGATTAATCAACACTCATCCATTGATCCTAAACTTTCTTAATGAGCCCATATTAACTCTTGACAATTCTCCACCTAGAATCTCTACCCTTTTTGTAGCCTCCCCTAGTCCTATATTTTCCCTTCCCCCACCCTTCATTCCTTCTATCCCATAGAATTCTTCTAGAACTACTCCCTTGACTTAACCATCTTACCCACCCCATGCCTAACCTAGACCAAAACATAGAGTGTCATCCCATTCCTTTCACCTTCCCTATAATCCTAATATTCTCACATTGTCCTAGCTCACTCTATTCTCTCACCTTTATTATTTGGCCGTACTTCTTCTCCCTCAACCATTGCCCCTATAATTTCTAATATTTTTTTGTCATTCCTCCTACACTTGATACTTCTAACATTTTTATCCATTATAGTGAGACCTTGCTAGTCCCACCCTAATACCAAACCTAATGATATCTAAATCCTCTATCCCATAATTATCCCCTACTACCTTTATCTCCTCACAAGCATTGGTTTGCCTCTAGATGACCCTCACATGAGTTGACATATGCTACCTCCCCTTCTAGTAGAATAATTCTATGCTTTGACATTTCAATTTTTGTCCCACCTTATAGTGTTATTTCTATCATAACGATCCCATCCACTCTTCTTAACAAAATTTTTGAGGATGTGTTCCTACATTGCATGGATTCACTCTATCATGAAAATAGCAATGGAGAAGAAAGGGGAGGAGAGAACCAAATGAAATAAGGAAAATAAAGAACAAGAATGGCTTAATTTCCAAAAGGAAAACACTTAAGAATGATGTGAAAGGAAAACACAAATTGTACATTTTATCATTACCAAAGGCTCAAGTGCAAACTAAATATAGGAGCCATTAGGGCTCAAAAATTTAAAATATCAAGGATTCAAATATAAATCTTCTCACACCAACTCATATGAGCTCAATACATTTATAACTAATTCAATAGAACAAAGAAGTGTAGAGAAAAGAAAGAAATAATTTCATGGTCAGCATCATGGCTTGCACCAAATGGCAGTAATTCCACTATCAAAAAATTCCTTGTATTAGCATGCCACCTATCACAATCTTGGTCCCTCCTGATGGCACTTGATTCTCTTTTGGAAGTTGGTGCATGCTACTATATTTTGTTACATTGGTGTTGGAAGAGCATGTTTGAATTTGATATCAAAATAGCTATTACCTACAACAACCACCTTTGTCTATTCAGGAGGGTTAGAACCTCAATGGTGGCATGACCACTTGTGTCCTTGAGGTTAGATTTTGTGTTATCCTTGTTCCTACCTCATTAGGCACTCAAAGTTCTAAGTAGTCAATTTAACCTACAAATCACCTACATCAAGATAGTAAATCAAATGCTTGATTGAGCCTACACATACTTTAGAGTTTGTTGGCATGTGTAGTCCTTACTATTTATTTTAGAGAATTAAGGAAAAATTTGAATTGATTTTAAATTGAGGAAGTCGTGGGTATCCAACGTAGGACTTATCATCATGTAGGGTTGCCTCATCAATAAATTAGAACCATAGATCTTATACATTGAATGACCAAGAAGCACCCACAAGCATTTCTTCTTACAAATTGTGTCAATTCTCATGATCTATTAGATCTTTGATTAAATGGTTTACAAGGTGTTAAGTACAATACCATCTCCTCATGATTTTTTCCATTGATGATCCCTCCAAAGATAAAGTGGATCCACTTAAAATGTCATGTCATGACAACTTGATCTTCTTATTACACGTATCATTTAGGAAATTGCCAATTGCTCAAAAGGATCAATGAAAATGTATATCATTGTTTGAAGGGGCCCACTATATTGTTGTAATTAAATGGTTAATCTAGCATAGACAAAAGATAACATAATTAATCCATGCAAAATAAATATACAAAAAATCAAGAGTAATTGTGAGCACCCCTCTCCCATTTCTCGCTAGTCAAGCATATTTCCATTTACTTGAAATGTTCCTCACCTTTTATTTTTTAATTCCTTCACCTCCTCCTCCAACTTTTCATATCATATATATGTTCATTTTATGAAAAACCATTCAATTAAATATCCATGTTATCATAAAATTGATCTTTGATAGATATATATAAAAAGTGATCTACATCAAGTACCCTATGCACATATAATTTTATGAAGCCAATGTCATAGTCTATAAAGCCAATTTCTTAAAACAAAAGACAAAAGCAAAAGAAGTTTCTAAAAACTGAAAATAAAACTTTACTCCAATATTAGTTTAGGTATGACATGGTCCACATTATTATAGTGCAAACCTATTTTTTAGATCACTTCATTTAGTGTCAATAATAATCTCTATAAAAACATTCTCCATCTTTAAAATCATGGAAATAATTTTCATCTCTTAAAACAATTTCTCTTGTAGCAATTGTGGAGATAAATTTTATTGTAGTTGTAGGTTCTTCACAACCCTAATAGTTGTTTTTGGGGGGCATATCTAACAAACCAAAAAAAATTGCCAACTTTTTCCTATTATGGTAGAAAAATAATTATTTTTCTTCCTTTTCCATATCACTAAGTAAATGTCTTGAATCTAGAAAATAATGTCGTACCTTCATCTCCCAAGCCAATTTCTTCAACTTTGCAAAATATTCTATGTTTGAATATGGTTTTTTTTCCTACACAAAATGCATGTACCATTTTTTGGCTTTCAATCCAACTACATTTGGGGATCTTTTAATTCTTTTATCTTACATTAAACTCATTATCATTTGAAGTGCACACCATTTTCCCACTTCTCTATAGATAGTTGATAAAGTCACATCATTTTTAGGATCCAAATAAATAAAAATGTCCCTTTAAATACTTCTAAGATTGCAATCCCATGGAAGGGCTTTTTAAGAGTTATTTTTATGGAACATGGGATTCCATGAGGCAAAAAAAAAATGATAGTCATTTATTAAAAAAAAAATTAATAAATAGGAGAACCTACTTTTTAATTTGCAATTTTAAGTAGGTGCATTTGGGGTAGGGCTAGAAATTGTCCCCACTAGCTTAGAAAAATTTCTGCCACTTTTCAATCATTTAGAGTTTTTAGATTCCCATGAATTTTTTAATTTTTATTTTATAATTCTATCTTCCCTTATACAAAATAATAAAGTTCATAGACCACCAAACTTAAACTTTTAAACTTAATCTATGAGACCAACCACTTTAAAATACTCCCAAAAAGAATTCAATACCACCCAATAATCTTTTTAAGAATCCCTCCTCCATGAGATTGAGGTGCTTCATTAATTCAAATTTTTTGAAGGCATTCAAAGATTTTGAAGACATTCTTCAAAAATTCATTGTGCACAACTCCTACAATTACTGCATTCCATGAGGTCACATTTCTTTGAGGCATCCCATGAGATCACATTTCTTTGAGGCATTTTGTGAAATAGTTTACGGTTGAGGCATTTTTTCGAACAGTTCACGTGCCTTGTCTATGTTTTCACTTTCTGCATTCATGTCTACTGGAGAGCAGTAGCAACTACAACATCTAACAAAATTCCTCTATCCTTTATGCTTTGTTGGATGCCCATATGCAGCTCCAAAGCTCTCATTTGGCATAGGCTAGTAGGATGTTGGTAAAGGTCGCAGAGAAAAGCTTCACACTTGCAAATTGCATTTGCTTGAATGAAAATTTCAACAATCCATTTTGTGGACATACTGCAATTGCCGCATTCCATGAAACTACATTTCTTCAAGGCATTCAGTCAAACAGCTTATGAGCCTTATCTATGCTTCCATGTTTTGAAAGCCATTCCAACTGCATCTGATAAAAAGATTTATATCCTTTATGCTTTTATGAAGAAAAAGTTGCATCCACCTAAGTGTCGCAACAACGTGGGAACAACTTTTGAATTTGAGTTTTTGTTTCTCTTATGCGCAGGAATTGCGGACTGTTGAAAGGGCTGACCACTAACTGTAATGACAAGTGTCTATGGGAATAGAAATGGTTTAGAGAACGGGACAGGGGAGGTGGGGCCCAACTTAGTGTGTGACACTTAAGCCTGGCCCATTCCAAACATGTCAAAAATGTTTAGGAACAAGAGAGACATTCCAAACATGCTGGAAATGCTTAGTATAACAATGCAATGTACTTCTCCCCATGTATACAAGCATCCTCTGATGAGTAAAGTGGTCAAAATGATTGCAAATATGAGATGGATGATTGGGACTCTTCCATCAGTACTGTGTGTTGTGCTTTTCACAAACATTTATTATACATGTAAATTTGAAGGATTCTGATGGCAAATTCACCATCAAAATTTATTGATGAAAAATTCACTGTAGTAATTCATTATGAAAAAAATTACCGTCATAGAAAGTTCACTGCATTAATATTTTTTAATATATATTTAGATAACTTCGAAAATAAAAATAAAAAAAATTCACCTTCATTACAATTTTTTTATTATCATAAATCAAATTATTCTTTTGCAAAAAACAAAGAAAGTTTTGGAAGTATATATTAAAAAATATTAATGCATTAATGTCAATTAGGAAAAAATTAGTTTATTTTTTGTACATGTGTGTAGTAAATAAGATCAATTGATAGATCATTTAGAAAATGATTTTAATATTATTATTAATTTTTTTTATTATAAAATAATATATTAACTATTATATTATTATATAAATATTTATTATTTATGTCATTATTTTATGTATTTATTATTATATTATTATATTATTATTTTGCTTGTGAAATGTGGGAGAGTTAGTAAATCAATAATAAAACACACAAACATCAATGAGATGTATTATATAAAAGATTTGAATAAAAGTGTAACGCCAAATAAAAGTTGCACAATAGAAAACAAGATCATTAGAAGCAAACATGCATACAATATTAAATCTAAAAATGCAAATTCATTCGTTAAGCAACAAAGAACAAAGGAAAGATAAAACATAAACAAAACTAGAACAATCTCACCAATTTCGAACGTATTTCCATGATTCATCTCGATTGCCCTTCTCCATTTTGCTTGTGTAGTGTAATTGCCCTCAGATTTTTTGTAAATTCGTGCAAGTATAGCCTAAGATAGTGATTA
This sequence comes from Sequoia sempervirens, assembly GCA_007258455.2. NCBI lineage: Eukaryota > Viridiplantae > Streptophyta > Pinopsida > Cupressales > Cupressaceae > Sequoia > Sequoia sempervirens. The sequence continues at coordinate 326,934,045 of VDFB02000003.1, forward strand.
GCAAAATATCGAAGATTCAAGACAAAGTGCTCTCAAAAGTCATAAGAATTTGCGAGAGATTGGAATGAAGAATGACAAATCAATTTATAGAAAATTGATTATTCGAACGACAGGTCAAGATTGAAAGATCAACAGATGGTTGAGATTGACTGATTAGACATGCATTCTGATAACTGTCAGTAGTGACATGAGTGATACAAACTAGAAATAGGATTAAAGATTAAATAAATAATTTAATCTTCAGTTTGGCATTCGAAAACATAAGAAATATCTTTGCATGGCAAAGATGAAGATTGATTATAACGACTCTCTGTTCGAATACATACACGAGGTTTAATTAATTAAATAAGAATATTTAATTAATCCGAATGTACATGCAAATAAGTTAGAACTGGATGATTGAATGATCTGATGAAGAGATTACTCGAGACAACCATTCAGACATCAAATGAAGAGTTAACCGAGTGATTAAAATAGATGTCGAGTCGAGTAAAAGTGAATACTTAGATAACTCACATAATTATCTAAAATATAGAGGAATGCATTAAAATAGAATTAATTAATTAAATAATTCATTTAATTCAAGATTCGATATTCAAAGGATAATTAAATAAATAATATTTATTTAATTAACTGATGAAGGGATTTTAAATGAATAATTAAATAAATAATTTATTTAATTATAGTTGAAATATGATAAAGATAAATTAAATAATGATTTATTTAATTTAACAAGAAGAATAAGGTTAATTAGTAACATAATTAAATAAAAAGCATTTATTTAATTAATTAGGTAGAATAAAGAAAAGTGTGAATTAATTAAATAATTAAGATCATTTAATTAATAGAAGAAATTAAGACTATTGAGAATAATTAAATAAAGAATTTATTTAATCATGATCGTGAAGAATAGAAGTAATGAAGAATATGGAAGTCGCAGGCCTAAACCAAATTTCGGTGTCTACACAAAGAACTAATCTAGTTGCAACAAACAAATCTCAAAAAAAGTTCCATTATTCTCTATTCTCAAGGATTCATTAAATCATTTGGCTCTCAGATTTTATATGTGCACTATGATTGTTAGAATGATAACTTCAGAAATGAGATGTTCAAAATGAAAGAAATCTAAGTTCCTACATGAAACTATGTAATAAAAGCCATACTACTATGATAATGATGATATTGACAAAATGGATAATAATGTTAAATTATGTAATACAAATAATGCATAAAAGGCTAAAATGATTTTGCATATGCTCAAATATTAACTATTGATATGATAAACTAAAATGCACTTACAAACTAAGACATGATTCTAAGTTAGAATGATAAAACAATGCAATTTGCTAAATGTTAAATGATCAAATTCTAAATGCTTCAATGTTCCAAAGCTATTCTTGCATAATAAGTTTTCTAAAATATATGATGATAAATGTTGTAGCAAAGGGTTGTATTTATAGGATTTTCAAAGCATCTTGTGATGTGGTAGCGATCTTCAGTCCAGATTTCGACATGAGGGATGAACGGTGGAGATGGAAGAATCAAGGAGGATGTTCCCTTGACCAAGGGAAACATGCCAAATGGATGAAGGAATAAAGTGTGAAAAATAAGCCATGTGTTAAAAGTTTGTTGAAGATAAATGTAATTTAAATATTAGTCATATTTAATTACATGTGGCATTTGATTACATGGCCAAAAAGTGTTGTAGACATGTGACTAAATTTGAATTTTAAATTATTCAAACTTAGTGAGAAGATATTTAACTAAATAAAAACAAACTATAGCCATTTGTTTATTTAATTAAATTTAGAAGAATGTAGTTTAGAATGAAAAATTTAGAAAGTATGAACTATATAAATAAATTGAGAATTTATTTATAAGTAGTTGAAATAAAGGGAGTTTATTAATTAAATAGCTAGTATTTAATTAATTAATTGTCTCAACCAATTTTAGGTGTATACATTTTTCCCCTCTTTGAAGTAATGTGTTTACACATTGTTTCAAAGAAAAATTTGTTGTTGATGTTGACAAAAAAATATTTTTTATGCCCCAAACACTCCAGACGCTAATTTTCAGGTGATGATGAATATATGCCCCCTCAGGAGATAAATCAGTGAATTTTTAAATTTTTAGGATTTTTAAAAAATTTGATGATTTTTCGATGATTTGATGATGATCTCAAATTTTTATGATTCATAAATGATTTATCTTCCGAAAAATGAAGTATAAACCAGTAGGTGATGAAATTGATGAATTTTCCCCTTTGAAAATAAAATAAAACAACCCCATAAAAATGCTACTTTAAAATTAGTTACCTTAAAAAGGTTTAAAAAAGTGATTAGAAGTTCATTTGAGCATTTGCATTTTGAAAACTTTGAGAGTGATTGAGTGATTTGTGCAAATTTGGTGAAATAGTGATCCCTTACTACACCCATCGGTTCAAGCACGTCAAACGTCACAACCACCTAGCAACATACAGACCTCTGGTATGTACCCTGAAAACCTCTCTCATAATTTTTGCATTTCATTTTTTTTGCATTTTTCATATTTGAATTTGGATTTGATTATTTTAGCACATTGAAAACCTGACATAGCACATAGAATGACTATTCTAGCACATCAAAAACTTTAGTGCATAGGATTAGAATTTTAGCGCATAGGTTTCTGTAGCGCATAGGTAACCTAAAGTAGCACATTGAGTGATTGAAGTAGCACATAGAATCCTTTAGCACGTAGGGTATCAACACAAAGTTGTGTCACACTTTCGGCCAACTTATCAACAAAGGTGAATTTAAGTAATTTTAACTAAAAATTAATTTTGGTCAAACATATGATCTTGTAAGATTCATTCTAGCTAAGTTATATATGTCCACAAATTTTCCAACTAAAATTGTTGGCTAAATGCATATTTAGCACCACTTTGAATCTAATTTACCAAAAAATAAAATTATTTGAAAAACTTGATGCTTCAACACCTTCTACTCATATAAAAAAAAATTAAATATAAAAATACCCTTTTGTAGATCCATAAGTTTAGTTTTCCAAAATGTATATATTTTAATAGTTTAATTATTATTTATATTTTCTTTTTATTTTTACTAAATGTAGGTTATCAACACAAAACATTAGGTTGATTACCATGTCAAGGAAAAAAAGTAAAACTTATTAAAAAAATTTGAAAAAATATGATGCCGTAGATATAAGAATCTATATCAAGATGGTATAATTTTTTTTCTATTTTAGATAAATAATTTATATGAAAGTTGATGTTGACTAGAAATAGATAAGTTTTAATACATGCACAGTTTAATATTTATTTAAAAATATATATTTATCAAATTTGGAAAAAATATGTCCATGCCCTAAAGTTTCAAGTTATAAATACACACCAAAAAAATTGAAGGAAAACAAATAAAATTTACTATATAAAGGTTGATGTCTTATGTAACTTCATTTTTTAGCATTTTATCAGCAACTAAATTATAGTGTTAATTTATAAAAAATTATATTCAAATATTTTTTTAATATTTTCAAAACAATACAAACATTAAATATACTAAAAAATAAATATTTTATTAGTTTACATCATTTCAAAATTCAAAATATATCACTTTTAGTGATTCAAGTTTAAAATTTGGATTAGTGTTGGCCATTTCCTTTATAAAACTATGACACAACTTTGTACTTTTACCTCGTAGGTGAATTGATTTAGCGTGTTGATGATATGATGTATGCATAGGATGAATCGACGCATCAGGACCATGTTCTAGCACATCCGTGAAATTGTATGGTACATAAGATAGTTTGATGCATAGGAACTATGTTCTAGCATATTGATGAATTTTTCTAATGCATAGAGTTTTTCAATGCATTGAAGCACTATTCTAGCACATTGGAAAAAATTTAGACCAGATTGGTGATTTTCTTGATTAGACTCCTTGATTTCGATAATGTTTGACTATGTCAGCCTTTTATTTGATGATGATTGATGATGTTGATAGATTATATGTCCATTGATCTCATGATAAGTGAGATTCAATGATGGATACTAATAATTGACCTCATGATAGGCGAGGATCAATGATAGTTTGATTGATTAAGTGACCTCATGATAGGGGAGCTACATCAATTGATGAAGCTCATGATAGGAAAGGTTGAATTGATTGATCAACCTCATGATAGGTGAGGTTCATGAATTGATTAATGAACCTCATGATAGGCAAGGTTGAATTGATTGATGCTCATGAGATTTGATCAAAGTCTCACCAAAGCTAATTAGATTGATAGGCTAATTGGTTTTGATTGATGGATGGGTTGATTGATCTCGATTGATTGATTGATTGATTTGTGATTTTTGTGATAATAGGAACATTTAATGAGTTTTCAGATTAGAGAGAATTTCCCTAGGACATGGGATTTGATACCCCACCTGATGTAGCCTGAGGTAGTCATGATCGCATGATGCAGATTATTGTCCCTAGTTGATATGCCCTAGATTAGGATCAATAGGGGTTTATTGACAGCTGTAGTAGAGAGGTGGCACATCAAGCATAACACCTTTCATTTTCCCACTAGTGAGATCACAATTACTCCAGATGACGTATATTGGATTTTGTGGATACTCGTGGTTGGAGAGCTTGTCCTATATGATTCTCAAGAGTAGGGTGGGACTAATGCATTGTGTAGAGTATTTGAGGATGATCAAATATGTGATTATGAGATTCCTTGGAGGGATATGGTTGATGCTTATGCCACATTGTTGTCTGTTCTAGTTGGATTCATTGGAGGGTTCCTTTGTCCTAACCACATGTCAAAGGGACTCTTGGTTGGATGGCATCAAATTCTGGAGAGCATGATTGCTCAGGGCACTAGATATGCATGGGGATGTTCCATGCTCTTGCATTTGTACTATGATTTGCACTAGGTGGTCTACCTTCGTGGGGCTAGTTTAACAGTTGGGGTTACATTGCTTTAGGTATGGGCTTGGGAGCATATAGTGGTCACACAACTAGTTGGAGATAGACAACGAACTACCATGAGACCATATGTACATATTTATATCAATCAAGTTGCTCAACCTAGGCTAGGAAAACTAGAGTACTAGAGGATGACACTGGATGATCTCGAGTTTGTGGTATGACAACCCTATTTGGATTGTGAGCAGTGGCCAGAGGATGATATCGAGATGCCTTATCTATGTTAGTCAAGTACCTAATTGGGCAGACCCAATTTATCATTGAGAGATACTTGTTGTTGAGGGTACTAAGGCAGTATGGAAGAATGTAGGGGATTCCCCAGGGCATGGCCCATTATGCACAGTGACGAGTGGATGCTACAAAGTGGGGACCTATGTTTTTATATGATGCAGTCATGCAACATTTTCAAGGATTACAGGCCATCATTTGGGAGATGAATCCAAAGATCATCGAGGCACGGATATCAAAGGAGTATGCACAATACCTATTCTTACACCCATTCCCACAAATTACCATCTTGGATGATACAGTTCCATTTCTAGAGGAGGGGAGGGTAGTAGGTCATGGGCACAGACAGAGGAGAGAGGAGGAGGAGGAGGAGGAGGATATCAGTGATGATGTGGATGGTGATGGAGATGGAGGTGGTGGGGATGATGATTGGGGTGATGGGGGAGGAGATGAGGGTGGAGGAGGACCAAGGTTGGATGTTGGAGAGATGAGAGTGCCTCATAAGAGGCAGCATGTGAAGATTTGACTACCCTCACTATAGCAGTAGACACAGATTGTTGCATTACAGGTACAGGTTCAGAAACTGTAGGGTCAGCTTGAGCAGGTACAGGTTTTGCTCACATAGGCACAAGGATAGATTAATGTACTAACAACTGAGAGGGATGTTGTGAGATAGTAGGTACAAGCCCATCTTACCTAGGTCCAGGCCCAAAGTTAGGCATAGGTATAGATGCAGGCACAAGTTGCCACACTAACTACTGACAGGGATACTCTGAGAAAATGGGTCGATTAGGCTGAGGGAACCATTGAGAGACCATGGTAGGATGCAACAGTTATTGGTGCATCAAATTATTTCAGGGAGATACATTGTACCACCCAGGAGGCTAAGTTTTATAGAGAGATATAATGATGCAGTTCCTCCCGAGCAGTGGGAGAGTTATGCGCTGTCTCTGTCAGGCAGGTCCCAGTCTTGGACCACTAGCAAGGGTGTTACACAACCACTTTCGGGAGATCAGAGAGATCATAGTGCAGGTCCATTAGTTGGGGGAGGGAATGGTCCTATGATTCTAGCACCATTTGGGGGGAGCATAACATAGCTCCGATTTATGATTTTCTGATGTATTTTGGACATATATATAGTGATGTATTTGAGACATTATGATATACTGCTAGTTTTGATATTGATGTATCTCTTTAGATCTTTGGATATCCTTGTACATTTGACATCATTTTGAGTTATATTTGACATGTGGTGATGATGATGATTGATCTATGTGCCTATGATGTTTATATGATGATGATCATGATGATTATGATGGATGCATTTAATTTCTATTATATATGCTATGTGATGTTCTTTATGATGATGATATGATATGCTATGGATGCAAATGATTATGCAACTGATGTTTTATGATTCTATGATGCTTTATGAATGATGTCTATATGATGTATGTGATGAATCATATTATGCCAATGAAATGTCATGCATTTTATGTTTTTATACTTTTCTAATGCAAATAAATGATGTAATGAATGAATGAATTAATGATGTATGAAATGATCACGGGATGGTGCATAGTTCTTTGTTTTTATGATGTTTATATGATGATGATCATGGTGATTATGTGATGCATGTAATGATGATATGATAATGAATGATTGATGACTCTATATGCTTTAGGGATGATGTTTTATGCTATGTGAGATGGATTTGATTATGCAAATGATGTGTGATGTTGATCTAGTTATTCCTTTATCATTCTTGGATTTGAGTAATAACAAATTCATCTTCACTACTGGTTTTAGATGTTCATAACAATGGCATTATATCCTTTGTTATCCAGTCATGTTTCACAACAACTTTTTCTTCTTAGATATCTTATTCTATTGGACATGTCTTTCAATCATCTTATGTGAATCCAAGATCCATTTTATAAAAGGAGTAAATGATTTCAGTGATGCATCAAGTTCAATTATAGATGCATCAGGTTTAATTATGCCCCTATTAAAATAGAGATGTTTTTCTACTTGGAAATCTTACTCTACTGGACATGTCTTTTAATCATATTAATGGACCAATTTCTTAATCCATTAATAATTGATGAAATGATTTGGATCATGCAAGTGAGATGGAATGCACTTCTTTTGTGTTTTCTAATGCAAATATTATGATGTGATGCATGGATGGATGAATGATGTGATAATGTTTTCTAATGTATGCAAATGATGATACAACTGATGTGCAACTAAATGAAAATGATGTGTTTTTGGTTAATGTCAAATGTACTCAATCCATTAATAAGAGAGATAACCTCATTGTGAAATTGTTGCAGCTTTGGAAACCCCATAGATACAGATGCAAAACTAACATGGATGCAATTTACTTTAACCATGTAGATCTATTATGCAGATGTCATCATTCATAACATCCGATTTGTTGTACTTTTTAACATCATTGAGCCTTTAAAATTTTGAAAGTGAGTACAAGCATCAATGGCATAAGTAGACCATGATGACCTGAGTACTACTTCCATGATTTTTGATATTGCAAGTCAACACAAGCATCTAAGTATAATTAAACCGAGATGACTTGAGTATTGCTTGTGTAAAGAGACAAGTGTTAACCATTTTCCTATGCAAATTTAGAATGTCATTAGTGATACTTTGTAGAGCACATCCTGTGACAATTTGCATAGTAGTAATGATCAACTCATAGATAGAAGACAAAGAAAAATCACACTCCTTCCTGACCCCTCTAGTTCAATACATCATCGAGTTGCTCCAAATATATGACAACAAAAATCAAAGTACAACAATTGAATAGACATGCCAAAGTGATAAAGCCATGATTCAGAGGGAACATCATCCATTTAAAGTTTACTTTTGGTTTGATTGATTTGGTTGTTTGGTTTGGATGGTTGATGTGTTATTGATGGTGATTGATGTTCAATGTTGAGTTGCACTATGATTGTTGGGTTTGTTGTATTTTTCCTACTATTGTTTGTCTGTTGGTTCAAGCTCAAAGTTTATTGCCCCTAGTGAGTTCAGGATTTTTCCCCCAGTCTAGGGTGAGACACGACCGTGATGCAAGATATGTACATGAAGCTTTCTAATGATAGGAAGAATGATGGTGAAAGAAAATGGTCGGCATGCTCAAATAGATGGAAATTATTACCTATCACAAATAGCACCTGTTGTCAGGTTCTCACTAGTTTTCATTGCACTTTTTCAGATTTTCAGATTTTTTTATTTTTTTGTATTTTTCTCTTTTTTAATTTTTTTGTTGTTACCAAGATGCCTATTTTCTAGGTTTTCATCAAGGCAACCATTTTTTAGGATTTTTTTTGGTGTTTTTGTATTTTTTCAGGACTTTTTCTGATGCACTAGATGATTTAGGTGTAGAACTTCTTGAGATGAAAGCTGTTGAGGGGTTCATCAAACAAATCCCCATCAGGTGTGGATAACTGATACATGCTCTTGATCCAAAGACTAATACAATGACAAAGGGACCTAGCCAGTTTGGTTCAAATTTCCCCTTCTCTCAATCTTGTTGATTATGGGGGTTATTTTTCAAGACTAAGTCACCCAATTGAAATGTTCTAGGCTTTACTCTATGATTGTAACTTCTATATATCCTTTGTTGATAAGCTCTTAAGTGATTTGTTGCATGCTGACAACACTCATCCAATAGTTCCAATTCTTGTAACCTAGACACTTTGTAATCCTCATCTGAAATGATCCCTTTTAGTGACACACAAAGTGATGGTAGCTCAACTAAATAGGTAGAATGGCCTCTAATCCATAGACTAGAGCATAGGGTGTGGCACTTTTCAAGGTGTAGACATTGGTTTGATAGGCCCATAAAGTAGGGTTTAGTTGAACATGCCAATCACGTCTAGCCTCATTGAAAATTTTCTTTAAGATTTCCAGGATAGTCTTATTTGAGGCCTCTGCTTGGACATTTCCTTGAGGGTAGTATGGTGTAGAAAACTGATGTTGGATGTGAAACCTATCACAAATTTCTTAGACATCCTGATTCTTGAAGGGTCTGTCATATGTGATAATAGATTGAGGAATGCCATACTGATAGATTGTGTAATTCAGGATGAATGATGAAATTTGTTTTCCTGTGATGGTGGTCAAAGGAACAACTCTAATCAATTTCATGAAGTACTCTATGGCTATGATGATGAACTTGTGTCCATTTGATGAAGATGGATGAATCTTTCCTATGAGGTCCAATCCCCACTAACAAAAAGGTCATGTTTGTTATGCCTTTAATATTAGTAGACATCAGGTTATGAATAGTCATCGTGTCGCTATATTAACTCTCTATTAAGTCATATTATCATTAGTATATTGTTATTTAGTTTTTTAGGTTGGCCTAAGACTTAGATAGGTGTTTATAAGTTGGCCTAGGTGATATACTAGGCATAAATAGGTATATATAGGAGGTTGTGAGTCTTATTTCATCATCAAGTTGTGACGTGTGTTCTCATGAGAGATATTTGGAGCTTTTCCCCCTTGAAGTGGCTTGTTATTCTCAGTTATTATCAAGTATTTGTAGCATATTTCATATCATATTCTTCTATTGTGCAAGTTATTTCATAACAAGTGGTATCAGAGCATGATCTTGGCACTATAGAGGCAAGGTTTTTTCTCAATTTGGAGGCGATTTTGGGAAGAGCATATCTTTCATATTTTGGTGAATTTTTTTCTAATTTTGAAATGGTTTTTTAATAACATATTAAAGAAGCTATAGTACATATTTTAGAAGAATTAGAGTAGAATTAAGTGAATTATTGCAGAATTAGGGTTTCTACATATTTTTTTTGGAATCTACATATCTCTCACATCTTTTCAAACTAGAGTCTTATTTTTATTATGTTTTTGAAGAAATATTGAAGGATATTAAAATAAAAAATTTAGAGGAATTGGACCAAAAATAATCAAGTTATTGAAAAATTAAAATTTTTACAATTATCACTCTCTATGCTGCAAATCTGCTTATTTCTTAGAGATTTTTCTAGGTGAGAGTTATTTTGGCCCTAGTAAGTTACAATAAAAATTTCAAAGAATTTAAGTTTAATTTGTGTGATTTATTTCAAAATTAGTGGTTCCCATCATGACAAGGCCTGCAACAAGGGGTAAAAAGAATGTTGTCACTCCAGGGAAGACTCTTGATAAGGATCGGGTAACAATAAAGGATATTACTACTAATTAGGAAATAAATAAGGTCAAGGAAGACATTTCCTCAATGAATATGGATATTTGTGACCTAAGAGGAGATATATCAGACATACGAAACATGTTAAGCACCTACATGGTTGAACCAAGAAAAGGAGTTCTCAAGTGACTAAGGTGAAAATTCTAGGCCAGCTACCATTGACTCAAGCTTTAGTACTCCTATGGGATCTAGGAATTTATTTCCAAAGGTGGATATGTGCAAGTTCGATGGCAAGGATCCTCTAACATGGATAAACCAAATGAAGAATTTTTTTGAAGTACACCAAATCCCAAATGGATAAAAGGTCACGATGGCTTCCATATATCTAGAACCAGATCAATTCATTTGGTATTGTTGGCTTTTCACTCATCAAAGGAAAAAGGGGCTCACTATCTCATGGTCAATTTTTACGGAGCAACTCCAAGCACAATATAGCAATAGTGTGATAGACAACTTCTTCAACTAGTTGGCTAAACTTCAACAAACAGGATCAGTTAAGGATTATATTCAACAATTCCAAAATCTATCCTCAAGAGTGAATACAATTACGGAGGAAAAATTGAATGATTTATTCTTGGGGGGTCTCAAGGATCACATTCAACATGAGGTATGCATGTTTAGCCCTAGCTCCATAAATGAGTCTTTTATCTTAGCACACAGGGTAGAGGAGAAGTATTTGATTCCTAAGAAGAAAGGGGCTAATGTGACAAGAGAGAAAGGATATTCAACACAACCTACTAGGTTGATTCCACAAAAAATTGAGAAAAGAGCAAAAGGGTTGTGTTTCAACTATGATAGCAAATACAGTTGAGGACACAAATGTAGTGAAAAGAAATTGTTCTATATTGAAGGTCCAAGTGAGGAAGAAGAAGAGGAACCCATACTAGAGGATGAAAGGGAGTCAAATGAGGAACCACATGATTCTCAACCAATCATTTCTTGTCATGCATTTTTCGGTTTTAGTGCTCCACAATCTCTCAAGGTGGTGGGGTTCTTAAAGGAGCAGAAGGTAATAGTGTTGATCGACTCACGTAGTCCTCATAATTACATCAACAAAATTTTAGCTACTCATCTAAATTTTTTTATATGTCTAGCTCCAGAGTTTTAGGTTTTGATTGCAGATGGTGGTACAATTAGTTGTTTAGGGAAGTTTCATAGAATTAAATTATCCATGGGAGATTATCAACTTGATACCCCAATGTATGCGACATCCATGGGTGCAACAGATATTGTTTTGGGAGTACAATGGATTACTACATTGGGAACGATTGAGATGAACTTACAAGAACTATTCATGAGATTTCATTCAAAAGGAAGGGTACTAGAGTTAAGGGGTTTGAAGGAAAAATCCCCACAATTGGTAAGCTCTCATCAAATGTAAAAGTTGCTTAAGAAAGGAGTGGATGGATTTGTGGCCCAGCTATGTTCATTAGAAGTCTCTTAATCTAATGCTCCTACTCATCTAGATTTGCAAGCTATAATTGATTGTCACTCAGTTGTTCTTGGAGATATGCTTAAAGGACTTCCTCCTAAGAGGGATCATGATCATGCCATACAATTAGTTCTAGGGAGCCAACCACCAAACATCAAGCCTTACAGGTATCCACACATACAAAAGAGTGAGATAGAATTTTTTTTTGAGGAGATGCTAGAGGCAGGAATTATCAGGCATAGGCAACGTGCTTACTCCTCGCTTGTGGTGATGGTACATAAGAAGGATGATACTTGGTGCATGCGTCCAAATTAAAGAGTGCTCAACATGTACACCATTAAAGATAAGTTTCCAATTCAAGTCATTGATGATTTGCTAGATGAATTGAATGGAGCTATGTATTTTACCAAGTTAGATCTTAGATCTGGTTATGATCAAATTCAGATTAAGGAGGAAGATATTTGTAAGAAAACATTTTAGACTCATGAGGTTCATTATGAATTTGTGGTGATGCCATTTGGTCTTACCAATGCACCATCTACATTCCAAATTTTGATGAATTCCATTTTTTAAGAAGTTCTTGAGAAAGTTTGTGTTAGTATTCTTTGATGATATATTGATTTATAGCAAGACTTGGGAAGAACATTTGCAACATGTGGATCAAGCATTACAAATACTTGAAGTCATAAACTCTATGCTAAGCCATCCAAGAGTACTTTTGGTCTTACATAGGTAGAGTAAATTTGGGACACATAGTTTCACATGGATTAAATGTGGACCCTAAAAAAATTAAGGCTATCATGGAATGGCCTATTCCAAAAACCATTAAGAAACTGAGGGGTTTCTTGGGATTGACAGGGTACTATAGAAGATTTTTGAAGAATTATGGTTGTATAGCCACACCTCTCACCACTCTATTGAAGAAGGATTCTTTTCATTGGAACAAGTTTTCCAATACAACATTTGAGAGATTGAAGGAGGCTATGTGTACAACTCTAGTGCTTGCTACTCCTAACTTCACCAAGGAATTCATTGTGGAATGTGATGCTTCTGGAAATGGGATAGGAGTAGTGCTCATGCAAGAAGGTCGACCAGTTGCTTTTAAGAGTCATCAATTAAAGGGTAAGAATTAACTAAAACCTATTTATGAGAAGGAAATGCTAGCAATCCTCCATGCAGTTAAACAATGGAGGCCTTATCTATTGGGTAGAAACTTCAAGGTTAAGACAAATCATGATAGCCTAAAATATTTTTTGGAACAAAGACTATCTTTTGAAGAGCAACAAAAATGGGTCACTGAGATGTTAGGATATGACTTTGAGATTGTATATAATAAAGGGAAAGAAAATTGGAGGAAGCCAAAGCAGAGTAGAAAAATGATGTTGTGACAAGTAATCTCATTAAACAATTAAAAAGTGATTGTAGTAGTTCAAATAAGTTTTTTTGGAAGGGAGATACTGTTTGGTATAAAGAGAATTTGTATCTCTACAAAAATTCCACTCTTAAACACAAGATTCTCACAGAGTTGTGTGAGTCTCCAATGGGTGGTCATTCAGGATTTTTGAAGACATATCATCGAGTCAAGCAAGATTTTTTTTGGGAAGGGCTAAAAGGTGATGTTCAAAAATTTGTGGTTGAATGTTTGGTTTGTCAAAGGAATAAAGGGAAGACAATTAATACACCAGGTCTCTTGCAACCCTTATCTATTCCTAGCCAGCCTTGGGAAGAGGTATCCATGGACTTCATCATAGGGCTTCCCAAATCTAAAGGTCATAATTTCATCATGGCATTAGTTGATCGCCTCATTAAATATGTAGATTTCATTGCACTATCACATCCTTTTACAACAAGTGCAGTGGAAAAATCTTTTCTGGAGAATATCCAAAATCTACATGGTACACCTAAGGTTATTGCTAGTGATCATGATCCTATCTTCACTAGTCAGGAAAGATTTATTCTCATGTTTGGGTACTCAATTGGCTCATATCTCTTCATACCACCCTCAATCAGATGGGAAAAATGAGGTTGTTAATAAGTGTTTGGAAGGATATCTACATTGTTTCACTTCAAAGAACAGTCTCAATGGGTAGATTGGCTACCACTTGTAGAATGGTGGTATAACAATTCTTTTCATAGCTCATAAAAGATGTCTCCATTTTTGGAACTTTATGGATATCATCCTCCTTCCATCACATCATCAATAAAGGTGTCACCAAGAGTTCAGGAAGTAGAAGACCACTTTCTTTATCAACAAAAATTACTTTCAGGACTCAAGGAGAATTTAGCCATGGCATAAAATCAAATGAAACAATAGGCATACACACATCATAGTGAAAGAAGTTTTGAAGTTGGGGATTGGGTCTTCTTGAGATTGTAGCCATATAAGAAAATCTCACTAAAGCATCAAAAAAAGAATAATAAGTTGTATCCAAGGTATTATGGTCCATACCAAATCATGCAAAAGATTAGTAGTGTTGCCTACAAGCTAGAGTTGCCACCAACAGAAAAGATACATCCAATTTTTTATGTTTCTTGTTTGAAGAAGGTAATTGGGCATAATATTCCCACTCAAACAACACTACCAGAGGTCGATGAAGAAGGAAGAATCATTTTGGAACTAGAGTGCATTCGTCAAACACACACAAAGAAGTTGAGGAATAGAACTCTCACTGAGTATCTCATCCAATGGAACAATTTACCAATTGAAGATGCCACATGGGAGGATGAGGAGTTCATTCAAAATAATCCAAATTTGATTATCATTGAGGACAACACTTCTTTGAAGAAGGGGGGCATGCTACACCCTTAATATTAGTGGACATCGGGTTATGAATAGTCAACTTATGGCTATCTTAAGTCTCTATTAAGTCATATTATCATTAGTATATTGTTATTTAGTCATTTAGGTTGGCATAAAACTTAGATAGGTGTGTCTAAGTTGGCCTAGGTGATATCCTAGGCACAAATAGGTATATATAGGAGGTTGTGAGTCTTATTTCATCATCAAGTTGTGAAGTGTGTTCTCATTAGAGATATTTCCCCCTTGAAGTGGCTTGTTATTCTCAGTTATTATTAAGTATTTACAACATATTTCATATCATATTCTTCTATTGTGCAAGTTATTTAATAACAATGTTGATGCAAAAGGTTGCAACTCTTGTGCTAGTGCATGTGTCAAGTTTACATGGATTTGACATTTTTGACACTTCTTGACATATTGAAAGGATTCCTTCTCCATATTTGGCCAATAATACCCCAAACGCAAGAGTTTCTTAGCTAAAGTTAGTCCACTTGAATGTGTGCCATAGATACCCTCATGAACCTCATGTAAAGCGGTTTCAACTTTGTTACATTCTAAACACCGAAGGAGAGTACCATCAAGACCTTGTCAATAAAGCACATTGGCTATTAAGGTATGTGAAGCTGTTTGTCAAATAAAGTTTCATTTTTGGTTACGAGATAAATTAGGTGGGAGGGTATCGTCTTTCAAATATGTGTAGATTTTCCCATAGGTAGAACCATTAGCCTTGGCTAGATGGTAGATGACTTGGGATTCTAGGTTATCATAGGTAGGGTTAAACAATTTTTCCACCATGAATTCATAACAACTCATTTCTTAGGAATCTATAAGAGAGAAGCAATGGTAGCCATGGCATCAACGACTTTGTTGTCGCCTCTACGAATCTGTTCAAATTTTATCTCCACAAAGTACTTTTTGAAGTCATCAACCATTCTTTTATATGGCATTAATTTGTCATATTTTTTTTGGTGATCATCGTTCACCTGGTTAATGACTAGTTATGAATCACCATAGACATGTAACTTTGTGATCTTCCACTCGACTGCTACTTTGATTCCAATGATCAATGCTTCGTATTCGGCTATGTTGTTGGTGCAAGAAAACATCAGTTTGTAGGAATTTAAAATGGTATGTCCTTGAGGTGTGATAAACAAGATTCCTATGCCCAATCCATGTTGGGTGTAAGAGCCATCAAAGTACAACATCCATTGTGTTGACACTGTGAGGACATCAGCATCTGGAAACTCAATGTTCATTGGATGATTGTCTTGCAATGGTACTTCAGCTAGTTGATCTACTATGGCTTGACCCTTGATTGCTTTTTTGTCCATGTACTAGGTGTCAAAATCACTCAATATCATTACCCATTTGGCTAGTCTTCCTGTTAAGGAAGCTTTGCTGAGGAAGTAGTTCAATGGATCAATCTTTGCTGAGTTTGATGGTGTGAGTCAACATGTAATGTCTTAGTTGTTGGGTAGAAAATACTACCACCAAGCAAGCTTTCTCAATAAAGGTGTAGTTGATCTCATAACCATTCAAGGTCCTACTGATGTAATAAATTTCCCTCTCTTTTCCTGCAAAATCCTCCTATGCCAATAGGGTGCCCAAAGATACTTTGGTTGTTGCAATGTAAAGTATTAATGGCTTTCCTTTAGTTGGCAGTACCAGTATGGGTGGTGACATTAGATATTGTTTTAGTTGATTAAAAGATGCTTCACACTTGTCATTCCACTTGAAAGAGACATTCTTGTGTAATAAGTGGTTGAAGGGGTGAGTTTTATTAGTCAGCTGCACGATGAACCTTCTGATAGACTAGAATATTCCTTGTAAAGATTTAAGTTGATTGATATTTTTAGGAGGCATCTCCATGATGTCTTTGACCTTTGTAGGATCCACCTCGATGCTTTTAGCTAATATAATATATCCCAATAGTTTAGCTGATGTTACGCCAAATACACATTTCTTGGGATTTAACCTCACATTAAATTTCTCCAGTTTGGTGAAGATCTTGTCTAAAATTTCCAGATTTCCCTCTCTAGTGAATGATTTTTCCAATAATTCATCTACATAGTCTTCCATAAAAGTGTGCATCATGTCATGGAAGATGGTGGTCATTGCTCTCTGATATGTGGCTCCAACATTTTTCAACCCAAAAGGCACTACATTCTAGCAGAAAGTGCCCCAAGGACTTGTGAAGGTTGTTTTATCTTGATCTTCAGGTGCTATATTTATCTGATTGTAACCTAAAAAATCCATCCATAAGTGAGAGCATTTCATGTCTAGCTATCAAGTCTATGATGATGTCAATGTTAGGTAGAGGAAAATAATCTTTTGGGCTAGCCTTGTTAAGATCCCCGAAGTCTATGCATATCCTGATGCTTTTGTCTAGTTTTGAGACTGACACAATATTTGATATCCACTCGGCATAGTCAATAGGTCAAATAAATCCCACATCCAGTAGCTTATTTAATTCGGCTTTTACCAAGAGGGTGATATGAGGGTGCATTTTTCTCAACTTTTTCTTTACTGGTTTTATGCTAGGTGGTAGTGATAAATGATGCATGATGAGTTCTAGATATATTCCTAGCATGTTAGCATAAGACCAAGAAAAATTGATTTTCCTCTCTTCAAAGAATTTAGTGAAAGTGGGTTTTTCCTCCTCTATCATGGATGTCGCTAGATGCAGGTCTTTACTATTTTAGCTATGCTGACATTGATGGATTGTGTGGGTTCAATCAACACTAACTATCTCTCTTGATAGTGCTCAAGAAGAGTGTCAAATCTTCCATCTCTTGGTGCCTCGGTGAGGTTTTCACCTTGATATTCCCTCTTTATTTTTACTTTTTCTTGATTTAATAGTGCCATTAAATGGTTTTCACTATTAGATCCATTTTTTATATTCATTTTCTAGCTGAAAGATTTGGAACTCCCCTTTTCTGAAGCTTCATTATGAGGTTCAATGATGGAACATGTTTCAGGATTTTCAAAACAAAGGAAGTTTAAGATGGCGTCATCATTTGAAAAGACAGGTGTGTCAAGCAACTCATTTTGGTCCCAATTAATTAGTTCAAGGTGTATTAATGGAAAAGAATCATAAAATTGGCTTAGATCAAGAGGAGTGAGTGTCGTGATGGCAATGTCACTAGAGTGTCTAATAGCAATATCAAGGTCTATGATGTTACTCTCTTCTGAAGTATCTATCTAGCTCGAAGTATGATTGTCTTCACTTGATTCGTCGATATGTTGTGATCCAATTTCAAGTGGTCTATAACATGAGCTCTATCCCTCCATACATGTTGGTGTATACTTTTGTACCACATAAATTTCCTTATCATGACTAGACTCTTCAGAGAGGGAATCCCATTCATATTCATTGGAGTCTATTTTGGAACTATCTCTCAATTGAAGGATTATCTCGACAACTTACTATCTGGTTTCTTCTTTTGCTTCTTCCTTGTACCCTACTCTCATCTTGTCCTTAGAATTCATTGTGATGGGTTTTATTTGTTCTATGATGCCTTCCTTTCTTTTACCAATATGATGTTTTCCCTTATATCCCATCTTTTCCAAGATTGTCTTCCCTTTGCCATACTGCTCTGTTTGTACAGTTGAAGTGGATGCTTGTGATGCTTCATCATCATTGTATAACTAGTTTAGAACCTCTTTGTCTTTTTATTCATCGACTAAGGTGCCTACTTTTACAAACTTGCCATCAAAAAGTGTGGTAGGTTGTGATGATTGTTTCCTTGATGTTGATGGCTACCTATATGACTTAGGAGATATTGAAAGTTGTGATAAACATAATGATTGCTCAAATGAATATTCTTGTATGCCTTTTTCTTTCAATTGGATCTTTTCAACTTGTTTTGATAGGGAATTGATTTGTCCTTCCTAATTTTGTGTAATAGAATTACCAACACCTTTTTCTTTTGATTGGTCCTTCTTCTCAACCCACTTTAACAAGGAATTTAGTTGTCTTTCACTGTTGGATGAACTAGGAGTTGTAGCTTCCCTGTTGTGTGGTACAAAAGTGTCTTGGGTTGTTCTGAGTGTGGAAATATTGGGGGTTGTTGGAATTAGTATCAATAGTAATGTCTTGCATGTTAAAAGGAAATTTCAAACACTAGTGATATGTTGACGGTACAACTTACATCTCATGAATCGAAGGACATCCCAAGTGTATGTTGTATGTTAATTTTTTGTCCAACACTTGGTAGATTATGTCTTTGACCACTATTCCCACTTGAATAGGTAGCACTATCAACCCTTGGGAGGACCTTTCTTCATCATCATATGCTTTTATTGTGATTTTCCTTCTAGGATCAATAGCATTTTTAGAATATCTAAGTGCACAGACAAGTTTTAGAGTGCAAATATTTAAGCCAGCTCCTCCATCTATTAGAACATGTTTGACGCAATGTTTATGGATTAAAACCTCAATGTGGAGGGAAAAATTATGTGGATGGGTGATAGATACATCATCATGTTTAGAAAATGATAGGCAGTGTAGTGCAGTCAAATGTCCCACCATAGTCTAAAATTGGAAAACTTCCAAGTTGTTTGGTACTGTGGTGGCCACTAGAGCTTGTTCTAAGATTTCTTTGTGCTCTGGTGAAATCTTGAGAAGCTCTAATATGGATATTTGAGCGAGTATCTTTTGCAACTAATCAAGTATGTTATATTGAGTTGTAGGTGTAACAATTGTTTTGGATGTGGAAGGGGTATCTCCTTTCAATGTTACCTTGGCTTGTCCACTTGTTATTGCATTGATTGGTGAATTATGATCGGTGACTTATCTATTTTTTCTTTGATTTTAATGACATTGATTTGGTTGTCATTTTCAACAATGTTGGTGATCAAATTTATTGGCACAAGGTCATTGATTTGATGTGAGGTGGTGTTGATATCAGGGTGATGATTTTTAGTTGTAGCAATGTTTCTTTGGTTCTTGATTTCAATGTCTTTGGTTTGATGTTCAACCACCTCAATACAATGAATGGTAGAATCATAAATATAGTTTAAATTTTTTCCCTTGGTATTTGATGAAGAAGATTCCCCTTTTTCATAGTTTGGTAGAGGGTTCTTGAATGCTCCATGATCATTGTTTGTTTGGGGTCCTTCTACGAATATGGTCTTGTTGTTAATCAAGTCTTGTATCAAGTGTTTTAATTTCATGCAATCATTGGTTTTATGTCCTTTTTTTTTATGAAAGTCACATAAATGTGCATCATTCCACCATGGAGGCTTAACTTGTGGTTCCCAGTTTATTTCATCTGGTAATGTTATGACTTTAGCTTCAATAAGTTCCTTTAATGTTGATTATGATGATTGTCCCAAAGGTGTGAACCTTCTTTGATTTGAGGATGTTCAATATGATGGTGTTCTAGATCTAGCATTACCTTGATTGTTGCTTTGGTTGACATTTTGGTTGTTGTTTTGGTTGTTGGGTGGATTGTTGTTTTGATTAGTTTTGGTGGTAGTTGTTGTTAAGTTGAATACAAGTTTTGCATTTTGGGTTTCAACTACACCATCATCGTTACCTAAATTCTTGTTTTGTTGCCAAAACTTTGGTTTGTCACCACTGTTATAATTGTTAGAGGATTTTGATGTGTTGTTTCCATTGTAAAGTTTTATGACTCCTCTTTTGACCAAAGCTTCTTCAATTTTAATCCCATTTTCAATCAATTTTTCGAAGGTAGGTGGACATTGCAATTCCAATGTGTAGCTCATCTCATCATTTAGGTTATCAATAAATATTTCCATCTTTTCTTTTTTAGGTATGGGACGAGAATACCTCACAAATAACCTTCTCCATTTTTGTAGAAAAGTGAGGAATGATTCACCCTTTTTATGTTTCAAGTTGCAAAGGTCTTTCATTGTTATATCATGTTGGATGTTATAAGAATATTGGGTGATGAACTTGTTAACCAATTCTTCAAAGGTTCTAATTGGTGGTGTGAGTTTGGAAAACCATTCAAGGAATTGTCCACCTAGACTTTGTGGGAACAATCTCATCTAATAAGTTTCTTCATGAGAAAATTCAAGACTCATGGTTCTAAATTCCCTCACATGATCTATTGGATCAGTTTTACCTTTGTATTTTTCATACTTTGGGAATTCTCAATGTTTGGGAAAAGGAATTATGTGGATATCTTGATCAAAAGGATATGGACAAATGTCTTGGATCAAGTATCGCTTTGAGGTTCCCCTTTGAATGCCAAGAATTTGTTGTTGGAGGTTTTTCATTTGATGAGTTAGGGCAGCCACTTGTTCTATATCATTTTTAGGATTTTTGGGAGGTGCTTTCAATTGATTAACATCAAAGTCATCAGGAAATTTGACACCTTGTTTAGCCAACATTAGGAGGTATTTTTCCCCATTTCTTTCAAAAATATTTTCTAACCACTTATGGAAATTCAGATCTTGTTCATCATTTTGGATGTCTTCCTTAGTTATTTCTTCCCTTTCATTATTGCGGATTCCATGGAAAGGATTCTAATCAACCTCATCCATGGTGTTTTGTGTTTCACTGTTTTGAGTTTTGATGTTTGTAGTTTCGATGCTTTGAGTTCCAATGTTTTGTGTTTCAAGTTCTTTTTCTTTGAGTTTCTACTTTTGTAACCTTGTTTGAACATGCATACAAGTGTTATACTTTGAATAAACTTTGATCTTTGATTGGAAGAGTGCCAAGGATTAAAACTAAGTCAAACAAAATGACAAATTCTATTGATGAGACTAAGTCTAATTTGATTATACAACTTTGTTTCCTGATGAAAGGATGACAAATCCTGATGATGAAACTAGGCTTAACAATCAAAGTTATGATAAGTTTGATGATTTAAGCACTTTTAGATGTTAGATATTGGTTTAATTTGGAGAAACTCCACTTGTAGAGGTCATTTTTTAACAAGTTTAGACTTTTTTGTACCTAAGGAATGATTCTGGCCTGAAAAAGATTTTGAATTTTGGTTCAAACTATGAAACAGGGGATAAATTCAACTCTTAGGTTTTGCATTTACTAGATGCGCTAAAACAGAGCCTAAATGCACTAAAATAGAGAATGAATGAACTAAAAGATTGCATAGATGTGTTATAATATTTCCTAAATGTGCTAAAACAAAGGGTCAATGTGCTAAAATATGCAGTGTATGTGCTATAATAGAGGGTAAATGCACTGGAAGATTGCACAGATGCGCTATAAAACTGTCTAGATGCACTAAAATAGAGAATGAATGCACTAGAAGATTGAACAGATGTGCTAAAATAGAGAATGAATGCACTAGAAGATTGCACAGATGCACTAAAATAGTGCTTGGATGCGTTGAATTGGGAAAATGCAACAGTTTCTTGCAAGTTGATTTGATTTTTATGATTTTCCAATCAGAGAATTGGTTGTTTCAAAGGATGTTTTCTAAATCAAGGTTTTCACTTCCAATGTGTGATGTTTTGTTTGAATTTTTTTTTAAAACACATTAAACATGTACAACTTTAGGCTGTGTAGGATAATATTTACTAGATTCCCACTTGGATTTTACTCCAACTGTACCTACTTTTAGCGGATAATTAGAAGCTTGACCACACAGGCTCCCCCTTATAGTGCAATTTCTTCTTGAGTCATCCAAGCTTCAATACCCATGAATCTCCCATGGCATACTTCTCATCTCTACTAAAAGCCGCAAAAATGTGGGATGGCTTCAAAGGTTAGACCTTCTGTGCTAGTAAATAGAATAAGGATTTTGGCTTGCTATAACAAAGGGTTCTAGTATAGGCATTCTTTTCATGGGGGATCACCCATTCGGCAAGAGACCATTGTTTCCCTTCTTTTCAAAACAATCCTCATGATACTTGAACTTTCCTCAAGTACCCACATTTATATTCCAGTTGGAAGTCACTTGGATTTAGCGTGTTACCAGTTGGGTTGTTCCCTTGGGCGATTACTTTTTCCCACAAGGAAGACCCTCTATGGATAAAACAAAATAAAAATGAATGGGTCTAGCTTTTTGGTCACCCAGTTAAGGGGAGAGCATATGCCTACCATTCATTAAGCACAAAAGATATGGTGTTCTTTAACCTTCTAATTAAGCTAGATGCCTATCTTAATTAAAAGAAAGTATTAAATAACTCTAGCCCCTGCATAAATCATTACTAGTTATATAAATTTGTCTTTGAACAACATATCATCCACCTGTAAGCATAAACCAACAATTAGTTCTCAGGATTTTAATAGTTTTCAAATTTAAACAGATGTGCTAAAACAAGCATACAATGCACTAAAACAACTACTCTATGCGCTAAAATAACTAATGTATGTGCTACAAGAACTAATGAATGTGTTAAAAGAACTAAAGGATGCACTAAAGTATTGATAGAAAGCATTGAAAGACTCCATGTATGTGCTAAAATAGTTGCTCAATGCACTGAAAGAAATGTTGTATGTGCCATAATAGAAGTTGAATGCGCTGAAATAGTTGTTGAATGTGCTGTAATAGAAATCAAATGCACCAAAAGATTTGGCGTATGCACTAAAAGAACTCATGGTCGTGGTAAAACGTCATGTCTAGCCTATTCACAAGAACTTTTCTAGAAAATTGTTAAAAATGGGGTTGTGCCCCATAGTGGGCGCCAATTTATGTGTTTGTGAAATGTGGGAGAGTTAGTAAATCAATAATAAAACACACAAAGATCAATGAGACGTATTATATTACAGATTTGAATCAAAGAACTAATCTATTTGCAATAAACAAATCTCTAAAAAATATTCCATTGTTCTCTATTTTCAAGGATTCATTAAATCATTTGGCTTTCAAATTTTATATGTGCACTATGATTGTTAGAATGACAACTTGATAAACGAGATGCTATTCAAAATGTAAGAAATCTAAGTTCCTACAAGAAACTATGCAATAAAAGCCATGATACTATGATAATGGCAATATTGACAAAATGGATAATAATGCTAAATTATGTGATACAAATGTTGCATAAAAGGCTAAAATGATTTTTCATATGCTCAAATATTAACTATTGATTTGATAAACTAAAATGTACTTACAAACTAAGACATGATTCTAAGTTAGAATGATAAAACAATGCAACTTGCTAAATGCTAAATGATCAAATTCGAAATGCTCCAATGCTCCAAAGCTATTCTTGCATAATAAGTTTAGTAAAAGATCTAATGATAAATGTTGTAGCAAAGGGTTGTATTTATAGGATTTTCAAAGCATGTGTGATGTGGCAGCGATCGACAATCTAGATTTTGACATGGGGGATGAATAGTGGAGATGGAAGAATCAAGGAGGATGTTCGCTTGACCAAGGGCAACATGCTAAATGGATGAAGGAATAAAGTGTGTGAAAAATAATCCATGTGTTAAAATTTTGTTGAAGATAAATGTAATTTAAATATTAGTCATATTTAATTACATGTGACATTTGATGACATGGCCAAAAAGTGTTGTGGACATGTGACTAAATTTGAATTTGAAGATATTTAATTAAATAAAAACAAACTATAGCCATTTGTTTATTTAATTAAATATAGAAGAATGTGGTTTAGAATAAAGAATTTAGAAAAGTGTGAACTATATAAATAAATTGAGAATCTATTTATAAGTAGTTGAAATAAAGGGAGTTTATTAATTAAATAGCTAGTATTTAATTAATTGTCTCGACCAATTTTAGGTGTATACAATTATATTATATTTATTATTTATATATTAACTATTCTATTAGCTATTATTATAGAATAATATATTAATATTATATTATGATATAAATATTTATTATTTATGTCATTAATTTATGTATTTATTATTGTGTTATTATATTATTATAATTATGTCATTATCATATTATTATATTATATTTATTATTTAAATATCAACTATTATATCAAAATTCGGCTATAGCTTATCATGGTCTCAAATTGGCTCAAACCAAAGGTTATAGAAAAGTTTGGCTAGAGGGGGACTCTCTGAATATTATAAATAATTTGAAAAATTGCAACCCTCCCTCTTGGACTATTGAGTCCTTGATAAGGGATTTGAAAGATATTTTGAATTCTTTTGATGAGTTCTATATTTCACACATCTTAAGAGAAGGTAATGGGCTAGTAGATTTTTTTGCTAACATTGGAGTTAAATATTTTAGGGAGTGGAGTCTAAATGACCCTCTTCATATAGAGGCTATTGCCATTATAAATCATGAGTGCTGATTTTATTTGGATTATCGTCTCTTTATGGTTGGCGGTGTGCATGCTCTTCATCACATGGCAGATTGTTATGAGAAAGTATGGTATGCAATATTTGAATCAAGTGATTCATATGGGAGTAGGGTGTCATAGGAAATAGAAAAAATTGGTCTTTATTATCCCTTGTCCCAACTCTAGCCTCACATGGATTCTGGGTAGTTTTGGCATTGTTTTCCAGAGCCTTCTCTGTTATGTGCTTGGTGTCTATAAGCTGGTTTTTGTTGTTAATTGTGGTGAGATGGGTGGTGATAGAAATCATGTCGAACCCAAATCTTGTGCTACAAGGGAAAGGAAGGAGTTCTAGCAAGTGCTAGTGAAGGGAGGGTTAACCCCCTATCTAGAGAAACTTCATGGCAATAATCCCCAGGTAACAGACCTTTTTGTTAAAGGATGGAATGACCGAGTTCTTAAGCTTTATGGGACTAAGTTTGAGGTTAATGAAGAATTTATTGTGGGTATTACGGGCCTAGATATGGATGGAATGAAAGTCTTTAGGGACAAAAAAGAGGTGCAAACTACAATGAATTGAATTTTTTTTTCAAAGATGATGAAGAGAAAGATTTAAAGACTGCTAGGAGTGGTGGATATCAACGAAGCTCCCTAAAAGATTTATGGGGGGGAATTTCTGAGGAATTGATGCACTACATTACCCTAGAAGGCCATTTTTTGGTAGTGAATGCATATCATTTCATTCTACTTAACCGCTTTCAACATAAGAAGAGGGTTTCTTTCCCATTTTATCTTCTTATGTCTCTTGACTCTTGTATCAAGGATCACAAGAAGAACCCAAAAAATCTCATATTTCATGTTGGGTTGATCCTCCTTATCTCTAATTATGCGAATACTTTTGAGTTTCACAAACCGATGGTGACTCCAAAGGGTAAAATGCCCAACCCTGTTGAAGGGTATGATACAACTTCCGAAGATGAACCAGTCAGCAAAAAGGTCAAGAAAAGGAAGTTGATTTTGGAAAAAGAGGATGAGTCAGAGGAGGATGTTGAATCCGTTCCTAATTCTCTTGCTTCTCTGGAAGGGGGTCCACAATGCCCTCACTCGGGAAAGAAGAAAAAAGGGGAAGCTTGTGCTAGTGGAGGGTACTTAACCTGTAGTGAAGAAGTTGTTGTGTCGATTAGGGGTCTGAAGGTGAAGAATGACCTAAATGGGGAGGCTTCCTCATCGTCCTCGATTGACAAAAAGAAGGTTCTGGGTGAAGTGAGTGGGAGGAAAAGGGTTTTGAGGACTACAAGCCAAATCCTAGAGCATGGCCATCCTCTCATTATTATGAGTGACCTCTTTGCTAATGATTCCCCGAGTGTCAAGCCAATTATGTAGGTGAAAGATAACTATGGGGATGTTGTTGGTGCTTTAGAGACCCAAGGTGTGGACTTAGAAAGGATTATGAAGAGAAAGGCAGTGGTAGAGGAAATTGTGAGTTCCATCCACAAGCTTAAGTCTCCAATTGTTGTGGAAATACGTAAGTACTCCCTTGTTGATAAGGATAGGATTAGTTCCTCTGAGGAGGATGCCCTAGGAAAAGGGGTATTTAATATTGATAGAGATGATTATTTTGATGTACTTGGGACTATGTATGAGGGGTCTATTGTTTTGTTTAAGCTTTTTAAATGGTTTTTCCATGAAATCAACAAAATGAATGTCAGAGTTAGGGGAATGGTTAATAAGGCTAAGGGTTCCTCTATTCAGAATCAGATTGATGAGCTATTTGACTCCTTAAATAATGTGGCCTACTTTTTTGAGAAGGAAACCCACAAAATGAAGCAGAATATGGAAGGAAGAATCCTCATTCTTGAGGATCAAATGGGGAAAATTCAGGATTCTCTGATGAGTGGAGGGGAGGGTCATAAAATTGTTGGAAAATTTGAGTCTACTACTATTACTTCTCCTGGGGTTAATGTTAAGAAGCAGAAAGATAGTTCCCATGATGTTGAGGTTGTTGCTGCTAGCAAGCAGATGGGGGAGGATGTTACTGGTGGTAAGGGTGGTGAGAAAGGTATTGTTTTGATTTATGAGGTAAATATGGATGGTCCTGGAGCCAAGACTAGGAACAAAATCAAAGCTCAAGATGGGGCATATGGGAAGGATAGTTCTCATGTTTTTGATGATGCACAGAAAGCTACAGATTATGAAGTGGAGGCAATAGACATTCTAAAAAGCATGTAGTGTTGTTGGTTGGTCCTCCTTTTTGGTTTTTTTTTTGCTGATGGGTCACTGTTGTTGGGTTGTTTTTTGGCTTAATGTTGTTATCTTTTTTTCAACTGCTTTCTGATGTAAAGGGTTTTGGGCCCCTTCAAAACCCATTTTTTACCTTTAATCAAAACTATTATATCAAAATTTATAACAAAATTTAATAAAACAAATAATTATAAATAATAAATTTTAATTATTATTTGTAATTTCATTAAAAAACATAAATAATTAAAATAAATTTAAAAGTTAAATTTAGATCAAAATTTAAGACATTTCAAATTTGGTTTATGTTTTGCACACATTTGTATAGTAAATGAGATCAAATGATAGATCATTTAGAAAATGAATTTAATATTATTATTAATTTTATTTTATTCAATAATTTTAATGAAATTTGAATTGTCTTAATTTTTTAAAAATAATATGATTTTATTTGAATCATAATTTTATATTATAAAATGGAGGATGGCGTTCTTGGCTCTGTGCGTTGAGCTAGGGTAAGCATGCCCTAGTTTGCTTCTCTGAATGCTTTTGGTTGTGCGTTGGTGGGGGGATTCTACAAGCATTAAGGGATTTTTGGAGGCTGTGTCTTC
The DNA here is from genome assembly GCA_007258455.2 of Sequoia sempervirens. Classification (NCBI taxonomy): domain Eukaryota; kingdom Viridiplantae; phylum Streptophyta; class Pinopsida; order Cupressales; family Cupressaceae; genus Sequoia; species Sequoia sempervirens. The sequence goes on from VDFB02000003.1 coordinate 326,961,760, forward strand.
CTTGCTACTAATTCTTTAATCTTTCTGCTGTCTATTTGTGCATGGTGGTCATTCTGTGGCTTCTTAGGCTATGGCCTGTGAAGGTTTTTTCCTGGCTAGTGTTGGTTGTCGAAGTAAGGCGTTTTGGGTGTTTCTTGGCTACTTGGAGCATGGGTCTATGGTTTTTTCAAGCAGCGGTGTATGCTAGGAAGTGGTGTGTAGAGTGGTGGAGCTAGGGGGGTTTGGTGTTGAAGGTAGGGGTAGTGGATGTTGTGCTTGTGGTGTGTTTTGAGCCCTCTTCCGTAGGTGTGTGGGGTGGTGTGGTGTCATTTCCTTGGGGGAGGATTTTTTGTTTTAGTGGTCTCTGAGGGCTTTGCATGTTTGTTTGGGGCCTATTTTTCATCAATGGCGCTCGGGGAATCGTCTAGGGCTAGTCCCAAGTTGGATCTCCATTCCACATTTGGCTTGAAACCCTCATGGCAGGGTCCAAAGATTTTTGATAATAACCTTTTCTCGATGGAACTAGAGAAGCTTGAGACAGGCTCATCAGGAGGGCTTCGAATTTCAAAGATTAATGGGTGCCTCGAAAGGTGTAAAGAGAGGCCAAATGTAGTCATTCCAATGGAGATGTTGGCAGAGGATATCAATTATTACTCAAGGCATTCTTTGTTCTACAAGTTCTTGGGATTGAAAATTTTGCTACAATTTTTGGATGCCTGGGCACAAAGGACGTGGATGTCAGAGGGGGAGATGGAGATCTAACTCTTGGAAAATAACTATTTCATGGTTACTTTTGATTGCATGGCTGATCAGAATGGGGTTTTTGAGGGGGGGTCCTACTTTTACAACTAGGTGGGTTTGTTCATTAAGCCATGGCATGTGAGCTTCAACTCGGTGGAGGAGCTCCCGAGTCGGGTTCCTATTTGGGTTCATCTTCTGAGGCTCCCAGTTGAATGTTGGCGTGAGGATGTTTTGTTCTTATTGGCCTTGAGGTTGGGGAAACCTATTGGTTCGTCACAACAGATGCAATTCAAGAAGGTAATGACTTATGCCTATTTTTGTGTGGAAATTGATTTAAATAAACCATTGCCAGATTCTCTAGAGGTGTGTGCTGGAGAGTATTCATGGGTGTAGCAGCTTGACTATGAAACTTTACCTTTTCGTTGTCATCTTTGCCATGAGTATGGCCATCTCCAATGTAGATGTCCAAAGACCAGGCCTCTAGAGGCTCAATCATCTCAACCTCCTCGTCAACCACCTAGGGGGAATAAGGGCAAGGACCCTATTCTGAGTGGTGGGGTTGGGGATGATGGTTTCATTTCGGTCAGAGCTCATAATAGAAATAAGGGATAGAAAATGACGCTAAGGGAAAGGAAAGATGATGATTATCTTAACAAGTTTGAGATATTGGATGAACTTTGCCAGCAAGAAGTGAATCCAGGATTACTAGATCTGGGTCAAGGGACTATGGATATTGAACAGCATGGGCCACTTGTGGAGGCAGTATAGATTGTCTAGCAAGAGATGAGTATGGGAGTGTTGGGATCAGAGTAGGAAGGGCAAGGTCTGGGGCAGGTTGGGCTTAGTTCATAGGTGGCTATTGTTTCACAGGCTGATGGGGTGAGGAACTTGTAATTAGACCAACAGATGGTGACTCAGGAAGAGTTGAATTGTATTGTTGAATCTGTGAAGGGAGGCGAGGCTTTGGCTCAACCCTTGTGGAAAGTGAGCATAGAAGTGAGTAACATCAATAAGTTGTATCCTCATTGGGTATTTTGCAAAAAGATCTGAAGAAAGGGGGGGCGGAGAAAGGTTCTAAGTTGGGGAGGAAGAAATATGTGGAAAAGATTAAATTGATTGGGGAGACTTTGGTGGAGTTAGGGTTAGTTAAGACTTTGGATTCACATTTCTCAGGTCCTTTGAAATGATAGTCCTTTCATGGAATTTAAGGGGCTTGAACAGTGGCCCTAGACAAATATTTGTTCGGGAGTTGGTTAGTTGTCACTCTCTTGATGTCCTTTTCTTGCAAGAGACTAAACTTTCTGTTGAGTATATGATGGATTTAGCACCCAAACTTTGGAGGAATGGTGAGTGCCAGTGCATTGGAGCTCTGGGGTCTTTTGGGGGGGTGGCTTGCTTTTGGAACCCATGAAAGATCTACCCCCAATGGTGGGTGTCCTCTAGGTCCTCCCTCTCCATGATGGCTTCTTGTTTTATGTTAGGAGAAAGTGTTCTCTTATCCAATGTGAATGTGCCTATGGATTTGCAAGGCAAGTAAATCCTATGGTCAATCATTCGATCTATCTGTAGCATGGTTCCTTTCCACCCTTGGATTATTGGGGGTGATTTTAATGCTATCACGGAGCTGGCAGATAAGAGGGGTGGTACTGGTAGGTTGGAGGCTTCCGTGCTACTACTCCAGGACAACATTTCCACTCTAAATCTTGTTGATATCAAGCTGAGCAATGGACTTTTTACCTGGAATAATAGGAGGGTTAGTGATAATTGCATTACTGAACGCCTAGATCGGTTCATGGTCTCTTGCTTTTGGGTTGGTGGTTTGTGGTTGTCTAGCTCTGATATATTGGACTAGAGGGGTTCGAACCATTGGCATATTAATCTTTCTATTCTATCTACTCTCTTACCCAAGACTTTATCCTTCAAGTTCCAGTTGATGTGGCTGCAGGATCCTGACCTTCATGGCTATGTGGCTCAATGGTGGCGGGATGGTAGACCCTCCTTTGGTACAGCTATGTATGTCTTTGCTAAGCTTCTTTAGTTTGTTAAGTATCAGCTTAAACGTTGGAATCATCAATGCTTCAGTAATATTTTCAGTGCTAAGTCGGCAGCTCAGGCAGATCTGGATGGTATCATTAGGTTGATTAGGGAAAATGGGGCAACAGAGAATCTGATGGAGGAATCAAGGGCCTTGAAAGCTTTGGAAGAGTGGGAGGTGCGGGAGGAGATCTTTTGGAAGCAGAAGGCTTGAGTTGATTGGCTCCAGGAGGGAGATAGAAATTCTACTTTCTTCTTCAATTCTGTTAATGCTAGGTGTCATGGTAACTCTATTCCTATCTTGGTCAATGATAGAGGGGAGACTCTTTCCTCATTCTGGGATATCTCGAGGGAAGCGGTCCAATATTTTACTTCTTTATTCAGTGAGGATGTGTAGGTTAGCTTAATGGAGGAAGCTCAGGTCCTCTCTTGTATCCCTTCCTTGGTGTCTCAGGACATGAAGGATCAACTCATGGGAGAAATCACCCTTGAGGAGCTAGAGGAGACAGTGTTTCAGATGAAGAAGGGGAATGCCCCAGGCCTGAGTGGCTTCCTGATTGAATTCTTTCAAGAATTCTAGGAGATTATCAAGATGGAGTTGTTGGCGGTTGTCCAAGAATCTCAAAGGAACAAGCATATGTTAAAGGCATTGAATTCCACTTTTCTTGCTCTTATTCCCAAGGAAGAGGGGGTAGATAGATTAAGTTAGTTTCATCCTATTTCGTTGTGCAATGTGGTATATAAGATTATTTCCAAGCTAATTGCTAATAGGCTGAAAAAGTGGCTGCCAATGCTCATTTTTGAGGAGCAGAGTGGTTTTGTGGAGGGCAGGCAGATTCTAGATGGTATTGTCATAGCTGCTGAGTCCATTCATTCTATGGCTAATTCGAGAGATAAGGCGATGTTTATCAAGCTTGATATGGCCAAGGTGTATGATAGGGTCTGATGGGCTTTCCTTTAGAAGGTTTTGGGTGCTCTTGGCTTCAGTGAGGACTAGATTCAATGGGTCGTGAGTTGTATCAAGTCAGTTTCATTCTCTGTCTTAATTAATGGGGAGCACACTAAGCTTTTCGGTGCCTCTCAAGGGTTGCGGCACGGTGACCCTCTCTCTCCTTACCTATTCCTCCTATTGGTTGAAGGTTTGGGGCGCCTCTTGTGGAGACATGTGGAGTTGGACCTAATCCAGTGGTGGTGTTGGAGGGGTGATTTACCCCCGCAATCCCATTTGTAGTTTGTTGATGATACTACTTTGATGGGGATGGCTACTATTCGGGAATCCATGGGTTTCTATAAGGTTATGGATATCCATCTTGGAGCTTCAGGTTAGAAAATTAATGAGGACAAGTCTTCCATCTTCTTCTTCAACACGCCGAATTCTATTCAGAGGAGAATTGCTCAGATTCTTCGGTTTCAGATTGGGACTCTCCCATTGACTTATGTTGGTATTCCTATTGATGTGGGAAAGTTATCTAGGGATTCATGGGTGCCTATCTTGGATAAATTTTAGGCTAAAGTGACCCATTGGACCACTCATTGGCTTTCCTTCGCGGGTAGGGTTCAGCTACTTAAGTTGATTATTCAAGCTCTCCCCATTTACCAATGTATGCTTCAGGTGGCCCCTTTGGGCTTTGTTAAGGAAATGGACTCATTAGCAAGACAATTCTTATGGGCTGGTAGTTTGTCCTCTTCAAAATGGAACCTTGTTAAATGGGACATTGTGTGTTGGCATAAGTAGTTTGGGGGTTTGGGGCTAAGGCATTCCTCACTGGTAGGTACTACTCTAGCTGCTAAATTTTATTGGCAATGGTGTATAGAGTAGGATAAGATATGGGCCAAGATCCTTTCACTTAAATATTTCAAGGAGATGCCTCAGGAAGATATCCCTCGGTACCCTTTGGTGGGGAAGGGGTCAGCCATTTGGGCTACTCTTAAGAAAGGAGTGGCACTTGTCAAGGAAGGGTTATTCTAGATTTGTAAGCATGGGACGAAGGTTCACTTTTGGGTAGACTTGTGGGACGGTTACCCCCCCCATTATCTCTCAGTTCCCTAACTTGGCAACCCTAAGTCAGAGATTTGTTGATGTGGGTTGGTCAAGGGTGTGTGACTTTAAGGTGTTTGATTGTCATGGGTAGCATGTGAGAGCCAGATGGAAGAAGCTTGATGAATGGTCGATGGGGGGAATGGAGGAGTGTATGATGCTTCATAATATCCTCTCTGGTAGACAATACAGTTCCCTTCGAGAGAAGGATGTTCTTGCTTGGTCTCCCAATAAGAGAGGTCAGTATACTATTGCTTTTGGTTACTAGAGGCTGCTAGCTCAAAAGGTGGAAGGAATTGAAGTGCCTTGGTGGAAGAGGGCCTGGCATAAGTTTTATTGACCCAAGTGTAACTATTTTTTTTGGACTTTGGCTTGGAACAGGTGTCTCACATGGGATAATATTTAGAAGCGTGGTTTCCAAGGACCCTATAGGTGTGTTCTTTGTGGAAATGATGAGGAGAATGCTTCTCACCTATTTTTTAGGTGTCCTTTTTCAGTGCAGCTCTAGCATTTTTGGTGGGGAGTTTGGAACAGTCCCTATGTTCATGCCTCTTCCTTGGTTGAATTTTGGACAAGTTTGGGGAGACCACCCTCATTGGCACCATTCTTACAGGATGCGTGGCATGTTGGGCCTATTTTCCTATTGTGGCAAGTTTGGTTGGAACAAAATAGGAGGATTTTTAGAGGGGAGCACTTGCATATACAACAGGTTTGGTTTAGAATCCTTGGGATGATTTAGGAGACGTTGGAAGCAAAGGGTGAGGTGGTCTTGCCACTTGAAAAAAGGGATGCGGAGATGGTGGCTAGGCTGGGATTCAAAGAGTTATCCCCAACAGCTGCTTGTTGTAAGCAAGGTAGGCAGGTGCGGGAGCGTGTTCAGAGGGAGGGGAATTGGAAACCCCCTCAATTGGACTCTTTGAAGATTAATAATAATGGATCTTCCAAGGGAAACCCAGGCCCTGCTAGAGTTGGTGGGATTGGTAGAGACTCTTCTGGCTCGGTGGTTTTTCTCTTTTCTATCCATAAGGGTTTGCAGACTATTAACCTTATGGAAGGGTTGGCGATCCTTTAGGCTTTGGAATGTGCCTATGAGAGGGGATGGCGTAGGGTTATTTGTGAAGCAGATTCTCAGGTTCTTGTTAACTTACTCAATCATAAGAAGATGTCTGATGTTAGCTGGCAACTGGTGGTGATGGTGCAACAAATTTGGCAAGTTGGGATTTTGATGGAAATGGTGTCTTTTGTCCATATTCCAAGGGAATGGAATAGGACTATGGATTGTTTGGCAAAATGGGCTTCTATGCATGGGGAAGGATGGTAGATTGAGGATTGGGCTCAGATCCCCCAGGAGCTCAATTTGGACTTGGAGAGAGTTCTTGTTGAAGACATGGTGGGTGTGGGATGATTTTATCTCTTGCTTTGCTGGTTCTTTTTGGGCTTTGTCCCTATATTTTTTGTAATCCTTGTTTCTAATATTCAATAAAGTTTTTACCCCTTTTTATTAAAAAATAAAATAAAATTATATTATAAAATTAAATAATTATTTTAATTATAAAAAATCATAATTTCTAAATTTAAATAATAAAAATTATTATAACTATTCAAATTATAATTCATGATCATACATGAGATTGAAAGTACATGTTAATTAAAAATGATAAAAAAATTGATCTCAAATTTTATAATATTTAAAAATTAATATAATTATTCAAATTGCCGTCTTCCATTTGTCAGAAAGCCCTTTTATCGTACGGTCATACTACTTCTATATAATGACAAGATTTGGTGAATTAGTAGGTTAAAAAAATAACTTTATGTCCTCTCAATATAGACGACATGTCGGCCAGTCATTTTGCCCGCCTAAACCCATCAACGTCAAGCATTCATCGTCAAAACTAGAGCAAAAACCAATAGCGGTAGGGAAAATAGTAAAAAAGTGATGAAAAATGATGCACGACTAAGATTGATTTAACCCCCTTGTAGGGTCTCTCGAGGTTTGTGAACCATTGACGAGCAAAGTGAGCTTTACAAGCTCAAATAGGACATGCCTTCGACCTAATAAAAACATTCAATGATCAAATCTAATTCATTAAAAATTTTAATAAAGATAAAAAAAATTATATGTTTCTAATTTTCAAAATTATTTTATGATGCAAGGAAACAACATATATAAATAAACTAAGTGATTAAATCATTTTTTTTCAAGATTGTCCATGATCATATATGGCTTAGTCACATAAATAGACATGGATAAATTAGTTAAAAATAATAATTATAATTATAATTTATTTATTTTTTGAATATTTGTAACAAGCATTCATATTTCTATTAAATGCAAATTTTCATTATAGAATACTTTAACTCATATAAAATAATTTCATATAAATATTTCATTTAAAATAAATAAATTTAAAACTAATATTTATTGCATGTGTTTAAAGTAATTTTGAAATAAAATATTACATATTGAAAATAATTTTATAATCAATATTCATTATTTTAAATAATTTTTCAATAAATATTATATTTATTATAAATAAATAAATTATATTTCTACCTTGAAATTAACACATTATCAAATGAAAAGTTGCTTCTACAAATTTCTTTTACTTTATGATAAAAATGATTTTTTTTTCACTATTTTTAGTTGAAGCACTTTTGACTAAAATGGCTCAAGCTAAAATAATTTATATGGCATTTATTGTGGTAGGGAACTCCCTCCTTCAAAACAAATTCATCAAAACTTCAACTTTAAAGCTTAGATTTATCCAACCAAGAGTATTTTCATGAAAACCTAAAAATATCCTTTCAATTTCAAAGTCTACAATCTAGATCTTTTTTTTAATATTTGGATTAGTTTTATTATATAATGAAATATGAGGGTACGTAAATTTGTTTAAAATATACAATATACTAGAGGAAAGAATTATCTTCTAAAGGGTATAATATTTTTCTTAACTATTAAAAAATAAGATAGGCCTCTCGTCAAAACTATGACATTTTGAATAAATTTGACTTCAAAAATTACTAAAAAAAACAATATTCATCAATATTCTAATTTCTTTTCCATGCACTATATATTCAAGTTATCTAAATAAATAAATAAATCAAAAAAATATATTAATTTTGGAATGTCTTATTGACCTCATTTAAAAAATAATAACAATTAAAAGTATTCTCTTAAATTTATTATAAAAATATCAAGCTAATTTTTAAAATTGAAAAAAAATTATAAATATAAACTATATTAAGAATTTTACATTTAATTATTTTATAACAATTTAAATTTTAGTACATGTCACTTTTAAGTAGTTCAAGTTAAATATTTATATTTGTGTTGGCTATTTTCTTTATAAAAGTGTGACAAAGTTCTCAACTTTCAACCTACATTCAAGTGATAGCAATAAAATAAAAATTGTCTCATTTCCAATAAAAATAATGATTAGATATAGACCTAATAAAGCCCAACCCCAAAAAATATGAAAATGGTGTTGACCTAAGCTCTTACCATAGGAGTTTGTAAACCTTGGGAATGAGCATCATGCTCTCCATGAGTGGATTATTTATCTCCTCAATGATCCCCATGAGGAAGAGAATCGCCTCAATTGGAGCTAGGATTCAAAGGGATATGACAATAATGCATAGATAATTTCCCTAATGATCTAAGAGCACTTGGGCATGCACCAATTCTAATGCAACTTTTTTGGCTTTTATTTGAATTTATATAATCACATTGAAACAAATTATTTCCTTAGTATAAAGTGATAAATTAGAAACATATAATTTTTAAAAAATAAAGAAAAAATTCTATATTTCCATATGTTGAGGATAATTTCCACCCTAAAAGCATGTTACATCTAACTAAAATTAGAATGGATTCTATTCCAATCTCCGAGAAGAACCATGTGCCATGAGAATGGTTTAAGTCAAAAAGGCCTAAAAAAATATGAATCTAGGTCAATATAGGCTAACTTCTAAGATAAAACTAGAATAGGTGTTTTAAAGGATCTTAACAACCTTAAATGGGCATTGAGGATTCTTGCTTCCAATATGATTTAGTCTAGAAAAAATGGAAATACCTTGAAAAAGAATACACCAAAAAAAATGAGCCAAGATTTGGATCTAAAAAAGTAAACCAAACTATTTTAAACCTATGATACTAGACATCCAAAAAGGATTGCAAAATCTATCTCTAGTTTAAGATAGGGACCATAGGTAAGTGAGGGGAGAACCAAGAATAACCCTTATTAGGTTTGCAGTTGTAAAATGGTGTTAGGAAACCATTTTCAATCTTCTCACTAGAACTTGAAATAATTAACTATAATATTCTTAATAGTATTTAGAGGAATAGAGTCAATAATAGCCTAGAAGGTTTCCAATTTTTTATTGGTTAGACAAAAATTATATTTGGATTTAGGCCAACTAAATAAATTTCTCGTTCTTCTAGAAAAAAGGTCTATAAGGGTCTTGATCTCCTTAGAAAACCTTGAGGCATAGGTTGAAGAGTCCTAGCATGATTCCAAATGACAATATATAACAAGAGACAACCATAGAGACTGATAATTAAGTAAAATCCCAATGTAGAAGCTAATGCAATTCCAAACCTCTCAAGGTTTGATGGCTTCCTAGGCTCTTGAAATACTTTTCATAATAAAAGTACCTTAATTTTAAATATGTTCCTTCATGATGAGAAGGGTATGAATTCCAATCCATTTCTAGGATTTCCTATCATAGGGCATGCTTGAAGCAATACAATGATGCATCAAAATTTTCTAGGCCTTATTACCTTCTAAAGCTTAGATAATTTATTTGAAACACATGAATAGACCTTTTCAGTGAACATAAAGTATGCCCAACCCTCCAAAGTCACGAGGGAGACAACAAAACTCTCACACAACTACTAGAAACCTCACTAGTTTCTAGAGGAAGCCTAAAGAAATTTTGTGAGAATATTTTATATTTTTTGATAGAAAACCTTAGAAGGGGCTCTGCATGAGAAGTAATAAATATGAATAACCACCAAAATCTTTAAACAAAATTGAAATTGGCTTGGTTTAATCTAGTAGGAAAAAAAATAATCAATTTTGGACATAATAGACTACCATAAAGAGGATGGGGAAGCTTGAAAAGTAAAAGGAATACCCAAGAATCTAAAAAATAGTCCCATGATTAATCCAACTCCAATTGAATGTGTCAAGCCAAGAAGGTCTTGGAGAGAAGGATTTCTTGTAACACTAATTTAAGTTTTGAACTTTGACCTTAAAAATCAAGGTGGCCAAATAAAGGTCTTTTAAAAGAGAATATTTAATTAAAAATTTAAACCCCCCATTCTCCCATGGTTAAAGTTTTAAGTTTTAAATATGAAAAATGGAAAAGAAAAAAATCCACCATTTTTAAACTTTCAATATTTGCAAAAAAAAAAATTGATTTTTATTTTGGGGTAGGGTCCACCAAAAATTTGCTCATATAGTTAAACTAGACGATTTTTTAAAACTTACATAACTTTTACCCAGGATGTCAGATTTTTGACTTCTTATACTCATTAGAAAGGTGGTTATGATTACTATATAGTGGTATAGGTTTGTTTTCCTGATTTTTTAGTTTTGATCAGTTTTTTGAGCTTGGAAGCGAAATGTTCTCTTGTACAAGGTTTTAAGCATAACTTTTGCATACAGAATCAAATTTTCGATTTCGAATAGGCATTGGAAAGCATGTGAAGTGTGCTATACATTGGTTTATATTTTTTATTAGTTTATGGAGCAAGGAATGTATGGTATTTTTTTTATCACTTGTAGGTGCTTGAGATTTAGGGTGTGATTGTGTGAGCATCTGGACAATTCAAGAGGTGAAACCTTGAGGGATTATATGTTTTTATATGATATTTATGATGGTACAGTTGATTATTAGTTTGGTGCTTCTTGGTATAGGTTTATAGGTGTATTTTAGAGTTGAAATTTTATGGTGATAGGTGAAAGGAAGTTGGGTGAGTGGAAACAACTTCCTACACTAATCTAAGTAGGAGAGAATTACAAAAAAAATCATTTTAACACCTTATATTGTTACAATATGAGATACACATAGAGAATAATGGAAATACAATAGCAACAATGCATAAAAAAATGACACCAAAATTACCATGGGGAAAACCCTTTCAGGTAAAAATCCCCACCCTCCAAAAGCGTGGTACTATTGTACTAATTCAAATAGGAGTTGCAACACATCACCACTTGTACATAGTCTTCTTCTACAAGTGCTTCAAACAAATACCTATTTTGGAATCATATTGATAACACTTCATTACCTACAAACAAACTATGTATTCTACAACTCAAGGCACTCAATAAATAGAGTGATACAAACTTCATGAAGCATCTAGAAGGTGAGGGGCATCCAAATCCACATGGCACAATTTCCAACGCCTTAGACATGCATTTGGACACATGTGACATCTTCCATTACACCCCTAACAAGTGCCAAACATGCAAATAGTCATCTTCCAAGCTTGGGCATCCAAAATATGTTGAAAATAGGCTATGACAGATGACTTACACATCTTACAACTCTCATATAATTTGTCATAGGTGACAACACTTACAGCTATAAGAGAATCTATCATAACTAGCTAAAAATAGTTTATTCTCTTACATCTTTCCATAACCCAACTTGGGTGCCAACTTTCACCCATGCATTCAAAGATGCTTTGTGAAACATCATAGAATTTGCCGTATGTCACAGATTCCAAAGTGGGATGATGATGTGTCATCCAGCCACCTCCAACAGGGATGCCACCTAGCCATTGGGTCCCAATTAGTGACATGACACCATAGGAAGTCAAATAATACAAATAAATACATAAATTACAATAATTAAATCAATGTTAGGACTCTAAGGTTGAGACACCTTAATCCCAACATTCTCCCACTTGTCGAAACCTGCCAAGAGTCATATGGAATCATCTTCTTAGGGCCACAAGGCCCATGGAATCGGAACACCATCCAAATTTTTTTGTGCTCAATAGTTTTTTTAGTGCATCTGCAACATTCACTAAAGTGTCAACCTTTTCCAGGTTTACCTTTCCATCTTCTACCACATCACAAACAAAATGATATTGTACATCAATGTTCTTTGTTCTAGCATGGAAGGTAGGATTCTTTGCTAGATAAATTTCACTTTGACTGTCACAACAAAAATTAATATGTCTTGCATCTAAACCAATATTAGAACACAACCTCTTAAGCCAAATGGCTTCCTTACATGCATGAGTGGCTTCCATATACTCTGCCTCTATTGTGGACAATGTGACTACAACCTACCACTTACTCATCCAACTAATAGCACCACCAAACATCATAAACACATAACCACTAGTGGATCTTCTATTGTCAACGTCACCTACCCAATATGAATCCACATATCCTTGAATGCTCACAAAATGTCGAGGTCTAGTAGGATAACCATGAAAACACAAGGCATACTCAAAAGTACCCTGTAAATATCTGAACACTCTCTTTATTGCATTCCAATGCACCCGTCTAGGATTAGCCATAAAATGGCTAAGGACTCCCATTTCTTGGGAAATTTTTGGTCTTGTACACACCATCACATACATCAAACTACCAATTGTACTCACATATGGTACTTTGGTCATGTCCTCCATCTCAGTAGGATATTTTGGACAATCATTTGAATAGAAAGCTTCATCCACTGCATCACAGGAACAACTAACTATCTACAATCTACCATGTCAAATCTTTCCAACATAGAGTTCACATACTTGCTCTGGCTTAACCAAAGCTTTCTATTAGTTATGTCTCATGATTTTCATTCCCAGAATGTACCTAGTTGCACCTAGGTCTTTCATCTCAAACTATGCTGACAACTAAAACTTCAAATCTGAAATCATAGTTTTACCATTCCCAATAAACAACATATCATCTACATATAGTACAATAATGAGAATGAAACCATTATCAACTTTAAAGTACACACAATGGTTAGATTTAGATCTCTGAAATCACAATGACAACACATAGGTATCGAACTTTTGATACAACATTCTAGGAGATTGTTTCAAACCATAAAGAGACTTCTTCAGTTTGCAAACCAAAATTTCTTTACCTTTCTCAATGAAATGCTTTGGTTGTGACATGTAAATCCCTTCCTCTAAATCACCATGAAGGAACGTTGTCTCTACATCCATCTATTCCACTTCTAAGTCATATGCAGTTGCAAGTGACCACAAAATTAGGATATATGTCAGATTCACTACAGGAGAGAATATCTCCCCATAATCAATTCCCTCCACCTGGGAATACCCCTTAGTGACCAACCATGCCTTATACTTCTCAACACTCCCATCAAGACCACACTTTTTCTTGAAAACCCATTTACAAACAACTGGTTTACCTCCAATAGGAAAAGGTACCAAATCCCAAGTCTTGTTTTTATTTAATGAAGCCATCTCTTCATCCATGGCTTGCATCTAGGAATTTGAATCATTCATACCCAATTCCTCTTTAACCATCTTAGGCTCATCAGTATTAGTAATCAAGGAAAATATGCAACTGGAATCCAATAATGAATATCCAAACCTTTCTGGTTGTCACCTAACTCATGTAGACCTCCTCAAAGGTTGAGGTTAAGGTTCTCCTTCTTCTTCAAAACTTATAGAGCTACTTGAGCTCTCCTCATCATCAGGTCCAATAGGAGTACTTGGTTCTTCTTTCTTCAGAGTAGGTGGAATCCAAACTACCTCCTTCTTTTGTTTCTCCTCTTTCTCTGGTTGTAGCTCAACAAAGGAAGGTTTCATCTCTTTGAAGATCACACTTTTTCTATAGAGAACCTTTTGTGCTTATGGGTCCCAAAGCTTGTACCCTTTCACACCAACACCATAGTTGATAAAGATACACTTAACAACCTTGTTCTCCAACCTTGTTCTCCAACTTTGATCCCTTAATTGTAACATGAGCATAAGCTTCACAATCAAATACTCTAAGATGTCTCATCAAAGGATTTTTACCAGACCACACCTCCATAGGTGTCTTACTGACAAGATTTTATGTAGGATATTTATTGATCAAATAATATGTAGTGGCTACCGCTTCATCCCAAAAAAAAATTTCAAGGCCAGCACCACTCAACATACTCCTACCCTCGCCATCAACATTCTGTACATCCTCTATGCAACTCCATTTTGTTGTGGAGTGTAGGGAGTTTCCTTATGTCTTTCAATCCCATTCTCTTTACAGAACTTGTCAAACTCTATGGAACAAAACTCACCACCATTATCAACCCTCAAACACTTAATATTTCTACTAATCTAATTTTCTACCAAGGCCTTTAACTCCTTAAACTGACTAAAGACTTCAGCTTTACTTCTGAGAAAATAAATGAATGTCCTACTGTAATCATCTATGAAAGAAAAAATATATACATATTTTGATAACAAAGGAACATTTATAGGACCAAAAACATCTGAATGTACATATTCCAAAATCCGAGAAGACTTATGAGAGCTAGTGTAGAAAGAAACACGATGTTGTTTTCCATATACACAATGTTGACAAAATTCAAACTCAAGATTACAATCATCAAGGCCTTCAACAAGGATCTTATTTTTCAAGGTTCTAAGACCCCTCTCACCAATGTGACCAAGTTGTTGGTACCATAACATACTCTTCTCTATAGGAAGCTTCATTTCTATGAAATGAGCACCCTTAGGTACCCAAAATGCACAACCATGAAATGTAGCTGCAACATGCTTCTTCTCTACACAACCTAATGGTGAGGATGAAGAATCCAAAGGTCTCTTATTCAGTACATCAGAAGAACTATTGCACTATACAATGCATGCATCAAGCTAAAACAAAGTGCCAATACGAACACCCTTAGCCAACACCATAACTCTTCTTGTCATCTTGCATCCTCCACCAGAGAAAACAACTTGTACTCTCAAATCATTCAGTTTACTTATAGAAAGAAGGTTTCATGCCAAACCTAGGATATGCAAGATTCCATCAATCCTTTTCACACTTCCATCAGGAAATCTTATTTTGACTCTTCCACAACCAACAATTTTTAGGTGAGAGTCATCACCCAGGTACACCTCTCTACCATTGTACTCCTCATACTTCAAGAACCAATCTCTATGAGAATTCATGTGAAATGATGCATCCAAATCTATCAACCACACATCATTTGATGCATGGGCTACCAAGGCTACAATAAATGCCTCTCCATCATCTTGGGATGATTTCTCAAATTCAAAATCAGAGAAATACTTTTATTTCTTCTTCTTCTCCTTCTTGCAATATTTTCGAATGTGACTAGTTTCACCACAATTCCAACATTTTACCTTGGACTTCTTACAAGGAGACTTTGATCTCCTCGACTACTTTGACTTAGATTTTTTGTCTTTCTTTCTACTTCTCTCTTTTGGTCTACCATAGACTGCAAGGGCCTCCTTGGCCATATCAAAAGACTTCCTTCTCATCTCCTTAGATATTAATGAGGAAACAACCTCATCCATCTTGAAGGTGGAGGTAGTGCTTCCAATATCCATTACTAGGTGATCCCAAGAGTTTGGAAAAAAACACAAAAGGAGCATGTAATGGTCTTGTTCATCTATTTTATCTACAATGGAACCCATCTATGTAACCAACATGTTAAAAGAGTTTAAGTGATCTGCAATAGGTCCTCCATCTTCCATTTTCAAAGAATACATCTTCTTTCCCAGGAAAAGCTTATTTACTAGGGATTTATCCTAATAGACATCATCAAGCTTCTTCCATAGAGAAGTAGAATTTTTCTCTTCATGGGCATTCAGGACAATGGAATCAGCCAAATAGAGTCTAATAAGACCCTTGGGTTTCTTGTCCATGAGATCCCAACCCTCTTGTTTCATGCCTGAAGGTTTGATTCTATAAATTGCAAGCCATAAGTCTCAGTCTACTATCATGTCTTCCATTTTGAACTTCCAAAACTCAAAAACCACCATTAAAATTTTCCATCGCAATCCTCCTAGATGTTCTTGCCATCTCTTTCCTGCAAAAAGGTCATGAAATACACTCTTCTGTGAAACTTCCATTGAAACAGAGATTAGCTCAAAAAACCATTCTACCCAACAAAGGAACCAAGGCTAGCCAAGCTTTGATACCAATTGAAAGGAAGCTAGGTGAGTAGAAACAACATCCTACACTAATCTAAGTAGGAGATAATTACAACAAAAATCATTTTAACACCTTATTTTGTTACAATATGAGATACACATAGAGAATAATGGAAATAGAACAACAACAATGCATAAAATAGTGACACCAAAATTATTGTGTGGAAAACCCTTTCAGGTAAAAAACCCAACCCTCCAAAAACATAGTACTATTGTATTACTTCAAATAGGAGTTACAATACATCACCAAGTGCATAGCCTTCTTCTACAAGTGCTTCAAACAAACACCTGTTCTGGAGTGATACCGGCAACACTTCATTACTTGCAAATAAACTATGCATTCTACAACTCAAGGCACTCAATAAATAATGTTATACAAGCTTCATGAAGCATCTAGAAGGTGAGGGGCATCCAAATCCACATGGCACAATTTCCAATGGCTTATACATGCATTTGGACACATGACATATTCCCTTACACCCTCGACAAGTGTCAAACATGCAAATAGTCTTCTTCCAAGCTTGGGCACCCAAAATATGCTTAAAAATAGGCTATGATAGATGCCTTACACATCTTACAACTGTTATAGAATTTTTCATAGATGACAACACTTATAGTTGTAAGAGAATCTATCATAACTGGCTAAAAATAGTTGGTTCGCTTACATCCTATCATAACCCAACTTGGGCACCAACTTTCACCCATGCATTCAAAGATGCCTTATGACATGTCATATATCATAGATTATAAAGTTGGAAGCCTATTCCCACTTGGGATAATGATGTGTCATCCAATCACCTCCAATGGGGATGCCACCCAACCAGTGGGTCCCAATTAGTGACATGACACCATAGGTAATTAAATAATACAAATAAATACATAAATTACAATAATTAATTCAATGTTAAAACTCTAAGGTTGAGACACCTTAATCCCAACAATAGGTACACATTTTTTCTTCAATTTTGAGGATATGGTTTGACACGAGTGGAGACTTAGAGTTTCATATGGGTGATAGTTGAGTGTAGGTACAATAATGGATATAGTGTCATGGGTATGTAAGTACATTTATGCATTGAAATGACATGATCATGTATGTGGTTGTTTGGTGGTGTAATAGTTTGGTGATTAGGAGGTTGTTCTTATCTCCTTGATGCGTGTTTGGTTCCTTGAATATGGTTGCTCATTTATGGACATGTTTGGAAAATTAGATTTGTGGTTGATTTGGTGTTTGAGTCTTGATTTCTACAAGATTATCTTCTTTGATGTCTTAGTTTGTAGGTTACTAATGTGATGATGATTTTGCATGCTTCATTATTTTGATCATGAGTTATGCAGGTTTGTAGATTAGCTACCCATTTGATTGTAGTGGGATGACTCAATGTGGACTATCTATATCCACAAGATTGCTTCAATGTTGATGTAGGTTTTGTTATTTGGCCATTCCTGTGGTCATTTGTGCATTGGTATGTTTCTTTGATATGAGAGGATGGATGGTTAGAGTACTTGATTAGTCATGGGATGGGACTTATAGCATGTGGTTTGATCACAATGTCATGGTAGCATGGTACATTCATTGGTTATACACTTTCAATGGGAGATTTTGACAGTGATGACTTGGCGGTGTATAATTGGTTCTTGATGGTTTGTTGGAAGTTGTATCTTCTTGGCTTGGAGATATTGGTTTCAATTGATGTTACTAACATTTTAATTGTGTATAGACTTGGATAATCTTCATGGAGGAGATGGTAGTCACGATTCCATGTGTAGCTCAGTATCATGGTTTAGTGGGAATTGTTGGTAGTGACGTGGGTTCATGAATGGTGATGGTTATCTCCATGTGATTGGAGATGGTGGTTTCTTGGTTTAGAGTGTTTTTGTTATTATGTCATGATATACTCGTAATTCTAGATTAGAGTTTGGCATGTTACATGTTCTCTTGAGACTAGGATGTATGCATTGGTGCATGTGATCTCCTAAAAGGAGATGGTTAGATCATGATGTCATGATAGGTTCTTGATTATGTGGTTGGAGATTTTACATTGATCTTGGTGTGGTTCTCTTGGTATTGAGTACATTAGTCATTTTATTTATTACTTCATGATAGTATGGTGTTGCATTTGGATTTTAGCATGGATTGATTGGCTATAGGTGTTCATGGATACTTGGAGACATAGGTTAGGCTAGAGTTTTCTTATGATTAGAGACATTTTATTGAGATGATTACTCTATGGAGGTTTCAACAGGAAGACCGAGGAGCTTTCACCTAGTATGGGCATGAGTTCATGATGGACCGATAGAGAAGATTGTTCTTGGAGTGATTCATGATGACTTGGTTATCCTATAAGAGAATTCTCATTCCCCACTCTTGGTCTACTTGGAATTTTATCATTTAAGAGGTATTTTCCCATTACTTCTTTCATACGTGTTATGTTTCGTGGTTTTATTTCTCATGAGAATGAGTTGATTCATGGTGATTGATTTTGGAGACTCATTTGAGGATTGTTTAGCATGAGTTTATGCTGCTTTATCTTTCATGGATCCTGATCTTGAGCTATGGATATTTAGTTATGGAGGATTCATTTTGAGGGATGGTTAGCATGGTTATCTCCTTGTGCATTTTAGTTTATGTTATCATTCATTTATGAGGAGTTTAAGAGATGTTCTATGGGCTGATTTTTCAGATTTGGGAATGGTTACTTTGATTTTTATTTCCTTGGTTAAAGAGGCTTACATCCATGTTGGCATTACCTTATTCATATGTTGTTTGATATAAGAGATTGAATGTTGTTTTGAGTGTTGTTGAGGCTTCTCATTTGGGATTGTTAGGAGAACATACTTGGCATAGTATAGCACTTTGAGGTGTTGGTAGAAGGGCATATTATGGTTTACAAGTTTTCTCTCTTCATGGTTCATTCCTAGAGGTTCATGTTCATATGATTTTGGAGGATGGTGACAACATGTTGTGAGAGATTATGCAACTATTTGGTTGCATATGTGGATCATTGTTAATGTTCTTATTACTTCATTGTTGATCATTTATCACACCTTGATATAGTGCTGATTGGTAGACTTGATATGCTTTGACATTACCTATGCAATGGGAGTTATTGGATATGTGTGTTCTTTATTGACAGGTTTGATACATAGAACTTTTGATTGCAGTTTATGGGTTGCATATGTTGTTGGCATGAGCTTACTGATGTTGTTGATACCTTGGAGTTATGGATGGTTGGATGTATTAGCATGTGTTTTGGATGCTATTTCTCATCATGTGGGTTTTTACACTTAACAACAACTTGTTTGGAGCCTTTTTAATCACTTGGATTTGATGCTTGTGTTCTTGGATTGGTGCATCTTCACCTTGGCATGTTCCTTTTCTTCCATAGGTGGCATGTTGGAGGATGAGAGGAGTTCTTACTTGAGGTGGTGGTCACTTTTGTTTTATTGCAGGTATCTTGATGGAGCATAAGAGCATGTTAGAGATTCATGTGGTTTCATGTATGGATATGATGATGTATTTCATTGATTTATCCCTTATGCAATGTATACAACAAGTGGGAGAATGTTGGGATAGGTTGTTGTACACCATTACATAATTTTATTTATTATAATGTTGTAATTAAGTAATTATTTAGTTGTGATGCACCTAGGCAATGTGGTTAATCACACTAGGTAATTATTTGGGGACCTCTTTATGTTGTATTGTAACATTGTATTATTATTTAATGTGTGGGAGACATGTGATAATAATTTAATATTGGAGAATATTTAAGAGGAGAAAAA
The DNA here is from genome assembly GCA_007258455.2 of Sequoia sempervirens. NCBI lineage: Eukaryota > Viridiplantae > Streptophyta > Pinopsida > Cupressales > Cupressaceae > Sequoia > Sequoia sempervirens. The sequence goes on from VDFB02000003.1 coordinate 326,981,505, forward strand.
TTATTACCCAATATTAAATAAGGGGTTAGTGGTTTTGTATTCACATGGTTTTGTGGAAAATGGTTTTATATTACCACTTGGTTGTATTTGTGTGAGCTTGAATCTATAAAAGCAAGCACATGTTTAGTGGTGAAGGTTGGTTGGGTGAGTGGGTTATTAGTATTGAGTATTTTTTAGGAGTTCATATGTGAATCATGGCATGGGATGTGTGGATACATGCTTGAACACATGAGGATGCATTGGAGAGGCTTGATGATTTAGAGGTATTCATTGTAACTCTTTTATGCTTTATTACTAAATAATATGATGGAGTATGGATGCTTTTGGAGGCTGGGGTTTTCCCTCTTGAGGGTTTTCCTAGGGAAAATATTGTGTTATCTTGTGGCTTGTCTATTTTATCTATGCATTATGGTTACTTGTATGCATGCTTATCTCTCATGGGGTTATGTAGAAAATTGATTAATATTGTGGGTTGAATGCATTATTTCCTAAAAAAAATAACTTAAATATAAACAATAGTAAGAAGTTGATCATAATAGACATGTTTAAAATGAAAAATCCTATAGGGGGCAACCCTACATATTACTGCAAATCATCATCCAAATATAAGTAGTTCTTTTAGGCTTTGAACACCTAGGCATAATAACAAAAAACTGCCTTGAGGATATCAAGAAGCTTATTCAAGATTTGTTTAAATTTTCTTAATAGTCTAGAAAGTATGATGAGAATGAAGAGATTAAAAAATTCCTTTGGAAACATGATCTCCCATTTTGAATTAATGCAAGGGATCTTTAATCTAAGCACCTTTGGGGTTGGCTATCAATAATTAATTTCTACCAATGAAACTTAGCCACCTTTATTTACAAATTAGGTGCAAAGGCATGAGATTCTTTCACAATAGCAACTTCATCAAGCTTTGAAGTGATGGTTCCATATGATGCTAGTGAAAATGAGATAGTTGATGGCTATAGATTCGAAGAAAATGAGAGCTACACTTTTTAGAACTATTCCACTAATCAATCAAACATGTTTTCTAAGGGGGTTGAGGCTCTAGGATCTAGACACATCAAATTTGGAACAATATGGGTTGATGAGTCAATAGGGATGTGTTGGTAAATAACTAGGTCCTACAAACCTTTTGTTTGTTATATTTTCATTTAATGCAAAACTAAATAGGAAAGTGGGACCTAAAAGGAGAATATTTGGCAAGGGATCTACTAGAAGGGGAAAACAATTAGAAAATTTAAAGAAATATTATATAAAAATCATAGCATGACCAATCCAATTTTACACTCTATCGAACACAAATAAAAATTTCTCCACATATACCAATGATACTAATTATGGTGGAATCTCATATTTGGGTCAACATGGAAGAAGGCCTAACCCAATTCTTTGCATCATACCCATATTTTGAAAATCAAAATACAACAAAAGAAGAATGATGATGCAAATAGAGGAAGTTGTATGACATATTATCTCTTTTGTATGCACAATTACCTATGAAGGTATCTTGGGTCCTCAACAGAGACCACAAACATATACAAGCAAGTATGGGGAAGCATAGACAAACATGCATACTCTAATCTAAATACATGAAGGGTATTGCTCTAGTCAACCATTCCCATCAAGTCATCGTCCTCCCAATCTAGATCATAGGGGGGAGGAGGTTGAGCTTGCAAAGGGAAAATCGCTAAGGAAATACCAGGCACCTTGCCTACAACAAGGGCTATAGATGAGGCTACCTCAATATTCCTATCCACCAATTCCTATGAGTCAAGTGCCAGTGATCTTGTAAAGATAGTTGACAAAGCTGGAATATCATCCAAAGATTCCAACATACACTTTTGCAAAGAGGATTGTGGTGACTCATTTGTAGGATGTGGAAGAACAAAAGGCTCAATTCCAACCTTCAAAATAGGAGCAATGACAAACACTAATGAAGAATAAATTTTCTCAATGACAAGAATAGAAGAAGAAATAGGAGTAGAAGGAGTGGACTTCTTATGGCAGAATTCAGGAATGGGGTCATTGTCAAGCTTACGCTTAGGTGGTTGGTCTGAATTCTCCACATCAACCATAGAAGATATGGCCATACTAGACATAAATTTTATATGAGGCATGTCTATGGGCCATAATAGACATAACTTTTATATGAGGCAATGTATACAACAAGTGGGAGAATGTTGGGATAGGGTGTTGTACACCATTGCATAATTTGATTTATTTTAATGTTGTAATTGAATAATTATTTAGCTGTGATGCACCTAGGTGGTGTGGTTAATCACACTAGGTAATTATTTGGGGACCACTTTATGTTGTATTGTAACATTGTATTATTATTCAATGTGTGGGATACATGTGATAATAATTTAATATTGGGGAATATTTAAAAAGTGAAAAATTAGTACACAATATTAAATAAGGGCTCAATGGTTTTGTATTCACATGGTTTTATATTACCACTTGGTTGTATTTGTGTGAACTTGAATCTATAAAAGCAAGCACATGTTTAGTGGTGAAGATTGGTTGGGTGTGTGGGCTATCAATATTGAGTGTTTCTGAGGAGTTCATATGTGAATCATGGCATGGGATGTGTGGATTCATGCTTGGACACATGAGGATGCATTGGAGAGGCTTGATGCTCTAGAGGTATTCATTGTAGCTCTTGTATGATTTATTACTGAATAATATGATGGAGTATGGATGCTTTTGGAGGTTGGGTTTTTCCCTCTTGAGGGTTTTCCTAGGGTATACCTTGTGTTATCTTGCAACTTGTCTCTTTGATCTATTAGTATGGTTACTTGTATGTATGCATGATAGATTTGAGACATTACAAGTTATAAAACATATGTTGTAGGTGTTTTTATTGCATATATGATGGTTTTGGGTTTGTTGTTATGATGGGTTATTTATAGATTTTGGGTGTGAAAAATGTTGGGTTAAAAGGTTTCTTGGATGAGCTTTCATATGAGGGTTTTGCAGAGGAAATTTCATGGAATGATTTGAACTTGATTTAGAGTCTAAACTTTCTTTCCTTTATTAAACTATCATTTTGATCATCTAAATCATATCTGCAAGTTCTAGATGGTCTAACTATGTCTTCATCAACCTTGACATTAGCACTTTCAATTACTTTCATCAATCTCTTATTGTAGCACTAGTAGGCTTTACTTTTAGTAGAATAACCAAGAAAGATTCCTTCATCACTTCTAGCATCAAAATTTCTTATATCTTTGTTGCTTTTGATATAGCATTTACTCACAAAGATTTTGAAGTATCTAATAGTAGGCTTATGACCAAACCATAGCTCATAAGGAGTCTTACTAGTATCACCTTTGACATGTATTCGATTGAGAGTGTAAATACCAGTACTCACAGCTTCTCTCTAGTAGATATGCAAAACATTTCCTTCCAACATCATGCTCCTAGTAGCTTCTTGAATTGTCATGTTCTTCCTTTCCACAACTCCATTTTTCTATGGGGTTCATGGGGAAAATAATTGTCTCTTTATCCCATGATCTTCACAAAAAGAATTAAACTCACTGAAAGTGAATTCACCACCTCTATCTAATCTCAGACATTTAATCTTCAAACCTATCTTTGTCTCAACCATAGCCTTAAAAATCTTGAATTTCTCTAGAGCTTCAATTTTTTCCCTTAAGAAGGTAACCCACATCAATCTAGAATAATCATCAATAAGTAACATGTAATACCTATCTCCTTGTAAACTTATGACTCTAGAAGGAATACACAAGTCAATATGCACAAGCTCCAATACTTCATTTGAACAATGTTGTTTGCTTTGGAATGAAACTCTAGTTTGCTTCCCTAACTGACATTCCTTGCATATGGCATTAGTAGGTTTTATCAACTTAGGAAGATCTCTCACTGCCTAAGTAGAACTTATATTGATAATATTGTCAAAGTTTACATGACACAATCTCCTATGCCACAACCAACTTTCATCAACTTGAGAAATCAGACACCTTTTATCAATAGCATTTAGGTGAAATATATTACCTTTTGTTTTTGTACCAAATGCAATCACATTTATGAAACTCCCCAATATTCTATACTTTCCATCCTTGAATTGAAGTTTATATCCCTTTTCAACCATTTTTCCAACACTTAAGAGATTATGCTTCAATCCTTCCACATATAGAACATCATCAGTATTATGCTTACCATCAAGAGAAATGGATCCTCTTCCATGGATTACACCAGCTTTGTCATTGCCAAATCTCACAACACCACCATCATACTTTTCCAAGCTCACAAATTTAATTTTATCACCTGTCATGTGATGAAAGCATCCACTGTCAATCACCCATTCATCTTTTTCTTTAACTTTGGCAACTAGAGATTTCTCCACATTTATGCAACTAGTAGATTCAATAGGTACTGGATCATTTTCCTTGATAGCAATAAATACCCATTCATCCTCACTTAAATTCCCTTTATCAAATTTAACATCTGTCACACCTTAATCATTAGCATAATAACACTTTCTTTGGAATCTAGGGTTGTTAGGTCTTGGCTTAGGAACTCTTTCCAGACACCTTGAGGAAAAATGACATATCTTATTACAAGAAAAACATTTAAGAGGAAATTTCCCTTTATACTTACCTTCTCCTCTGGCTACCCTCTTTACAATAAGTGCTTCAAGCTCATATAGTTTTCTCTCTTCTTCTTCAATCTCTCTCATTTCTTGCTCATACTTGGACATTTTTCTAGAAGAACTTTCTCCTGGATCATATCTCTACTTATCTTTTCTGGAGATAGTAACTTTGAATGTAGATTTTGTCTTAGGAATAGATTCACCAAATTCACTTAACTCAAAAGTAGCAAGCTTACCAATCAACATGTCTCTAGTTACATTTGTCACAGTATGGATCTCCTCAATAGTAGCAACTTTGTGTTTGTATGCAGCAAGCAAGGATCTAAGCACTTTAGCAACAATTTCTGATTCTTTCAATGTTCCACCAGCACATCTAATACTACACACAAGTTCATTCACTCTCTGCATAAAAGAAGTGATGTTCTCATCTTCATCCATTCTCAACATTTCATATTTCCCTTTCAAGCTTTGTAGCTTAGCAATCTTCACATGGTTACATCACCTTCATACAAATTTTCCAACTTTTTCCAAATCTCATAAGCAGTCTTCAACTCCATTACATTTTTCATCTCAGAATTAGTCAGAGCACTCAGCAATGCTTCCTTAGCCCTAATATTATGCCCGGCTTCCTTAATCTCACCTGTAGTAGAAGGACCATTCTGTGGGATGATATGTCTAATCTTTGTAATTGTCTAGTACAGTTCACCAATGCATCTCAGATGACACTCCATTCGAGTCTTCTATAGAGAATAATTAGTTCCATCAAATCTCAAACTATCCTTCTTATATGTCGCCATCCTGGATCACCTCAAGCATTCAAGCTTCTCTAGAGGAACCTGCTCTGATACCACTTGTTGGAAACACAAGGGAAAACAACTGAGAGGGGGGTGAATTAGTTGTCATAGAAATTCTACATATTAAACTTATTCTCAAATCTGATAAATAAACATGAAAGCATAAACCATCACCACATCAAAAACACACATAGCACCAAGATTTCTTTTACGTGGAAACCTTGTTAGGGGAAAAAACATGGTGGAGGTTAGCTCACAAGATTATAGCCTATTAAAAGTATTACAAATGGGGAATGCACATGCATTCAGGCACACTATCTAGAGCACACTACTCAAATATAAAAGGCTTACTGACCAAAAGAAGACTCATTGTCTTACAGTCACATTCAGATTACATTCAGAAGATTGTGAACTGAGAAAATAGCATCTTCTAATGCCTTATTACAATTTTGGTTAATCACATAAACACTTTCATCTACTCACTCTTCTTCACACTATGCTTCTTCCTTTGAAAGATTAGAACATTGTTCACACATAGCACATAACATACATCACACACCTTGCCATCAAATGGTATAAACAATCAATCATATATATCTACAACTAAGCATAACATCAACTACATGCCCAACAAAATATGAAATGTTTACAAACTGTCAGACCAAATCAGTAAACAATTTATCAATGCGGGCCAAACAATGTTAGCCAAAACATATTAAGGACCCAAAACAACATCCTCAATTATGAAACACCTTCAAAAATTATGCCTCGAAGATCCGCAACACGCTACAATCACCCTGTCAGCCATGATCATGAAAAACACGAACTCACAAAAGAAAATCACCAATCACAAGCACAACAATCAATGTGTACCAACAACACAGATAGAGAATGATCTAGAAACATCCACAAGCATCGTGAATCACCACCAAAGCATCCACAACAACTCAAATTATTAGAATCACATCTTTCAGGAACACCAAATAAAGCAACAGAACAACTGTCAGAATACATATACTCATAACTCAATCAAATCTTCATGCAAACCTGTGAAACTTCATGTGGATAAACTAGATATACTTGTCAACAAACCCTTTAATTTGTAACCTCTTATTATCAATATATTGAGCTAGCCACCATACTGAACTTCACTGCATCACTGACAACCTACAACTTATTTTATTACAATTTTCTCAATATCCTCGACATATACAGCCTTAAAGACATTAATGCCAATAGTGTTGATATCAATGACAACCACATATCAACAATATCCAACTGCACAAAGAGAGGAATATCGGGCAAAGAAGTGATAAGAGGTGGTTCTAAAGAGGGAGAAAAAAATACCTATACCTATAAGGTAGGAAGACCAACCACACCAAGGCTCTAGGTCATGGAGATTTGAGAGCAAAGGGTTGCCCTATCTTACCTCAAGCTAACATGTGTTTAGGACAAGAATCAAGAATGAAGAGCACTCTGAAGTGTTTCTGTCACTCTACATATCCAAAATTCTAAATGAGGCTAGACAAGTCAGTTTCTAGAGTCCAAATTGCACCTCAAACCACTCTTTGTCCAAGGATGGAAGCACAGGTGTGGGATGATAGTGCATCACGCTCACATCTCTCTAGTGTGTTGGCATCTGTACGACCAAAAAACATGAAATATAATGTGGAAAGCAAGAAAACCTACTAACTACCTAGTTGACTAGTTTCAACAAAATAAAAAGAACAAAGAAATTTGAGAAATAGCTACACAAATGATAAAGAAGGTAGATGAATATCAACTCACTAAAGCTTCAGTTCACCAGCAAGCTCCATGCACACATTCACCTACACATAGCCAAGAGAGGGAAAAATGTTGGGTTGTATAGGGGTTTTCCTTAGTCAAACCCTCACTTTAGTGTTTCCACCTCCATGGATGGCTAGGAAAGCCACAAAGTAGAAAATACGATAAAGGAAATAGAAAAGAGAGTATTGAACACTATAAAAGATACAATTCTACTCTATCAAACCACAATGAGAAAGGAAAGTGATGCAATACCACCTCCACCCAAAGGAACTCAAGGCCAATGAAAGGAGAATGCAAGACAACAAGCTTGCCAAAGTCGACATGGTCATAGTAGTTATGAATGGAGATCTCACAAGACTCCAAACTCGTAGCTTCTATGGTATCACAACACATACAAAGATGAAGTTGATGGAGTAACAAGGTGCTACAATGCTTAATGGAGTTGTAGAAATTTCTAGAATTGTGAAGAAGATCTAATAGAATGCAAAAGAGATCCTAAAAGATAGAATTAATTATCAAGATAGGAATTTCAAGATCAAAATGGGAAGGAGTAGTTATCGGGTCGGTTGGTCAACACAAAGGTATTACGCTTCGTGCCCAATGGAGAGTGTAACATCCTTGCAAACACCAAAGGCAGGAATCTATTAGGGACAACAATGCGCCACGTAGTTCGTGTGTCACACTCGTGTCCCCTACAATATTCCCCCATGGACACATAGGAAAAATTCCAAGTGGATGGAAGGTAGCTGGGTGATGTGAAATTTTTCCTTTGGGTTTGATTTTCTAAGGTGAGGGGATGCAAAAGGGGTGCAAATTTTCTCCTATACAACACCCTTTTGGGGTGTATTTCATCCACATCTCTCAAATGAATTAGAAGTAAGATGGGAATTGGAGTAAAAACAAAAGAATATTTAGGAGCTAAAATAGAATACTCGTCCTTGATCTTTTGTTTGGAATTACATTCCCTTTCCATTGCACATTGACTACGATTACGCTCATGTGATAGTTTGGTTCCAAGAAAGATGGGAATTGTGAACAGGGTCCTCCAAAGACATCAAGGCCACTTGTTCAACTGGTGAATTTATCTTTGCAATCATTGTTGGTGGAAGGGTAGGCCCCATAGGTGGGACAAGAGATGTCAAAGGTGCAAAAACCTTAGCCTCAAATATGGGCACCTTTCTTCTTTGTACCTTTTGGGAAGGAGGAACCCTCAAGGGTCAAGATGATAGAACTACACATAGAGGACTAATCAAATAATATTTCTCACCCTTGCCATACATAGTAGGTCAAGGGATATCATGAATAATTGGAAGCTCAAAGACATGGAATTTTGACCTCGATAATGTCGGTGCCTTTCCTTATCCTATGCTAAGCATAGTTGAAGGGGTAGAAGGCAATGTTGAATATTGTGATGTCTTAGAAGAATGAGGAGGTCTACTTAAGGGATCATGCTTATCCTTAGTCCCCAAAGAAGAAGTCCTAGAGGATAAAACACAATGTTGCATAAGAATTGTAAAGGAAGAAGGAGGAGGAAGTGGATCAGATGTTAAGCCCCCAATCTTATAGTTATAATATGATATGTACAATAAATCATTAGGGTGTAGCATGGGTCCCACTAGAGTGGGTCATAAATGATCAAGAAAAAAGCCCCCACATGACACTAGTGGCTTATATCTAGTTTTTTGAGGAATAGTTACCACATTAGTCATTGCTTTTTTTTTCTTTGACCCTCTAAAAAAAGATGCAATTTTAAAATTATCAAGACATGAGGATGAGGCAAAAGCCACATACTAGGCCAATGTATGTTGATAATCTTGTAGCATTGTACATAGATGAGAAAAATAAGAATACTTCATTAAGGAGACTTGTTCCCTTAATGTCAGATGGAGACTTCTAATGAACATTATTTCAATTTCATGATAAAGCAAGGAATAAGGAATTTGTGAAGAGATAGATTGGTAATTAGAAATAAAATCATTTAACTTCTCATTAGGTTGTTGCTTACAATGGAAAAGATTAGTGATAGTGACCCTGGAGCCAACGTTTTCCTAAAACCACTATAAGCACTTATTCATGAGATTATCAAAAGAAAATATAGAATTATCAGGCAATGAGCAAAACCATTTCAACATGGTCTCCTTAAAGGATCATGGGAACAATTTTTTAGCAAATGGTCTTGAAGCAATAAATCACTACACAGTGAAAAAGGAATTAGCATGTATCTACAGATCTCCCTTACCACTATACTTGTCAAATTTAGTTTAGGATGGTCAAAGAAAGAGGGTTGTGACGATAGTAAGGAGAAAGTGTAGATTATGTGGCAACGAACTAATTAGATTAGCAAGTTTAGCCTACATTATGAAAGAAGCTTGCACTACTAGAGTTTGAGGTGTAGAACTAGGCGGAGGAGGGATGTTATACCCCAAAGCATTTTGAGACACATTAACTATGGGATTCATAGGAGGCATAGAAATGGTGTTTGTATTATTAGCAAAAGACATAGGAGTTATAGTAGGGTTAGCATCTACTATGTGCACAAACACCTCAAGCATCAACATATTCAACTGGGTTCCAGTGACATCTAATTGAGCATCATGAGGTTGACTCAAGACTAACATGTATGAAGGTACATGATTCTCAACAATGTTTGTTAATTCATGAAGCAACTCAAGGCCCTTATGATTTGAGATGAGTAAGCCTCTTAAATTACCAACAATAGGGGTGGCTTGAGTAAATAGGTTGTAGCAATTGAGGAAATATACAAAGTGCTTCAAATTCTCCTCCAACGACTAAACATACTCAAAGGAGACCCTAAGAGTAGCCTCATAATCTATAGGAGGAGGAGACCCGAGAGGAGAATTTGCTTGAGAGTTTGAAGTAGAAGAATTCCCAAAGGCCGGTTGAGAGCCAAAGGGATTTAGATTTCCAAAGAAAATTAGGCTAGGTATAGTGGGACTATATCAGTCTTGAGGTATGGTAGCTCTCGAGCTTCTTCTAACTATGTGTCTAGAAGTCATATACTAGGTTGTGAAGCTCATAGAAGAGTATTCACAAATGTACAGCCTTGCAAACTCTAGAAAATGAGAGAATAAAATGTAAGAGAAGACAACAAAGTTTTGAAGATTCTAAATGCTATTTTGGAGAAAGATTTACAAAGGGCGAGTTCATGTCAAGTTCATCAAAATGTAGCATATGAAAATTGAATCTCTACAAAGGATAATTAAATCCTTCAAGGATCCAAGTTTCAACCCTCCACTTAGGTAAGCCTTTAGGTAACTATGACCTTCAAGTTACCTATTAATTAATTGAATGCATTTTAATAGAGCACAAAAATTATCTAAACCCTTTGGACTTAAGAAACCAAAAGGAAAAATCATAGAGGCTTCTTAGATAACCTAGAAATCTCTCTATCTAGTACTAACATCATGTGGCTATCGAATGATAGTGCATCATGCTAGTGTCTTGTACGGACAGAAAATATAAATCATCATAAATAAACTCATAACACTTTGTACAATGTTCTAGACATGAAGGACATGAAATATACGAATCTACAATATATATAGAGTAAGTGAAAGGAAAATGTTAAATGGATTTAGATGAAAATGAAAAAGAAGAGTTTAGAATATCAACAAAGACATTTAACAAGATCGAAGACTCTCTCAAAATATCTCCTTCACCTATACCTGCACACATAAGACCAAAGAGAGGGTTTGGGTGGTTGTATAGGAGTTTTCCTCAGTCAAATCCCTGCTTTGGTGTTCCCACCTCCATGGACAGCCTTAGACAAGATGATAGAAATAGACATAAAACCATGGAAAGAACAATATGCTGAAAAAATAAATATAGTATGTTTAATATAAAAAATTGAAGAGCTACCACTCTCGAGCATAAAAGTAAGTATCTTATTGGTGTAATGAAGAAGCAGCAATAATCCTCAAGGTGGAAGAGACTCCATCAAATTATAACCACGAAGCTTTGTTAGATATCAATGTGATTGTAGCAATGGTGGAACAATGGATTTTTTTTATGAAAGATGTCAATGAGAGAGATAGAGTTTTTTGAAAGATATGCATGTGAGAGAGATGGAGAATATTATAGAATACATGAGAATTTTGTCTCCTTCCAAAGATTTAGATTCTAGAGGAAGGAGGAGGGTTCTTGGTTCAAAATTGCATGCTTGAGAAGTCCTTGAAGAAAGTGCAAGTTGGAAAAGGCGTTACACTGCCAAAACATGGCAAGTGTAGCATCTCAAAAACTAACACAGTCATAGATTTTTGCAAGATGCAAGCATGGTGTGTGGATGCCTTTGTAGCATGCACCTATCTAAGCAAAAATCAAGCTTAACCATCAAGGAGCTAGACATGTCATGTGTTGAAAGATGGTTTGGATTGAATTGGAATTGACTTGAACATAATTATCTTAATTGTAACTAAAGGGGAAGGCAAATGTAATGTGAAATTGCATAGGATGCAATTTATGAATTACAATAACATCCTTAAATGAGGGTTTGGATCTAGGTTTAAGAAGGAATTATTATTAGAATTAAAGCCTAAAAAAAATGGCCAAGATGGTTATGATCGTAACAAATAATATCAAGGGATAGGAGCACCTTTTAGAACTCAATGATTGAACCTACAAAGAATAGACATCCATAATTTTGATGGATAATCCTCATGAAATATAACAACTTAAAAACTTCATAATATACTAGATAATGTCATGGTTGATGATGAGACAAAAAAATGTCTCATCTATTAGCCAAATAAAAGTAATTATTTTTCTTAATTGTGAAGTTTATCAAGACTAAGTATGATAGGAAAGTAAAATATTTTTAGTTAGACCAGTCAAGATTTCATCATATCTTAAAAATCACAATTTGGATTCTTGAGATGTTTGGATAGAAATTAGAAGATAAGAAGGAAAAATAACCCATTAAATTTCACAAAAACCCAACTTGTAGTTTGAGAGAAAACTTCACCAGTCCAATGCTCCAGAACTTTGCTTCCATGCTTCAGAATTTTCAGAATTTGTTCATTCGTTTGCTTCCATACTCCATAATTTTTGAAACTAAGTATGATAGCATTTATGAAGAGGTTGAGCAATTAAGAGATAACTATTGCAAGCATTAAAGGAAATTGGAGTGACTTGGATAGAAGTTGAGAGAATATAGGGGTAGTTGCAAATATCTAGGGAGTTATTCAACCCAATTCATGAGTAGTTGAGAGCATATAGGAGTAGATTTAAGAGTTTTAATGATAGAAGAGGTTAAAGGAATGCTTCTTCAACACTCTAACACATTTTTGGAGTAGTTTAAAGGGATGAAAAGAAAGGATTGTTGTTTTGGACAACCAAAAGAGGTTGACTCAGCAAAATGGAGTGAAGACTTATCTTTTCTTTCTCCACACATGTTCCTATTTTCTAGCAAGTTGTTACACAGCTATGAAGCTCATCTTTTAATTCTATAAATGCTTTGTAATCAAGGAATCAATGGGGGATTAAAAAGGCTTGTTTTGGCCTGAGGAAATAGAATAGTTTCTAGTTTCATTTCAAGCAATGTATTTTCAAAAATTTTAGAGTAAATTTGAATTCAAGCAAGCTTTATATTTCTAGCAAAGTGTGAAGTAGTTTAGCATTTTCAATTCATGCAAGTGTGCCTTATATTAGTTTCCTTTCATGCAACTTTCCTTTTATGCAAGTGTGCTCCAAAATAGGTTTGATTTCTACAAGTTCGATTGTAGAATAAACTATCAAGCAAGTTTTCTCCATTCTCTTTTGCATATAGCCATGGACACTGCCTTGGATTGATAAATTAAATGATGAGGATTACAACGACCCCATCAGTTGGCATAGCCTTACTATATTTAGAATTAGGAATTTATGAATGCTACTAATGGAAGATGAGTGACAAGCAAGGACAAATGTTTAGTTGGAGAGAATTTAGTAATGAATTAAAAAAAATCTATTAGAAACCATGCATTGGAAGCTATTTTTTCTAGTTAAAATTTTTAAAACAATCAATGTTTGTACCTGAATATAATATTGAAAATTTGATATTGGTAATTAGATCTCCCAAGGTGACACCTTACAAAAAGATACAATCACACATCAATGGAATTAAGGATCTAATTTGGCATGAAGTTTATTTTTGGAACCTTATATAGTTAGGGAAGCTATGCAACAAGTATCGCATATTGAGAAACAAAACACCACTAAAGTTTCATAAAAGGTGAAACCATACTTGATTAAATGATAAAAATGTGACTAATCCTTCTAACAAAAATATAAACAATTTTTTAACTGAGGACAAATTAGTAATCTCTCTCCTCAACAAGATACAGAGAAAAGAGAAAAATTCCTATGTTGGAATTGTGATAGAAAATGCTCAAGGGGTCATAAGTGTTCTAGTAGTGAGAAAAAGAATGAGGTTGAATGGAACAAATGCACCACAAAAACTCAAAGTAATTGGTTATATTAAAAATAAAAATGTGAAAGTGTTGGTTGATACTAGTAGTACACATAACGTTATTGATAAAATATTAGCTAATAAGCTCAATAGTTTTGTTCATCTAGTATCAAATTTTTGGCATGATAGTTGATGGGAAAAAACTTTCTTGTGATGGTAAATTTCATCATATAAAACTCTCAATAGGGATTTATCAACTAGATTTATAAATTGTTGATATCTTGTTGGGGGAGTGGATGTAGTTTTGGGAGTGTGGTGGCTTAAACAACTGAGAACAATGTCATTCATTTTTTAAGACTTATCTATGGCATTTGGTACACATGCAAAAAAAGAATAAAATTTTATGAATACAATCACTACCAAGCCAATTTATTACCTCCCATAGGATGGAGAGAGTTATCAATAAATTTTATTATAATATAGGGGTACAATTACATATAAAAGCATGAGATGTGACAATCGAAGATCGGCCAAAAATTCAAGAGATTATTCAACACCATCAACAAGTATTTCAAAAATATGAAGTTCTCCCTATAATCAAAGACCATAATCGTGATAATGAATTAATACCAAGAAGTATTGTTCATCCCAAAAAATGTGCTTATTTCTCCTTTATGCTTATTCTTAACAAAAGGAATGATCCATGGAATATATGCCCACACTACAAGGAGCTCAACAAAATCACTCATGAAGAGTCATAAATACAATATTTTAATCCAATTAGAATAGCTTGAGTTATATGAAGAATACAATTTTATTTTAGAACCTAAGGAAATCATTAAGAAATGATTGAAACATTTACAAAATAAAGCCATCTTTGAATTCCTACTTTAGTGAAAAAAATTATAATTGAAGATACATGGAATGATTAAAACTCCATAAAAAAGATTCCAAGGTTATTAAGCATTAAGGGAAAATCTTTTTTGAAGGGGATGAGAATGTTATGACACTAATATCATATATTCCTAAGTATATATTATATATTTCTAAGTATAATAAAGATAAACACTTGTGGCATACTTAACCTTGACATTTGTATTAGTTAATATCTTAACCCATATTAACTAGAATGAAGGGTTGTGTCCCTATATAATTATCCATATAAATAAGGAAGAGAACTCTTATGAATTCATATATATATTATTATCTAATTATTGGAGGTCACCCCTTTGAAGTGGTGTGCTATACTTCTAATTTTTATAAATATTTACAAGAAATATCATAACATATATAGTGTACCCAAACATGTACTCACTAATGCCTTTCATATTTAATTAAAAATTCAACCTAGCAAATAACCATACAAGTTAACTTGTATCTTAACATACATCTATATCAAAGTTTTATCATTTTTTATTCAAATTTTAATACAAGAGGTACAACATTGATGTCTACCCTCTTTCCAATATTGTGTTTTCATCCAAATTATTATAGAATTTTAATGGAGTGAATTGTCCATCCGAGCTTAACATTGTTTTCAGAAGTTAATCTTCACAAAATTAAATTGGTATAACACTACACAAAATATATAATTTTTTTCTTATTATGTCAAGAGGCATCCTCGTGTAGCCACAAGACATGGAACATTATTTCATGATCGAGTATATAAAAAGTAAAACATAATTGACATATTAAAAAAATACTAAAACTATAGAATAACTGTTAAATAAATAAAAATCTTAAATAGTTCTAGAGTAAAATAAAATAACTCTTTATGCAAACAAAATAATTCTTAAGTAAATTGAAATAACTCTTCAAATAAAAATAAAATAAAAGAATTTTAAAAAATAAATTTCTTTAAATAAATAAAATAACTCCTCAATATTTTTTAAATAATTGTATTTAAGATATATAGACTAATTTATTGATTAGAAGATAAATCTCATTTACTCAAATTTGTAGCTTAAATTGTGTCTACACTCAATCTTGTAGCTTTATATGACTTGCATTGTTTATAATCTTATTATACAATTACAAATTTGAGAAAAAAAAATGTGTGATGATATATATAATATTAGTGGAATGGAAGAGAAGAAGAAAAGGATTATAGAAAATTTGGAAAAGAAAATTATGGGACTAAAAATGAAATGGAAGAAAAAACAAGAATCATAAGAAAAAGGTAACAAACATAAACTAGTATGAAAGCAGGTTCAAATCGAAAGGAGAATTCCCCTGTATCCAATGAATATATAGTATTAGTAGAATGGAAGAGACGAAAAAATGTGTGTTGACATATATAGAATGGAAGAGAAAAAATAATAATAATAATAAATTGAAAAAAAATTATTAATAAAATGAAAATAATAATAATATACATGCTCATCTTGAAATTAAGATCCAAATCAAACAGGAGCTTTCACCTACACCCAATGACCTCTTAATAACCCTATAAATATTTATAAAATACCATAAAAGCCTATGCATTCACCTCACAAAGTCATCTAAAAGTAATCCCATTTGCAAAATCTATGTGAACAAGACTAAAGATTCAAATTGTGCTAGCTTTTGGTTTAACTATGTATATTTTTTTATTTGCATTTCAGATCACACTCAGTGATCCATCATCTTCCCAATGATGGATCATTGAGTGTGATCCGAAACGTCGATCAAAAAATATACACAGTTAAACCAGAAGCTAGCACAATTTGATTTGATGGGCTATGGAAAACTTATACCAACTAAGACTAAAGATTGTGTGTCCATCATAACAAATGGTGTAAACTCACCACGTACTCTTGAAAATTATGTCTAAGAATGAAGATAATATTTTATTTGCTTGAAAGTAGGATCCAAAGAACACACCCTATCATCTCTCAATGAAATATTTGTGCATTTTTGTGAAATATAGATCCCAATTAAAAAAAAATCTTGACATATATAAATTCATGTAAAGTTTGAATTTGTAACCTTGGGTATTATCAATTTAACAAAGAAAATTCTCAGACCCACACTGGTGGTCAGATTGAAAACGACCCTTTAGGATTCATGGCCTCATTCTTGAGTTCGAATCTAATTTTTTTCTATAAAGTAGATATGGCCGTTGCACAATGTTCTCTTTTTTTCATTTCATTGTCTTCTTATGTTCTTATATTATCATGCTAAAATGTAAACAATAAAGAACTAGCCAATGATAGCTAAATTAGCGACATTACTCAATCATTATTCAATTGGTTGTGGGAAAAAAAAAATATACACATGAAAGCAAGAAACTCGACAAGAGTTTTCCACATTCAAATATAGTAACAAACCTACTTAAATAACTTGAAAACACAGGAAACATAAGATCATTTTTGCTTTTCAAGTAAAATACATTGATATGTCATGCCCCACCAAAGACAACAGGCCGCTAACTTCTTCTGAGTTCAAAGGGTGAGAATAATCATAGAAGTAAAGGAATTAAATCCGTTTCCAAAAACCTTAAGTAAATAATAATAGAGGTAGTGTCAATGAAGGAGACGCTAGCATAAGGAATTTAATTAAGATTAAACCAAAAGCTTGTGGCAGCGATTAGAATAGAAGGGGTGTGGCTCCTTCCAATGTGAAAGGTTGTGACTCCTTCATATATGAGATGTAAAAGGGAGAATCATTTCATTGTGAAGAGATTATCAATCAACCAACAAGTAATTAATCATTTAAGCATTTACTCATCAATCTATTAAAAAATATCAATCAACAAAGATCAATTAAGCAAAAAGAAATTTAAATCTATCAATATATCAAGCAACCAGTCTTGAATTAGAGGAAGTGTCCTGTAAATAGGGAGGATGAAAACCCTTCCAAGTTCATGAGAGATTAAGGATGAAAACCATTATTTATCTTATCAAGTTTGGATGAAAACCCAAATCTTGATCAAGGAGGACGATAACCCTCCAAACTGGACTAAGAGTTTTAAGGATGAAAACCCTTGAATACTCTTGGTAATTTTGGACGAAAACCCTTGATATTGCCATTGTTGAGTTAAGGGAAAAAACCTTTGATTAGTAGATTTGTAAGTATTTCCAAATAATTCAAGATATGATTGCTTTTTAAAATTGTGTTGTGACTTATTGATCTATATATTATAACTAACAATCACACCTTGTTGTGCAATGGGTACATCGAAGAGATGCGGAGGGTCAATTAGGGGGAAAGAATGGTTTATTTTTATGTATACATTTGTGCAGTACATGAAGTCGATTGGTAGGCGATTAGCAAATGATGTTGTTTGTGCAACAAAGCTCTCAATGGAGATGTGATAGCTTTAAATCAACTATTCATCCACTTAAAGAGATCCAAACACAAGTAAAACAAAACCTTTGAATTAGGAAGATAATCAAACTCCATTACCAAAAGGATCATATTATGTTTGCAATAGGGAGAGGGAGAGGGAGATAGGGATAGAAAGAGTGAGAGATAGAGGGGGTAAGAGAGAGAGAGAGAGATGGGCGGTAAGTGGATGGAGATGGAGATGGAGAAGGAAAGATGGAGAGGAGGAGAGATAAAGAGAAAGAGGAGAGAGGGATGGATAGAAATGGAAGAGATAAATATATAGAGGGAGAGATTCAAAGATAGAGATAGAGATAAGAAGTAATGTATAGAGACACGTAGAGAGAGATGGAGAGATAATGATATAAATATAGAGGGAGAAATAGAAGAAGAAATATGGAGAGACCAAGATAGAGAGGCAAAGAGATGGATATAGAGGTCAAGGAAGAGGGAGATGGGGAGATGGAAATATAGAGAGCAATACATGTCTAGAGATAGAGGGGGGGAGAGGAAGATAGGGGTAGAGATGAAAATAGAGCAAGAGGAAGAGGGAGATAAATGAATAGAGAGATAAAGAGATAGAGAGAAGTAGAGTGAGAGATAAAGATATAGAAAGATAGGGAGAGATAAAGAGGAGACAGAGAGATACATAGGAAGAGAGAGAGAGAGAGAGAGAGAGAGAGAGAGAGAGAGAGAGAGAGAGAGAGATGGTGAGATAGAGTGATAGAGAGATAGAGATATAAGGAGATATAGAGAAGAGGGGGAGAGGAAGACAAAGAAAAAGGGATGGAAAAATAGAGATAAGTAGAGAGAAAAATAGAGATAGAGGGAGAGAGAAAGAGGGAGAGATAGATACATGAGAAGAGAAGATATATATATATATATATATATATATATATATATATATATATGGGAAGAGAAAGGGATAGAGAGGTAGAGATAGAGATAGGGAGGGAGAAACTAGGAATGTGTGTGTGTGAGTGAGAGAGAGAGATATGGAGATAGAGATGGAGAGGTATATATATATGTGGGAAGAGAGGGAGGGAGGGAGAGGGAGAGAAACAGAGAGATGATAGAGGCGAAGTGGAGATATAGAAAGAGGGAGTGATAGGGAGAGAAGGAGAGATAGGGATAGAAAGAGGGAGAGGTTGAGAGATAGATATAGTGGGAAAGAGAGGGGGAAGAGAGAGAGATGTAGGGAGAGGTAAGGAGATAGAGATAGGGAGAGAGATAAAGAGGAAGATAGAGATAGAGATAGAGATAGAGAAAGAGGCGGAGGCAGAGGTGGAGATGGAGATGGAGATGGAGATGGAGTAGATATTTCACATCTTTTGTATACACATTTCCTAATTATTGTGGTTGCCAAGGGGTAGCATAATATTCTCCAACAAAGGTATCAATGGAGAAGTGATAACTTCAAATCAACTATGCATCCAATTACAAGGATCCAAACATGATTGAAACAAAACCTCTAAATTAGGAAGATAATTAGGCTCCATTATCAATAGGCTCATGTTATGTTTGCAATAGGGAGAGAGGTGGAGAGAAGGAGAGATAGTGATAGAAAGAGGGAGAGATAGAGGGGTGAAGAGCAAGATAGAGAGAGAGGGGTAAGGAGATAGAGATAGAGATAAAGATAGAGATGGAGGTGGAAAGGAACATTTATTTGTTAAAAGAAAAATTGTTCCCAAAGTGCATCATGCAGTAAAAGTAGCAAAAATAAATTAACGAGCATAGAAATTTATTGCATGATGAAGTGGCACTCAATGATCTTTGAAAGGCCAATAAACCCCATTTATATATGTAATCATGTTTTTCCAACCCTTCGAAAAAGTATCTCGACTCCACTTTTATAATGGTTGAGAGTAGGAATTATATTTTCAAGTGTGCTCAATTTGTCTTTCTTCTTGTGCTTGCATTGTCTAAATAAATTTTTATTTAAATTAGTTTGCAATATATTTCAAATATATTTGGAATATTCAAAGGTTTTAGAAAATTAATTGTATTTAAATAGTAAGAATGATGATTGTTTTTACTATATCATTTAGCAAAGATTAATTTTTGGTATGATTAATTTTTATTTGACCCCTTATAATTTTGATGGATTGGATCATTTACTTGTGAAATTTTAACCAAATGATAACTTCTAATTTAGATATATGCTCCCTCATAATATTTATTCTAGCATATAAAAATAAAAATACATAATTCAAATATTTTTTCATTTATATAAAATAAATTATATTTATTTATATACCATTATTTTTCCCTTGATTAAGTATATCAATTGTTTTAATTTGGTTAAAATATTAATTTTAAAAAATAAAAATACTTTAAAATTAAATAATTAAAATCAACTACAAATTTGCATCTATCAGCAGGTCGACTCTATTGACCCCTACATATGCCTCTAATTGAGCCCTTTTCACTTAGGCTGCATTTCCCTTGGTGGCACTATAATCTCCCCACATATCAATTAGTTCTCCTCGTACGATCTTCTTTCACAATCAAAGATCCAAATGGGTGCCAACAAACTTCGACGGCACGAGAACCTTTGACTCGGTCTCTGCCACCTCCATTGCACGTGATTTGTAATCAGTTTTCTATTTGGAATTTATTGTTAGTATTTACTGCTAACTCTTTAGTGGTTAGTTGACCGTCAACTCATCAAAGTGTTGTAAAGGGCGATCCAGTCATTTTTTATTTATTCATAATTTGTAAAAGGGGTATTTTTTCATTTTGTTATAACTTGTATATGGAACATTGAATTTTCAAGTGTAAATAGTTGACGGAAAGTTAGTTTCATCATTGACGTTTTCAATTTTACGTTGTTTAATAGCATTTATTAAACTCTAAAATTAACATTGTAAGAAAATTTCGACGGGGCATAACTTTCACCCTGATTATTAAAATTTTGCAAACTTTTTTTGTTTCTATTAGAATATTGCAAGGAATCTAATTTTTCATGTAAAATTAAGATATGGATACCCCCTTTTTTTTTGTATTCATTATAGTTTAAATATATAGTAGAGTATACGAACATCTAATGTGTTGTTGTCAGCAATTCAGCCTGTTATATAAGGGACTACCACTTCAATCCATTTCATATTTGATAGCTACTATAGGTGTCTTCATCTTTATATTCTACTTCATAAAAGAAAGAAAATGTTACATCTATGAATATAAAACTGTATACAAAAGATATGTCTCTCCTAATCTTCTCCCTCTTTCCTTTTCTTGGCAACTCTACTAGGATCTTGCAATCTATTGTTAAGGTATCCAATCTTCTTAGGATTGTAGTTCTCTTTGTGGTACAACCATTGATTTGCAAATGCCACTTCCTATTTGTTGATCTCTACCTTGCCTTCCTCCATCAATTTTTTGAATTTTTCTTTAGACACCTAGATAGTGATAGATACCTGCATGTAAATAGTGTGGAGTGTGAGTTTTCTCAAAAAATGGGTAAGATCTCTTCTACAACCCTGGTAGATTTCATATTCCTTGCTTTCCAAATAAACCATAGAATTTCAGTTGATAAGATTAGCCAAAATAGGTTGTTAGTTTTATCAAGGCCTTGCATTTTTCCCATAATAATATATCTAATTTGCTTTCCTCTTTACTTTTCCCATCTTTCAACAAATCTATTTTGAAGGTATTCCCAAATTTCTTTTGCAAAGAAACAATCAAAAAAAATATGCATAATGGAATCATATTTTTTACAGATACTACATATGAGTGGGTTCTTATTGTTCACATTTGGCAGCCTTTGCATTAAAAATAACCATCTTAATGTTGTTTTTTAGGTTCTAATATGTTGTTCCAATTATGCTTGAAAATTTGGTTTCATTGTTTACTATTTAGGTTCAAGTTTCATTTTTTGTTCAAATCCTTTGCAAGGTTTGAATTGTTGCTCATGAGCCCATATATTTATTTAGCCTTTATACCTATAGTTTTGTTATTTTCTAGCCAATTGCATTCCTGCATCAGATATGGATACCATATTTTGTAAAAATAACCATGCAGTATAAACGATCTATTTGTCATCTAATCTTCACAACTTGTAAAATTTTCTTACATGTTATTCTTGGGGGGGCTTCAATTAGCACTAATCATTTTAGGGGATTTCTTTGCATCAAGGGGGCAATCTAGACGTTTTTTTGTTTGAGTTTGTTTGTTCACATGATCATGTCTCTCACACTAAATCCCTTTCATTTAAGTATTCTTCGTAATCTTCCTAATAAATGGAAAATCAAATGTGGATATTGTGGAAAGAAAAAGCATACAACAAAAGAATGTCAATGTCATAAAATTCAAGAAATAGAGCAATTTTTTTTAATCATGGTATTTCCTTACCTAATCCTCTAGTTCTAACACATGCGGAAGCATCATCTAGTCTCACGTAGACATCCTTTGAGACACCATCATTTAGGGATGAACAATGTAGTTAGATGACTTGCATTGATGTCTCATCTCTCACAAGACTTGTAGTTACATCTAAATCTAGTGTTGAATCATTCATAAGTTCCAATGATTCTTTGCACTAAGTTATTACTATCATTATTCCAAATCCACCATATATAAGGATGCATATCTACTAGACATCACATCTTTTTTTTGTAGAATCTCACTTTGTATATTTAGATGACACCATTAAGGACATTTGTCTTCTATTTAATGTTAGCTTTGATGAAGTTGTATCACCATTGTCATCTTTGGATATTGTTCTTTCCCTGACTACATCGGCTTCTATTGTGATAGATTGTGTAAGTATTCATGAGTTGACCAATCTGACTTCATCATCAACTATGTTGACATTATTTGCAGCAATATCAAATTTGAATATTGGTCCAGATATCACTATACATCCATGGTCCATGCTCCAGAATCACATATGGTACCTAATCCATCTTATCAACATTCATCACACATCAGCATTAGATTGGAGATCTTTGAGCATCATTTGAAGGCATCATTGGAATTTGTTACACCCCAATTGTGTAATTACTATTTACTATTACTACATAGGGTAAATATGAACGTAATGTGAATTATGGAGATGAATAAATTGTGCTTGTACCTTGTTATTATATGAATGTTATCTCATTTGATGTTATCACATTAGATGTTATTCCATGGAAAAGTATTGGATATAGATGAATAGATGGTTATTGAATTATTATTCTAACTTTGGAGATGTTTTATGTATACTACATATGTTGTGAACAATTGACTGTTGTGCACATGTGTTAGTGGATGCATGCATATGTTTCATTCCTCTAGGCAGAGGGGAAGTATAACTCAGGAGAAGATCTTGTTCGGGTAATTGGTAATGTAATATATCTTAGCATACACACCACAGTAGAATGATTGAGTTGAGTCAGTTTGTGGGAAGTTGGTAACTCATCCTTAGTTGATGTGTTAGCATTAGTAGAGTCTTGTTTACTATTGTGTGCATTATTGGGTGATGTTTATCTATTGATTTTATGTGATCTTTCTTGTACTATTACAACTATATTGATAAGTGGGACGTACATGGAGTTTGTGTATATATATGCACATACATGTCAATGGGATCTAACAACATGTATATGCACATGTATAGAAATACTACACGTAAACACTTATCAATATGATGGTAATTGTGAATGACTATATATGTGAATCGAATGTGAACATTTATATATATATATGGTATATACACATATCCATATGTATATATGTATCGATACACGTGTACCTTGGAAAATGGGCATGCTCATATGAATGTGTCAATATATAGATATACATACATATGCGTGTACATAAAGGCATATACTTTTATACATATAAATATGCATACATTCGATATATCATGTTTATTATATGAAAATACTATCTTTCCTGTACTCTATTATATATATATTGAATGAATATTTACTTTGATGACTTATGATATATTTATGGTAAATATATATATATATATATATGTTTATATATATATATATATATATATATATATATATATATGTTTATATATATTTAAATATATATTATGATATATAATATATCACACACACATACACATATATATAAATATATGATGGTATTTATATATGTGTGTGTGTGATATATTATATATCATAATATATATTTAAATATATTATATATATTATTTATCGATTATCATTTACCATGATAGAAGTCGATTTATAAAGATCGATAAGAGTCGTTAATGACTATGATATTGGAGGCTAAATGAAAGTTGCTTATGATTGTTTCGTGAAGCCAAGTCTCACTCATACTGTCATGCAATATGAAACATTTGTATTGCACTTTGAGTTGTTATCTTATGTCGATGCAAAGCATGGCCTTAGTTGATGCCTATGATAAAGATTAATTGTGACTTGGTAAACATATTTTCCATCTTTTATACATCTTTCTATGAATTTTTCAAACGTATATAATATCTTAGTTGAATCATCTCCAAACCAAGTCGATCGATGCTTGGTGTTATGAATTGGTAGGTGACTGTTTCTAATGGCAAGGAAACTATTCCAACAATGAGGAGTGTGGATGTATTTGGTGCCACCTCTGGAAACCCAATTGTTGTAGATATTTATTACATGAGATAATTTGAATTGAGCATATGAAGATTTGAATAAGTCTTTGTTTGCTATCAATTTTACAAGTCGAACTGTTGGAGTTTTTTCCAAGTATTAGCTTGTTTTATTGCCACCTTTCTATTGATTTTTGTGTGTTTCTTTGCATGGAGTTTTTTTTCCATTATCATGCCTAAACTATAGGCTATGAAGTTACCAAGCTACTCTATAAATAGCAGAGCCATTTCATTTGAAAGGACACATAATTAGCATTATTCTTGCAAGTCTTTTGCTGCATTATTTTCTAGTCTGTTTTATTTGTGTGAGAGAGAAAGAGAGAATACTATTTATTTGTGAGAGAGTTGTTGTTTGAGAGAATTAGACCATCAACTTGAGAGATAGAGTTTCTTTGTGATGTTTCTTGAGAAGTTATAATCAAGCTTGTTGTTGTTTGGAGAAGTTGCATTGCCTCTAATAGATTGGATAAAGCGATAATAGGCATGAGGATATTCTTCTTTGTTATTTTATTCATGAATGATGTGTTCTCCATGAATGCTTGAATTGTCTTTCCCAAGTATTTTCATTTAGAGAATTTAGATTGTCATTGAAAGGGAATTGAATCTTTTATGTTATTTTTATGATGTGCTTATAAATACTCCATACTAGGAGATTGATGTTATCATGGGCATTGAATATTAGATATGATTGAACATGTATGGCACATGTGATGAACTTAACTAAGTTATTGATTTAACTAGAATAGCTTGTGTTTACTCCTACGATTGTTTATCCAGTATGGGAAGGATCTTGTGTACTTGCTTATTAAGTAGGTTTATTCCAAGTAGATTAAAATAGTAATGGGTTATCTCTAGGATGATAGATTATCCATTGAAGGAAACACTTATGCATAGTTTAAGATAACCTTAAGTCAAATCGGCCCTGAGTAGTGTATGTGATAGATGACTTTCCTCTAGATTATCATTGAGAATACTTTGACTAGAGTAGTGTGACGACCTTTGGCTACACTATCAATTCACCGTGATCCAATAGTACATGCTAGTTCGAGATTGTGCAATTACAAATTTCTAGTTATGTAGGACACAACACTATGCGAGCAGTTGGTTGTCATTATTGGTTACTCTAGACCAATCTCTTCCTCGAAGGGAAGGACCATATATTGAATGATAGATGTTTGGGGGACCACATTAAGATTATATGGTTAATAGAAAAGCACTTGAGTGATGCTTCTCCTTCACAACAGGTGATAGAAGAACCAAGATTTGAAAGGAAGGATCCTGTACTATCTTACAGCTATTTGTTCTAAAGATTTCAAGCTATGTATGTAAAATTATGCATTCTTGTTTTGTTGTAGTTTTTAAAGTTATTGAATTATAAAGGAATCTTAATGTATATTGCAATGGCATCTTTGTATGTATATTCTCAATAAAGAAAAGAAAAAAAATTATTGCAATGGCTTGTTACTTAGTTGTTTACTCGCAAGGTGTAAATTTAGAAATTTTTACTTCATTAAGGGTTGGTATGTTACATGTGGTATCAGAGCTACCAAGTTTAGCTCTGGAACCTATGGACTCATCATTCTTTCCATCCAAATTTATCTAATGTTGTGAATTATTGTGCGAGGATGGTGCATCTCAGATTAATGAATCAAAAGTCAATAATCAGAAACGAGTGCTACCTTAAGGCCAAGAAGGAAAATGAAGCCATTGTTAGAACAATTGAGGGTACCAACTATGACAATGTCATCTACTTGAGTGACACAAAAACCTTTAGTCATGCACTCTCTCAAATCAGTGATGTGAAGAGAAAGATGAAGATAGAAGCTATGTACAACTACCTACCAACCATCTCACCAAAAAAATATGAGTCATTGCCACCTTCTAGGGATATGCACTCAAAAGAAAGTGTTTTCTCGACATTCATCTTTAGGGACCCTAGAGTTGTTCCATTCGCTTGTAATAGTAATTTCTTCAAGTAACAAGTCTGAGGGATATGTACCACACACACCGCCAGATGAGAAATTGTCTCATGAACAAATGTTTGCAAAAAGGGTAGACTACATTGTTGATGAACACCATATTGACATTGCTTCTCGTAACTATGTATCAAATGATAAATCTGAAGGTTATTATCCTCTTTGGGATAGGTATGAACAAATGAGGGATGAAAAAAATGATAGGAACAACAATAGTCTCAGTTTGTAGGTTATACTCCTTTAAGTTATATGTCAAAGAGTGAATCCAAGGGATACTCGCCACTAGACTATCTGAATAGTCACTCCATGTAATTAAAGGGATATTGAAATCCTCATGAAATGAATAAAATTATGTGTTTATCAAAAAGAGTGTGTGCTTAAATCTTATGTGGAATTCTTTATGTGTGTATGAATGCCATTTTTTTATTTTTTCCATAAGATAGTTGATAACATAATTTAGTCTAACATTGATAAACATTCAAGTAAAGACCAATTTCATAAG
The DNA here is from genome assembly GCA_007258455.2 of Sequoia sempervirens. Taxonomy (NCBI): domain Eukaryota; kingdom Viridiplantae; phylum Streptophyta; class Pinopsida; order Cupressales; family Cupressaceae; genus Sequoia; species Sequoia sempervirens. The sequence goes on from VDFB02000003.1 coordinate 327,008,492, forward strand.
AATGGTGAGGACATGAACTAATCCTGGCGGAAACCAATATGTTCGACAAGGAACTACTAGAGTTGAGGCTAGACTTGACCAAATCTTGGAAAGGTTGGCTAATCTTGAGCAAGAAAGAGTTAAGGATGGGGTATGGAAAGATGTCCCCATTAATGATCATGAAGGAGAAAACTCTTCTCATGGATGTGATGAAACCCATGATAATGAGAGGGAAAAATCACCTACGCTATATGTTAAAAGGAATAAGAATCTTGTGGCTTCCCAATTTTCCAAGGACATGAAGAAAATTATTCCACCCAAGTATGATAGTAGTGCAGGAGGTGATGATGTTGAGGTGTGGCTTGTCCAAATGGAAAAGTGTTTTGAAATATGAAATTATGATGAGGTTACTAAAGTTGTGTGGGGTGTGTATCAATTAGCAAGAGAAGCCTCTAACTGGTGGATGAACAAAAAAGTTGGAACTCAATATTAACTCTTGGAAATTAACATGGGGAGAAATTGTGGAGAATTTCTATAAGAGATGGTTGTCACAACTATACTATGACCAAAAACTCTCATAGTTCTAGGGTTTGAAACAAGGTAACATGACAATCAATGAATATTGGGAGAATTTTACCTGACTTCTATCCTATGTTCCTATATATCAAAAGGATGAGTGCTTTCGCATTAGAAAATTTATAATGGGACTTAATAGTCAAATCGAAGGAGAAGTGGATATGCATGGTCCAACAACAATGGATCTTGTATATGAGAAAGAAATTAAGTAGGAGAAAAATCTTAGGGCTAACTCCACTTGTCAAGAAAGAAGAGAGAAAAAGAAGGATGTGGAAGTTCCTCACAAGATAGTTCTAAAGAAGGTGGAACCTGTGCAAAATTTCCAAAGGAAAAAGGGAAAGAGGTTTTGCAATGATGGAAAGGAGTCTAGACAAGAGTGTAAAAGGAATGATTCTAGCATGGTTAATACCAACAAGGCTAATGAAAATGTCAACAATTGTGGAGAAACCATAAGGAAAAGAGGTCTGATAACCAGATGTTTTATATGTAAAAGGGATCACTATCCTAGTGAGTGTCTCGATAAAACTTTTGGATCACGACCATATGGTAATCCATTACCTACCCAACAAGTGATGTTTCAACAAAAGATACATGCAGTTGAGGATGATCATCAAGCAGAGTACCAAGTAACTCCAATTGAAAGGCCATTTTTTTTGTCTTACCTATTTCTATTCTTATTGATATTGGTGCAACTGAGAATTTCATTTCACCTAGAGTAGTTACAAAACTAACTAGGAAGGTTAGATACATGGAAATGTCTTGAGATGTAGAGTATGCAAACCAGACAAGAGAAAAGGTGGATCAATTTCTATTTGAGGCTAGGATATAAATACCTAGTTTCTCTACAAAAGTAGTTAAACCTTTATGTCACACCTCTAGGATCATATGGTGTTATCCTAGGTATGAGTTGGTTGTGGAGAAATAGGGCTAAGTTAGAATGCCATATGAAAACTGTAGAATTCCTAGATGATTTTAGATATCAAGTAAAATTCCAAGGGATACCCAGAGAGGTTAGGATTCACCAAATTATGAAAATGCAACTTATAAGAGCTAAGAAGAATGGGTGTAAAATCGTTACATCTTAAAGATTGAAGAACTTGGAAAGGATAGTGATGATTTGTAGTTTCAAAGTATTCAAGGTTTAGAAGATGGAGAAATAGATGAAACTGGAAAGTTAGATATGGAGAAATATTCAATATTGAGAAATTTTTTGGATGTGTTTCCAGATGAGTTATCAAGGATGCCTCCGAAAATAATATTTGATTTCTCTATAGATATAGTTCCAAGGTTAGAACCTATTTCCAAGGTACCCTATAGGGTGATAACCACTAAACTTAGGGAACTTAAGGCATAATTGGATGAATTGTTGTCTAAAGGATTGTTAAGACCAAGTGTTTTACCTTGGGGAGCGACATACATCTTTGTTAAAAAGAAGGATGGTACCTTGCATTTATGCATCAACTATAATATGCTTAACAAAGCTATAGTTAAGAACACGTATCTGTTGTTGCGTATTGATGACCTTTTTTATCAAATGAGGGAAGCCACTATATTCTCTAAAAAATATCTGAGATCTGGATATCACCAATTGAGGATTAAGGATGAAGATATCTTTAAAACTGAATTCAGAACCAGATATGGGCACTATAAGTTCACTGTTTTACCATTTGGTTTAACAAATGCACCTACAACATTTATGAACCTAATGAATAGTGTATTTAGGTATTGCCTTGAAAAATTTGTATTAGTTTTTCTAGATGATATCTTGATTTATTCTAGAAATGAGGAGGAACATTGCAAGCATTTAGAAATGGTCCTACAACATTTGAGAGAACATAAGTTGTATGGTAAACAATCTAAGTGTATATTCTTCCAAAAGATGGTACATTATTTGTGTCATGTAATCTTGGCAGAAGGAATTTTTGTAGATCCGGCTAAGATCAAGGTAGTACTTGAGTGGCTTGTACCTAAGAATGTGTCAAAAGTAAGAAGTTTCATGGTTCTAGCAAGGTATTATAGGAAGTTTGTTGCAAATTTTTCTAAGATCGCTTTTCTAATTACTTCTTTACAAAGGAAAGGAAATAAATGTGAATGGAATGAGAAGTGTCAAGAAGCTTTTGACCTACTCAAAGAGAAGTTAACCACCGCACCAATCTTAAAAGTACTAGATTCTGAGGGTAGCTTTCAATTATCACATATGCATGTGGAGAAGGGTTAGGAGGTGTATTAATGCAAGATGGGAAAGTAATTTCTTATGAATCTAGGACTAGTTGAAACCTTATGAGATGAATTATACACCGTGTGGTTTAGAATTAGCAGTTGTGGTTGACGCATTACAAATGTGGAGGCACTACCTATCTTTGAGATGAAAATCGACCATAATGGGTTAAAGTACCTTTTCACTCAACCTAATGTAAATGATAAACAAGGGAGATGATTAGAGTTAATAGTTGACTATGATTTTAATATCATTTATATTAAAGGGATGGAAAACTAGGTTGTCGACACACTAATTCGAAGATGTCATATTGTTCCATAGTAACAATTCAAGCCGAATTCAAAGGAAAAGTGTTGTAGAAATGCAATGAGGATGAGTAGTACTTGCAAGTCAAGCAAGCACTCACTAGCAATCTATAAGATTCTAGATATGAAGGGTTCCATTTTGAACCTAATGGATTACTTAGATATAAAGGTAGAATGTATGTTCCTAATGTAAAGGAATTAATAAATCTAGTATGGAAGGAAGTACATGAAGCACCATACTCTAGACACCCTAGAGAGACAAAAATGATGGAAAATGTAAAGCCATTATAATTTTGGAAAGGAATGAAAGGAGATGCCACTATTTTTGTGGCTAGGTGTCTTGACTATCAAAGGGTGAAAGTAGAGCATCATCATCCTATAGGCTTATTATACCCACATGATATACCATAGAGGAAGTGGCAATTCATAAGTATGGACTTTGTGCAAGGATTTCCTTTGTCAAGAAATAATCACAATATCATTCTTGTGGTTGTAGATAAGCTTACCAAAGTCACACATTTTATACTCGGGAACCTGACTGATGGAGAACCTATCATTGCTAGGAAATTTGTGCAAGAAGTATTTAGGTTGCATGGGATTTTTGAGAAGATTATTTTGATAGAGGTGCACGATTCACTTCTAGGTTTTGGAAAACCTTTTTTCCACACTTGGGACTTAGTTGAATATTAGCTCAGCTTATCATCAGAAAATAGATGGGAAAACTAAAAGGGTGAATCAAGTTGGAAGACCTACTTAGGATTTATTGCATAGATGAGTAGTACAAGTGGCAAGACTACTTTCCCTTAGTGGAATTTTCTTACAATAATTCTTATCATTCTACGATAAAGATGGCTCCTTTTGAAGCTTTGTATGTATGAAAGTGTCAAACTCCTATAAGTTGGGATAAACTTGAGGATCAAGTGAGTCTTGGACCAAAGATGTTGGCTAAAATGGATGAGCAAGTTAATATTGTTAAGCAAAGGTTAGTTGAAGCTAACAATAGATAGAAAAGCTACGTTGTTTCTAAGAGAATGCCCCATAATTTTACCTTAGGTGACAAAGTGTTGTTGAGAGTGAAACCTCATAAGAGCTCCAATAAATTTGGAAAGTCTTCTAAGTTAGCCCAGTATTATGTTGGACCTTTTGAGTTTCTAGAGGAAGTGAATCTAGTAGCTTAGTGGATCACATTGCCACCAGCTCTTGCCAAAATGCATAATGTCTTCCATGTGTCCTACCTTAAAAATTATATATATAGTAGGTGATAATCATGTGATTGATTGGACTGCTTTACAAGTACGAGACCCTAGAGTAGTAACTCTCGAGCCTGTCAAGGTGCTCGGAACATGTAAGTTACACTTGCATAACAAAGAAGTATTGCAGTGAAAATCCTAGTGGGAGTAGTATGCATAAGACTCGGCTACTTTTGAGGATTATGTTGAAATTCAACAAAAGTTTCCTCATATTCTTCATGCTTATGAGAATGTTTGAACAATATGTTGTTTTTTTTATAATTCTACCTAAAGCCATTGGGGACGATGATTCACAAGGGGGGAGTATGTTACACCCCAATTGTGTAATTATTATTTACTTTTACTACATAGGGTAAATGTGAACATATTGTGAATTCTAGATATGAATAAATTGGTCTTGTACCTTGTTATCATATAGCTTTTATCTCATAACTGATGTTATCACATTTGATGTTATTCTATGTAAAATCACTACAAATAGATGAATGGATGGTTATTGGATTATTATTCTAACTTTGGAGATGTTTTACGCATACTACATGTGCTGTGAAAAATTGGCTGTCATGCACATGTGTTAGTGGATGCAGGTATATGTTCCATTCCTCTAGGTAGAGGGGAAGTATCACTCAGGAGAAGATCTTGGTTAGGTAACCAATAACGTAATCTATCTGAGCATACACACACCACAGTAGAATGATTGAGTTGAGTTAGTTTTTGGGAAGTTGGTAAGTCATCCTTAGTTGATGTGTTAGCATTAGTAGAGTCTTGTTTACTATTATGTGCATTATTGGGTGATATTTATCTATTGAGCTTATGCGATCTTTCTTGTACTATTACGACAATATTGATAAGTGGGACATACATGGAGTATGTGTATATATATGCACATACATGTCAATGGGATCTAACGATGTGTATATGCACATGTATAGAAATACTACATGTAAACACTTATCAATATGATGGTAATTGTGAATGAATATATGTGAATCAAATGTGAACATATATATATATATATCCAATATACACATATATCCATATGTAATATATGTATTGATACATGTGTACGTTGGAAAATGGACACTCTTGTACAAATGTATCAATATAGATATACATACATATACATGTACATAGAGGCATATACTTATATATATATATATATATATGCATACATTCAATATATAGTGTTTATTATATGAAAATACTATCTTTCCTGTACTCTTTTATGTATATATATTGAATGAATATTTACTTTGATGGCTTATGATATATATATATATATTAATGTTAAATGTGTGTATATATATACACATACATATATATATATATAAATATATGATGGTATATATATATGTATATGATATATATATATGTATATGTACATGATATATATATATATATGTATATTTATATGATATATATATATAGACATATTATATATATTATTTATCAACTATCATTTACCATGATAGAAGTTGATTTATAAAGATCGATAATAGTTGTTAATGACTATGATATTGGAGGCTGAATGAAAGTTGATTATGATTGTTTTGTGAAGTCGAGTCTCACACATACTGTCACATGATATGAAACATTTGTATTGCATTTTGAGTTGTTGTCTTATGTGGATGCAAAGCATGGACTTAGTTGAAACCTATGATTAATATTAACTTTGACTTGGTAAACATATCTTCCATGTTTTATACAATTGTCAATGACTTTTTCAAGCATATATAATATCTTAGTCAACTCATCTCCAAACCAAGTCGATGGATGCTTGGTGTTACAAATTGGTAGTTGATTGTTTCTAATGGAAAGGAAAACCATGCCAACAATGAGGAGTGTGGTTGGATTTGGAACCACCTCTGGAAACCAATTTTTGTAGATATCTATTGCATGAGATAATTCAAACTGATCATATGTAGATTTGAATAAGTCTTTATTTGCTATCAATTTTGCAAGTCGAATTGTTGGATTTTTTGCTGAGTATAATGAGCTTGTTTTGTCACCACCTTTTTGATGAGTTTTATGTGTTGATTTGCATGGAGTTTTTTGTCCATTATCATGTCTAAACTATAGGATATGAAGTTACCAAGTTGCTTTATAAATAGAAGATCCATTTCATTTGAAAGGATGCATCATTAGCATTATTCTTGTAAGTCTTTTGTTGCATTATTTTCTACTCTATATTATTTGTGAGAGAGAAAGAGAGAATACTATTTATTAGTGAGAGATTTGTTGTTTGAGAGAAGTAGACCATATACTTGAGAGATATAGTTTCTTTGTGATGTTTCTTGAGAAGTTATAATCAAGCTTGTTGTTGTTTGGAGAATTTGCATTGCTGCCAAAGATTGGATAAAGTGATAATAGGCATGAGGATATTACTCTTTGTTTTTTTATTTACAGATGATGTGCTCTCCATAAATGATTGAATTGTCTTTCCCAAGTATTTGCATTTAGAGAATTTAGATTGTCATTGAAAGGGAATTGAGGCTTCTGTGTTGTTTTTATGATATGTGCTTGTAAATACTCCATAATAGGAGATTGATGTTGTCATAGGTATTGAATACTAGATATGATTGAACATGTATGGCATATGTGATGCACTTAGCTAAGTTATTGATTTAAATAGAATAGCTTGTGTTTACTCCTAGGATTGTTTATCCTATATGGGAGGGAGCTTGTGTACTTAATTTTTAATTAGGTTTATTCCAAGTAGATTAAAATGGTGATGGGTTATTTTTGGGATGATAGATTATCCATCGAAGGAAATACCTATGTTTATTTTGTACAATAGCCTTAAGTCAAATTGGCCTTGAGTAGTGTATGTGATAGATGAATTTCCTCTGGATTACCATTGAGAAATTTTTTTCCAAAGTAGTTTGACGACCTTTGGCTCCGCTGCCAGTTCACCATGATCCAGTATTATGTGCTAGTTCAAGATTGTGGGATTACAAAGTTATAGTTATGTAGGACACAACACTATGCTCAATTTTTTATTGTTATCAGTTACTCTACCAATCTCTTTGTCGAAGGGAAGGGCCATCTATCAAATGATAGGTGTGTGGGGGACTGCATTAAGAGTTTGTGGTTGGTAGAAAAGTGCTTGAGATGCTTCTCCTCCACAATAGGTGATAGAAGAACCAATATTTGAAAGGAAGGATCCTGGAACGTCTTACAACTATTTTTTCTAAAGATTTTGAGCTATGTATGTAAAATTATGCATTCTTTTTTTGTTGTAGTTTGTAAATTTATTGAATTATAAAGGAATCTTAATGTATATTGTAATGGCATCTTTGTATGTATATTCTCAATAAAGAAAAAAAAAATTATTGCAATGGCTTGTTACTTAGTTGTTTACTTGCAAGGTGTAAATTTAGAAATTTTTACTTCATTAAGGGTTGGTATGTTACAAAAGAATTTTAGTCTTTGGATCATGTGCATCATTCAAAGACATTCATCTTACTTCCTGCATATTACTAGTTGGAATGGGAAGTCATCTTGCACAAATTTGTGGTGTTGTTTCTTCCCAAGGGGAGAAATTTTGTTCAACATTCATGGATCATCTTCAACATCTAATGTCAAGAATCTACTAGCACTACAAACATAATCTTAAGGGGAGGTTGCATGGTTTATCTTCTCTTATTAGTTTTGGGATGAAGCATTTCCTCACATGGAGTTCATCACTTCACATTTTCTAGGGGCGTCACATAGACCTTCTCTCTTTTGTCTCCTATGGGAGGAACATTTCATGTACTTATGTGATAGAAGTAGTCCTTGGGGGGTCATAATGAGTCCTATCTTCTTCACTTGTACATTTTATTTCATTGCATGATTTCTCTTTTGGAGAGGGGTTTTATTTCCCATTAGGTTTTTCTCCTTTACTCCACTTTATGAGAAATTTGTACATAAGTACCTAACATGACCTAGTAGTTGTGACTCATCATCATGTATGCATTACTCCCTAAGTTGCACTCAAGGGGGATGTTAGTGTAAATAGAGTCATTGTCATACCTAGCTAGCTAATTACTTTCTAGGATTGACCTATTCACACCTAGCTTAAATATATTTAGGTTCATTTTGCTTTTGTCTCACTTCATATGGTTGATACATGTGCCCTCGTGATTTGAGACACATATTGACATTTCATCATAATTTTCAAGTGATCTCACAAGTGTCTCATCTTTGGAGGGGTAGTCAATCATTGTCTCCTACCTTCTCATCTCATCCACCTTGCCTATATAAGCAAGATTACTCATTGTATTTACACTCTTTATTTTTATATTGATAGACATACTATTGTGCTTATTTTGTTCACTTGTGGAAGTTTGTTTCATGCTTCTACTTTTGATATTCTCCAACAAATTCATAATTTCTATCTTGATCTTCTACATGTTCTTGCGTGAGATTCCATGGATTTTATTTTTTCTATATTAGACTTATGCATTGATAATTTTAAAAAAATCACCATATCATCAAGTTGAACCATTTATAATTAATATAATTAGAAAGTATCTATATAATACCCATAATATATTTATTAGTAATTAAAAATATAAAATTACATTAATTCAAAAAAAAATCTTAAAAATCAAAAAATTGAAATAATACTACAAATTTATAAATAAAAAAACAAATGCTTTGCAATAAAGTAAAACTATGATTTATACAAAAACCTAGAGTTTTATCCTTTGATTCTATTGGAGTAATTGGGACATCGCTTCATAATTAATTAATCATTAATTAAATATTAATTTTCTTATTACTTTACTCACTTAAGCTAAACTTAGGAGGTTTTTATTTATTCGATTGGATTAAATATAGGTCAATTTGTTTCATTGCATGAAATTAAGACACTTGTCACAATCTAATCAAATCATCGTATAAGGTTGATTTTTTAACTTTTATAAGCATTTATCCTTCATTGTAATCATAATTCCATTCAATTCAATTACAATTTTAGATGATCTCAATATTAGATTCTTGTGTGATACTTGTGTGGATTCATCATTTCTCTCTTGGTTGCATAGCAAACCAATTTCTTTAATCTATCATTTGTGATAGGTTTTTTTGTTGTAGATGATCTACTATGGTGTACTAAATTCTTGGTCAATTTGATGGCACTCATATTATCACAAAAAATCATTGTAGGAAATTTCTCTCCAATTTCCTCAATATTTTTTCTAAGCCATAATGCTTGTGTACCTATTTAGGTGACTACAACATACTCTACTTCTGTCGAGCAGCCTTTGAGAGTGTTGTAGAAGGTTGCAACATGCTCTGCCTTTTCATGACATTATACATAAGTATCAAACTCTAATTGCTCAAACATTCTCCTTAAAATTTATTTAGATGACAAATCTAATTTCAAAGTAGGAATAAACACTAGCTTCATGAACATTTGTATTCAATAAGAGCAAATGATTTCCAATCAAGGAAGAAAATAGCACTATAGTTTTATTCTAGTGGATGAAATGTATCTAGAAAAAATTGTTAGTTTTAGATATTTTTCTTTAATCTTTATATGCAAAGAGTTTACAAGTTCAAGATGGAGTGGGATTTTTCTATTGGGGAATTATGTTTCCAAGAGAAAAAAAATATTTTGAAGATCATAATCTACTCTGATATTGACTGTATTTTGTATTGTCACCAAGTTAGGAAATATTCATTCTCGATGACTTCCAGGAGGAAGTCCATTCTTAGGGAGAAAAATGTAAGGCATACTAGAAACTTAATTATTAATTATGATATTTTATGGAGAATAATTTTGAGTTGGTGGAGCTAATCTTAGATTTGTTTATAAAATTATGATATAAGTTATAAAAATATTAGAATTTATCAATAAGGTCTTGATATGGTTTAGTTAATTGATTTAAATTAATTATTCGTGTGCATTGTGGGAAATAAGAGCTATTTTTTCTTATATTTTTTTTAATGGTTTTAAAACCAAATTTAAACTATGGAAAGTGTAGCATTAGTCGAGCCTTTTAATAAGGCAATAACCTCTATTTAAAGAGGGGAAGTTAATGAAATTTGGGGCACCAAAATCAGTTGGAAATAAATGCCAACAACTCAGTAATAGTCGCGGCCTTAATGAAGGCAATATTATTGGCAAGAAAATGACAAAGGTATCGATGCATATTTATTTTATCACATGGAAAATAAGTTAGGGATCGATACAAAATGGGGTTAACATGTGAAACAAACAAATATTATTGATTGTTGATTATCATGAGGAGAAAACACTAGAGGAGCTAGGGTTTTCAGGTGATGATGTTGGTATCTCTTGGACAAGACATTGCTTGAACTGTCACTAAGTGAAGAAGAGGTAGTTTCTTTCAAGCTGCATTTTTAGGTAATATCTTCCAGTTATCTTTTGCTGACAGGTAGTTATCAGTTTGATTAAATCCTTCAATGTTAATGATGTCGACAATTTTGCTAAGATTTGTGTTATCATTGATTAACTGTCTTTTGTGAATATTGATTCCAAAAGAATATAGAAATCCTTGTTTATTCAATGTGCATTTTTTAAGGAAATGGTTTTTTGGTTTCAGAGGTTAATGATGCCTATTTCTTTGAAACCCTTGTTTGGATTTTGGGGCTTTGGTTTGTTTTCGATAATGGGTAAAGAGACAATGTGGTTCATAACCATTTTTTGTTGACAAAATCATTAGATATGTGGTAACTGCCATTTGTGGCATGTAGTGTTGACATGTTGAGTATTTTTCATTTGGTCTCAATGCACATGTGTTGTTAGTCATAATTCATTTGTGCATAGTTTGTGGGTTTATGATTCGGTTTCTCCTTAACCCTAGTTTGAGTGTAATAAATGAATAATTTGTCTCTTCAAACCCAAGCAACATTATGATAGCCATTCATATTATTGTTAAGGGTTGTTATAGTAACCCTAGTTCAGGTTTCTTGGTGAGTTGTGTTAAAATATCTTTCTTTACCCTCATGTTTGCATACCACAACATTATAATATTAATACTGGATCGAGTATAATGAGGAAATGACATTTATCACAATTTCAGGCAACATGTTTATCATTAATAAAATTTGTAAGATAGTTATACAGCTAAAGACCGTCTCTTTGCAGTTCAAAAATTATGCACATTATTTATGTTGTGTTGAGCATATTCACGATGTTGTTGATTACAAAGAAATGTCTTTAGTAGTTTATTTTATACTCTATTAAGAGATAATATTCTTAGTGATGTAAAAATCATTGTATCTAATGAGACGTTCTATATGTACTTGAAAGTATTATCAAAATTTTGAGAGCACTTGTGGTGCAATGAGAAATTGGTTGAACTTATGCTTCTAAATATCAAGTGATTCGAAATCAGAAGATGTTGTAAGAGAAGCAGAGGTGATACTCTATGTATCATTAAAATAGTGATTGAAAATGTTGATATACAGCCAATGAGGCATTGTAAACAACAAGTTTTAGATAAAGCCAATGAGGCAATTTTACGAGTGGTTTTTCTACCCCAAGAGGGTTTTCCACTCAGGAAATTCATTATGTTATGGTTCTTTATTTTTTTTATGTTGGAAAAAACAATGACAGACAACTGATAGGGGGGATGAATTAGTTGTCACAGAAATTTAAACTTTCCTTACTTAACCTTAATCTCAGATCTGATGAATAAGAAATTAACCATAAACAATCAACACATCAGAGAGACAAAGAACACAAATATTTTTTTGCATGGAAATCCTATAGGGGAAAAACCATGGTGGATGTTAGTCCACAAGATTATAGCCTCTATAAGTATAAAAAGAAATAATAAGGGAAATGCACATGCATTCAGGCACACTTCCTAGAGCTCATTGCTCAATTACAAAAGAGGCCTCACTGTACAACAATAGGGTTTGGATTAAAACCATCCAATATTTTTGAACTGATAAAATAGCTTCTTCACAAGCCTGATTATAGTTCCAATTAAGCTCAACACTTCTTCACACTTCGCACATTCTTCTTCACACTCTGTTGAGCAATCGAATGATATTCACACATACACACATAGAAGCACATGAAGCATCATCTTCAACAATGAACTAATCACCCTTAAATATCCGCTACATGAAATTCTATCACTACTTCGTCAGCCAAGGAAATAAAATATATTTGTAATGTCAGCCCAAATTTATAAATTAAATTTTAATGTGAATCCACCAAGGTCAGCCACAACATAGTGGAAACCTAAATTAACATCTCCAATGTGAGAATACTTTAATTAATTTCACCTCAAAGATCCACAACACGCTATCACCAACATGTTGGCCAGGAACAAGAAAAACTGAACATGTGCAACCCAAGATCTTCAACCATGAACTCTCTGAATAATGTGGATGTACCACAAAGATAGAGAATGATCTAGAGACACCATAGAACACCAAGAAACAATAGAGAAGGGTCCACAACAACTAAGAAAACAAGAATTACAAAAAATTCATTTAGGAACATTGACAGAGACCAGCAACACACTGTCAGACCACAACATACTCAAAAATTCATGCGGACCTCTAAAAGTTCTAGTAGATGATCTAGAAACATTTAACAATAAACCCTTTAAACCACATCAGCTAATATTCAACATACATAACACAATGCCTTCTTGACTTGCACAGTTCCACTGGGAACACAAAACACTTTCTTTTACAATTTTATCAATATCCTCAACATATACAACAATTGATACACCAAATGCTAATAGTGTTGACATTAATGACAACCACATATTAGCAACCATATCCACCACATCCAAAAGTTTCATCTCTGACCTTATTGTTCCATAGTTATTCATTTTTGTAATTCAGATTGGTACACATGTTAGCTCTTAGATTTTGATTTTTTGGTTGTTAGATAATCTAAATAAACTAATATTCCCTTTTACAATCATATTATATTTTCTTTAAATCTAAATAATTTAATGAAATATTGAGTGGGCATTACATCGACACCTTGTTCAAGTTACATGCATGCATAGTTCAATGCAATAGTTTCTCTAACAAACCAAAGAAGAAATATTTACATTCTTCATCATCATCATTAGATTGAGCAAAGAAGTTTGTAGCAGCTAAATTTGATGGTCATGAATTTTGGGTACCTAAGGGTGCTCATTCCTTAGAAATGAATCTTCCTACAAAGAAGACAATGTTATGGCACCAATGACTTGGTCACATTTTTGAAGGGCTTGATGATCGTAATCTCGAGTTCGACTTTTGTGAACATTATGTATATGAAAAGAAAAACCTTGTTTCCTTTTATTCTAGTTCTCATTTAAGTCTTCTAGGGTTTTGGACTATGTGCATGCAGATGTGTTCGGCCCTGTGAATTTTTGTTCGTTATCTAGATTTGTGTACTTTTTCTCAATTATAGATGAGTATAGTAGGATATTTTTTTTATTTTCTCAGAAGTAAAGCTATTTTTTTTAGTTTCTTTAAGAAGTTTAAGGCTCTTGTTAAAAATCAAACTAGTAGAAATTTTAAGTGTTTAAGGACTAAAAATGGTGGTGATTTTTATTCCGTATAATTCAACAAGTTCTATAAAGAGCATGGGATTGAGAGACATAAGACAACTCCATACACCCCACAAAAAAATGCAGTTACAAAGAGGATGAACAAGATATTGATGTAGAGGGCTAGAAGTATGTTGAGTGGTCTTGGCCTTGAGTAGAATTTTTGGGATGAAGCTATATCCATTTCATGTTATCTAATCAATAGATCTCCTACATCAGCTCTTGTTGATAGGACACCCATGGAGGTGTGGTCTACCAAAAATCCTTTGATAAGACATCTCAAATTATTTGGTTGTGAAGCTTATGTTATGTTATCATTGTGAAGGAGTACAAGCTTTGGGATGCAATGGCCCAAAAGGTTCTCTATAATATAAGTGTGATTTTTTAGAGATGAAACCTTCCACGGTTGAGTTATAGCTAGAGAAAGAGGAGAAATAGGAGGTAGTTCAAATTCCACCTACTCCAATGAAAGAAGAAGCTCAACCTCAACAATTCAAGAGGTTTACCAGAGATAAGCGACAACATAATTGGTTTGGATATTCAACAAAAAAATTTGGTTATTCATTATTGGATTCCAATTACATTTTTGCTTTCATTGTTAACATTGATGAGCCTAGGACTATTAGAGAGGCTACTAGTATGAGTGATGCAGATTCCTAGATTAAATCCATGGATGAAGAAATGGTTTCATTGAAGAAAAATGATACATTGGATCTGGTACCTTTTCCTGAAGGATGGAAACCCATTAGATGTAAATGGGTGTTCAAGAGAAAATATAGTCCAAATGGTAGTGTTGAGAAGCATAAGGCATGATTAGTCACTAAGGCATATTCTTAGCTAGAGGGAATTAACTATGGTGATATTTTCTCTCATATTGTGAAACTGACATCTATTTGGTTCATGTTATCATTTACAACACATATAATCTAGAAGTGGAATAAATGGATGAGAAGATAGCATTCTTTCATGATGACTTGGAGGAAGAAATTTATGTAGCAACCAAAGAATTTTGTGGTTAAAGGTAAAGAAGATTTGATATGCAAGTTAAAAATTTCTTTGTATGGTCTTAATAAATCTCCTAGGATGTGGTACCAAAAAATTTACACCTATGTGTTGTCTTTAGGATTTTTGAGATCTAAACCTAAACATTGTGTTTATTACAAATCTAATAATAGTTGCATTCTCATAATTGCACTATACGTAGGTGATATGTTGTTTTTGGAATGGGAAAAGTTTGATTTCAAATTTGAAGTCTCAGTTGTCAGCATAGTTTGAGATGAAGGATCTAGGTCCAACACGGTATATTCTAGGGATGGAGATCAAAAGAGACAGAGCTAACATGAAGCTTTTTTTAGGCTAAAGAAAGTATGTGAATTCATTGTTGGAGAGATTCAACATGATAGCTTGCAAACAATTAGTTGTTCATGTAATGCAGGGGATGAAGCTTTTTGTGGAGGATTATCCAAAATCTCCTACTAAGATAGAGGACATGACCAGAGTACCATATGTGAGTGATGTTGTTAGTCTAATGTATACTATGGTCTATATAAGGCCATACTTTTCCCATGCACTGGGATTCTTTAGTTAGTTCATGGCTAATCCTAGACGGGTACATTGGGATGCTGTGAAGAGAGTGTTCAGATATTTGTGAGGTACTTTCAAGTATTCCCTACGTTTTCATGGTTATCCTACTAGACCTTGGCACTCAATGAGTAATCATGGATATGTGGATTCAGATTGGGTAGGTGACCTTGATAGTAGAAGATCCACTAGTGGCTATTTTTTCACTATGTTTGGTGTTGCTATCAATTGGATGAATAAGCGGTAGGTTGTAGTCGCTTTGACTACTACAAAAGTGGAGTACATGGTAGCTACTCATGCTTGTAAGGAAGCCATTTGAATTAAGATATTGTGTTCTAATATTGGATTTGATGTAGGACAAATTACTATTTGTTGTGACATCCAAAGTATCATTTGCTTCACAAAGAATCCTACTTTCCATGCCATAGCAAAGCACATTGATGTTTAGTTTCAATTTTTTTGTGATATGGTTGAAGATGGAAAGGTGCAGTTGGATAAGGTTGATACTTTGATGAATGTTGTAAATGCATTGACAAATCCAATGAGCACTGATAAGTTCAAATGGTGTTTGAAGTTTATGGGCCTCAGAGCCTGTAGTAGTTATATCTTATTTTTTATTGGCTTTTCAAACATGTTCAACAAGTGGGAGAATCTTAGGGAAAATAATGTGTCTCAACCTTTAATTTTTTTATAGCATGTTTAATTATTTAATATTAAAATTATATTTGATAATTATCCCATGTTGGTTTGTGAGCTACAACTTGTAGTTTCAATTTTTAAGGATTCAAGTGGAAATTTTCTATTATAGGTGGAATTTTCCATGAAGGAAATTTCTATTTCATGTTGATTCTGCATGGAATGTGAGTTCTTTGGAGGTGAAGTTATATTTTAGCAAGTAAAATTTTTGCATATGTAAGTTTAGTGACAATCGGAAATTGCAATATTGCATGTGGTTATAACTGGAAACTTAATATTATGCACATGTAGTGGTTTTGGTATTTTCCTTATTGTGTCTTTAGTCTTGAGTGTTGGATTTTAGAAATGTCTAATTAATACATTGTAAGCTCCTATATATTGAGCACTTGTATTTTTGAGTTGTATGTTACTATTTTGTTGAATTACCATTATGATACCAAAATTACTCTAGAATTGAGAAGTGTGAAGACTCCTACAAGAGCATAGCTCTATAATTATATTAGAACTTTTTTATTATTTCTGAATAATATAATTGAGTCGTGTTTCAGAGTGTGGGGTTTTTATCCTAAAAGGATTTTCCCCACATAATTTATTTGTTATGTTTTCATTTTTTTTATGATATGTATGTGAATCTAAATATGTAACTATTAAAGTGTTTAAGAAATTTTTGCAACTTTCTCTTGCTTAGATTAGTGTAGGAAGCATCTTCTACGCACTTGGATTCCTTTCAAGATTGAATTAAATTCTTATGGCAAGGATTAGATTAGAAGGGGTGTGACTCCTTCCATTATGAAAAGTTATTGAATCCTTCATATATGAGATACAAAGGTTTCGGAGTTAATGGTGAACTCCCAACACCCTAGGAATAACTGTTAGACCAAAATATCTTCCACAGGAGAGAAAATGGCAAGAATAGCTTGCTTGATTATGGATACAAGATTGCAAGATTGAATATTAAATGTATATGATAGGCTTTGTTTATAGAGGAAATTTGAGATAGAATTGAAACAAAGAAAATAGGAACCCTAGGTCTAATGTATAAACCTAAGATTCAAATTTTTGTGTTGTTTGTTAGGTTTTTCTTATGTTTCATTAAGATGGAGATCAAAAAGGTGTGTAGATTTAATTTCAACCATGAAGGTGATCCAATCTGGATCAACATTTTATTAAGTATTAGGATGGATTGGAATTGATTTGTTATGATTAACCTAATTAGACTATATGACCTAATATGAGAATGCAATAATTTGACAATTAACAAACTAATATAGTAACTTGCAGATAGATCCGAGAAGTGCACAACACTGTGTACCTACCCAAAAAAGTTTGTATTGATTTGAATATAGAACAAAGTCACCCTAGGGAATATGAGTCCTTGTACACCTTTTTTGCTTTATTTTTGAGGTCCTTTGATGACATATATGTGCTTATGATTCCCGATTGCAAATTTGTTGGAACACCATTGGATAATTCTATAAGTGAGTTTTCATGATTTGATAAGATGTAAGGCTTCAATTTCAACAATGAACATTTTTTCTTCAAACTTCTTCAAATCCTCTTCAAACCTGAAATTTGCACATTTACAAAGAGAGGAAATGTTGTGCCATTTAGGGGCTTTCCTTAGTCAAACCCCGTGTTAGTGTTTCCACTTCCACAATGGAAATGTTAATGATAAACTGATAATGGATAGGAAGGAATGATGAAATCACAAAGTGTTACAACTCGTCACCCTTCAATGGCTTCCTTGAAGGATTGAAGTCACGTACATCACCTCAAGGTCTTGGATCTTTCTTGCTTGGTTGCTTGAATTTCTTTGGAGACATATAAAAGTGTTATCCTTCACAAGATAATGATAACATTAACCCACATAGGATCTAACATTATGCTAGGATCTTTAATTATTGCAATAAAGCTTTGAAATATTTCTCTTGACTTGCTTGATAGTGCTCTTGATCATAAGTGAAAGGAAGTCAGGTGAGCAGAAACAACTTCCTACACTAATCTAAGTAGAGGAGAGTTACCAAAATTTCTTTTTAACACCTTATTCAGTTACAATAAGAGAAGCACATAGAGAATAAAGGAATAGGACAACAACAACATATATAACAATGACACCAAATATGTGTGGGGAAAACCCTTTCAAGTAAACAACCCCACCCTCCAAAAGCACAGTACTATTGTATTACTTCAAAAGGAATTACAATACAACCCCAAGTACAAAGCCTTCTTCTACAAGTGCTTCAAAAAAAACACTTGTTCTAGAGTAATATCAGCAGCCCTGCATTACCTACAAACAAACTATGCATTCTACAATGCAAGGCACTCAATATATAGAGAGATACAAGCTTCAAGAAGCATATATAAGGAGATGGACATCCAAATCCATATGGCACAATATCCCATGCCATAGACATGCATTTGGACACATGTACAACATTCCCTTACACCTCTTACAATTGTCAAAAATGCAAACATTCCTTCCTCAAGCTTGGGCATCTAGAATATGCTAAAAATAGGATATGGCAAATGCCTTACACATCTTATAGCTTTCATAGAATCTATCATAATTGACAACACTTACAGTTGTAAGAGAATCTATCATAACTAACCAAGAATACCTTATTCTCTTACAACATGTCATAACCCAACTTGGGCACCAACTTTCTCCCATGCATGAAGATGCCTTATGATGTGTCATAGAATTTTTCATAGGTCAAAGATTCCAAAGTGGGATGTATGTGTCCACTTGGGATGATTATGTGTCATCCAATCACCTCCAATAGAGATGCCACCTAACCAATGGTTCCCAATTAATGACATGATACCATAGGCAATTACATAATGCAAATAAATGCAATAATACATTAAATAAATCAATATTAGGACTCTAAGGTTGAGACACATTAATACCAACATTCTCCACTTGTTGAAGACCTGCCAAGAGTCATATGGAATCATCTACTAAGGCCTCCAAGGCCCATGGAATTATAACACCATTTGAACTTCTTTGTGTTCACTGGTTTTTCAATGCATCTACAAAATTCACCAAAGTGTCAACCTTTTCTAGGTTCACCTTTCCATACTCTACCATATCATGAACAAAATGATATTGAACATCGATATTCTTTGTTCTAGCATGGAAGGTAAGATTCTTTGCTAGAAAAATCACACTTTGACTATCACAAAAAATAGTAATTTGTCTTGCATCTAAACCAATATCAGAACACAGTCTCTTAAGCCAAATAGCTTCCTTACAAGCATGAGTGTCTCCCATAAACTCTTCCTCTATCGTGGACAACATGACTACAGCCTGTCGCTTACTCATCCAACTAATAGCACCACCAATCATCATAAACACATACCCATTGATAGATCTTACGCTATCAATGTCACTTGCCTAATTTGAATCCATACAGTCATGAATACTCATAAATTTTTTTAGGTCTAGTAGGATAACCATGAAAACACAAGGCATACTCGAAATTACCCCATAAATATCTAAACACTCTCTTAACCACATCCCAATGCACCCATTCAGGATTAGCCATAAAAAGGATAGGTACTCCCACTACTTGGGTAATGTCTGGTCACATACACACCATCACATACATCAAACTACCAACTACATTTTCATATGGTACTTTGGTCATGTTCTTCATCTCAGTAGGAGATTTTGGACACTCATTTACAGAAATCTTCATCCCTTGCATCACAAGAACAACTGTTTGCAATCTACCATGTTGAACCTCTCCAACATCGAGTTCACATTCTTGCTCTAGCTTAACCAAAGCTTTATGTTAGCTATGTCTCTTTTGATCTCCATTCCTAGAATATACCTAGCTACACCTAGGTCTTTCATCTCAAACTGTGCTGACAACTGAAACTTCAAATCTAAAATCATACTTTTACCATTCCCAATTAACAACATATCATTTATGTATAAGAAAATAATGAGAATATGACCATTATTAGTTTTAAAGTATACACAATGGTCAGATTTAGATCTTTGAAATCCCAATGACAACACATAGGTATCAAACTTTCAGTACCACATTCTAGGTGATTGTTTCAAACCATAAAGAGACTTCTTCAGTTTCCAAATCAAAATTTCTTTACCTTTTTCAATGAAATGCTTTGGATGTGACATGTAAATCTCATCATCTAAATGACCATGAAGGAACGGTGTCTTCACATCCATCTTTTCCACTTCTAAATCATATGCTACTATAAGTGACAATAGAATCCAGTAGATGTCAGCTTCGCTACAGGAGAGAATATCTCCCCATAATCAATTTCCTCCACCTGAGAAAACCCCTTAGTGACTAACTATGCCTTATACTTCTCAACACTATCATCAGGACCACACTTTTACTTGAAAACCCATTTACAACCAATAGGTTTACATCCAGCAAGAAAAGGTACCAGATCCCAAGTCTTGTTTTTCTTTAAAGAATCCATCTCCTTGTCCATGGCTTACATCTAGGAATTTGAATCACCCATACCCATTTCCTCTCTAACCATCCTAGGCTCATCAATGTTAGTAATTAAAGAAAAAATACAACTGGAATCCAATAATGAATAACCAAACTTTTCTAGTTCCCGCCTAATTCATGTAGACCTCCTCAAAGGTCGAGGTTCAAGTTCTTCTTCTTTAGAACATTCAAAGCTATTTGATCTCTCCTCATCATCAATTCCAAAAGAAGTGTGTAGTTAATCTTTCTTTGGAGTAGGTGGAATTTGAACTACCTCCTTATTTTGTTTCTTCTCTTTCTCTAGCTACAGCTCAATAGTGGAAGGTTTCATCTCTTTGAAAATCACACTTTTGTTTTAGAGAACCTTCTAAGCTTTTGGATCCCAAATCTTGTACCCTTTCACACTAACACTATAGTCAATAAAGATACACTTAACAGCCTTGTTCTCCAACTTTGACCTCTTCTTAATTAGAACATGAGCATAAGCTTCGCAACCAAATACTCTGAGATTTCTCATCGAAGGATTTTTACCAGACCATGCCTCCATGGGTGTCTTTCCAACAAGTGTTGATGTAGAAGATGTATTGATCAAATAACATGCAGTGGCTATTGCTTCAGCCTAAAACTTCTACTCAAGGCTAGCACCACTCGGCATACTCCTAGCCCTCTCCATCAATGTTCTATTGATTGTATCTGTAACTCCATTTTTTTGTGGATTGTAGGGAGTCACTAACTCATTTGACTGCAAAATTCAACAGAAATTTCCAACGAAATATGTATAATTTGATGTATCATTGGGTTCTTGTAAAATTTCATGTGTAATTTTCAATTTTTTGAAAGTTTATCCCCAACGTTTGTCAAAATTTCGACGAACCTAGGTTTCATCAAAATTTTGACTATTAGTTTCGTCGAAATTTTGACAAACATGAAAAATAAGAAAAAAATCAAATTGTGGCCGACATAAAGAAAATTGAGTTTGATGATTTATTGGAAAAGTGTTTTTCTCTACTTGAGACAGTTTGTGGAGAACTAAGGACAATTTTCTTGGGAAAAATCAGAAAAAATTCAAGAAGATATCGCGAGGTTGAGGGTAGTCATTGTCTTTTTGCAAAATTCAATTGTGAAGTCAGATTTGTAGTTCCAGGTTTGAAAATCATATTTTAAAGCAACATCTTATCAGATTTCATTTTTAGAGGTTTAGGGTTTTGAAAATTTCATGTCCAAATTTTGGTGTGTGGAATCACCATAAGATCACAACCAAGGAACAGATTCTTGTGACTATAATTATATGATCCATAACTCTATTGGTCATGTGGCATAGTTGTGCTATAACAAAAACAGGATGCATTCATGTGTAACCCAAGTTTAATGTGGCTATGTTGTGATAGAAATGAAGGAACTCATATAATGTAGTTAATTCAGGTTGTATAATGTAGGTCTCAATCATCATTGGGTGCATTCATGTTGTCTCAAGTTTAACAGTTTACGATGTAATTATAGCATGATCCAAGAGTGATTACCTCTTGCTGCAATAAAGAGCCTATAACTCTGGTTGATATGCAGAGTGGTTATGTTATATCAATTATGTAGTGCATTCAAGCACAACCCATGTTTAATGGGCTATTCTAGAGAGTGATCAATATTTTCTAAACCTTATGAATGTTACTTAAAAATGTATAGCTTAAACTACAAACCAAGTTTGTTACATACTTGAATGCAATCTTGGGTTACCACAAACTATAATAATGTGATCTGCTAATAACCATTATGGAAAGTATTAAAGCAAGACCCAAACTATATAGGATACATTTCCCTAATCAGGTTTACATACCTTAATGATCAAACACAAGCTTCCCACACACTCTAGGATACAATCCAAAGACAACTAATTTTTTGACCCAAGATTTAAGGTT
Organism: Sequoia sempervirens; assembly: GCA_007258455.2. NCBI lineage: Eukaryota > Viridiplantae > Streptophyta > Pinopsida > Cupressales > Cupressaceae > Sequoia > Sequoia sempervirens. The sequence goes on from VDFB02000003.1 coordinate 327,031,006, forward strand.
GTTTTTAATACCAACAGAAGCATTGGTAAGAGCATGATTAGGGTACAAACCCTAGGCCTCCGTAGAAACATAAACAATAACTCTAGCAGATTAGTGAGGTTGCAATACTAGAAAGATTGAGATATTGTAGCTAATAACAAAATCTTGCAATCTAAAGATTGTATCCAATAACAAGCACACTATGTAGCTTAGTGACATTTGTAAATTCAATCTATAGTAAGAAGAATGACAGTTGCTTGAGATATGACGGTCAAAAAGAGGCTAAGCAGTGACAAGATAATAAAGCTCAAACCTTGCATAGTAAAGTGGAGATTTTAACAGTGAGTTTCCTTACCCCCTTTCTGACCTTAAGGGTTTTTCAAATGCTTTTGGTAGTGTTAGACAAGGAAAATGCAATTAGGGAATGATTGTCCAAATGAAGTAATAGTGGTAATCATAGGTTCGATATTTCTTCTTAGCCATTAATGTATAATGGAGGTAGTGGATTGCATGTTTGAACAATGTTTTGAGACTCATCAAAGATGGGAGAATAGTGAATAATACCTTGTGGACTGTGAAGTAGTGTCAATAAGGTTGAAGGATCTTAAGATCTACAATACCATGAAACAATGAGTTCCATGTAGTAAGTAGGTAGTCTATAGGACATAGTTTGATTTTATAGAAGCATGCTCAGGAAAGGAATCTTCAAGTGATAGTGATGAGTTGTTTTAGATTGTAGTTGAGGGTGCAATACCTAGTCTTAAAGGAAGTTAGCAAACTAGTAAATGTGCAAGAAAACCAAATCGTACACAACAAACAATTCACAATACTATCTTGCATAATGCCTTGAGTTTGAAGACAAAAATCTTATTGTATCTTGATGAAAGTCGTGACCTTAATGGTCAATCACATGCAACCATGATTTTAAAACATGCTATTGTGCTTATGGAGGCAACATTTTAAGCAAGGCAGTGAGTGGTGGTTTGGAACAATGGTAGGTATGAAGGACTTGCTTTATATGCATACTATGCAGTCTAGCTTAAGACAACGTTCTTAGAAGAGATTGAAGGTGGATTATGGAACTCAAGGGTTACCATGAAAAGGAATAAAGCAAAGACAGATCTATTTAAAAGCCATATTCATGAAGATATTAAAGATGTCACATGCAAAACCCTAGTAGTTGGAGTAATGAATACAGTGCCAAAGAGGATAGTGTGCTTGGGTAGATTTAGGAGATCTCCACATTATCTAATTATAGGGAAATGTTATGCCTTGCATAACCACCCCATTTTATTCTAGAACAAAATGGCTCCCCCTTTTCTTTTGTTCTCATTACCTTTGGTTATTTTCTTTGGTCTTGGGAATCTCTTTCATTTTCCTCTTGGGGCTATGTTTTGTTTGTCAGATTTTGGTTTTGTCCCAGCTTGAGTTGGTTTTCTTCTTGCTAAGAATTGACTGAAATAATCATAAGCAATAGTGTATTTTATTATAATATATTTTGTATGCTTCTGAGGACTAATGGTGACTTTGTTTCACAGGATTAAATTGTGCACATGATAATGTTTCTCAAGGAGCTCAGTTGGAAAGCATCCCCCAATCTAGTTTGGCATAAAATTCCTCTAAGAAGAAAGTCGGCAAGACCCTGAAGTTGTCTTCCAGACTGGCAGTGCGTTCTATTCATTTGAAGATCACTAGTCGCCCAAACATTCCTATCACCATGAGTCTTTATGTATCTCGCCGACTGGAGGAGCCCTCACTGAAAGATTCTAAGTTCGACACAATGTCTTTCTGAAAGGGGTGATGTCTCAGTGACAGAAGGGTAGCATTGGCAAGAAGTCTCACCGATAGGGTGGACTCTTGCCAAAATGGAGTGTCATCGGGGAGAGTGGTTTACTCTCAGCATAATGTCCCAGCGACTATGTGGAGTCTCACCGAAAGGGGATGGTGCCTTCAGTATGAGGTTGTGCCTTTGGGGAGAAGTCTTCCTAACCCTAGAGGAGTCTCACTGAAAGATAAAGGGCTCAGCAAAAGGTCTCGCCGAAGGAAGTTTGAGCTCGGGGAGAGTGGTTCACTTTCGACATGATGTCTGGTCGACATGCCAGAGGAGTCTCGCCGAAGGTTCATGGTTCACCATAATGTCTTACCAACACGAGGGAGTCTCACCGACATGAAATGAAGGTCTCAGTGAGAGGGAATTGCTTTGAGGTAATATCTCCCCGACTATTGAATGTCTCGCCGAAGGTTATGCCTTCGATGTAATCTCTTGCCGATAGTGGTTCAAAGGCTGATCTCAGGGAGACTCTGAGTGAAATATTTTCGCTCGGTGTAATGTCATGCCCACGGATGAAAGTCTCCCCGTTATTCATTCACAAGGCTGCATCAGAGAGAGATTTATATTCGCCATGAGGTTTGGTTGAATGGTGGTCTCACCGAAGGGTTCTCCCTTCCGTGTGATGTCTGGATGACTATAGAATGTCTCGATGAAAAGGGGCATGACTTCGTTGTAATGTCTCAGCAAAGGGAACTAGTCTCACCAACAGAAGGGAGCTTGGTATAAAGTCTCGCCAAATAGATAAAGTCCCAGTGAAAAAGGATGGCCTCGAGGAGATGTCCTGCCAACACGAGGGAGTCTCGCCAAAAAGGAATTAACGTCTAAGTAGTGTTTTGAGCTCGGTAGGAAGTCTCGCCGAAGGTTTGTGGTCTCGGTGCAATCTCTCGCCAAAATAAATTATAAACCTGAAGAGAGTTTTCACTCGGTGTACGGTCTCAACGAAGAGAGATGTCTCGCCGACATGGAAGGATATCAGCATAAGGTCTCGCTGAATTGTCGGACTCTCACCTAAAGATGGGGACCTCACCATGAGGTCTAGCTAAAAGGGGTGAGGTCTCGGAAAAAAGGAAGTTGCATTGCTATGAAGTCCCGATGACCGGGTGATGTCTACCCGAAAGAATGGAGCCTTTGGTACAAGGTTTCATCGGGAGAGATTGCCTTTGGTGAAAGGTCTTGTCGACTAAGCGATAGTCTCTCCAACATGTCTTCTCCCTTTGGTGTAATGTTTGAAGCACACCATAATGTCTCACCGACCTGATGGTGTCCTACCGACAAGTGGTAGCCTTGGCTATGAAAGGGGATATCGGTATGACTTCCTGCCTCAGGGAAACGTCATGCGAACTCTCAGGGAGTCTTTTCAAAGTGGAGTTTGAGCTTGGGAATGATTGTGGCTTCAGCAAAAGGTCTGGCTGAATGGGAAAAGCCTCCTAGACATAAAATGAGCTTTCCGAAGGATTTTGAGGCTCGCCGTGACATCCCACTAACCTGAAGAAGTCTTGCCGAAATAAAAGGGGTCAAGCTCGAGGAAAATAGAATGAACTCAGGGAGACTCCAAGTGAATGAAATACCTTCGCTATGACTTTTGACCGATAACGACTGTTTTACCGATGGTTTTTTGTGATATCGATGTAGTTTGTGAAGCTTGGCATGAGGTCTCGCCGACCGTTGTATGTTACACTACTAGCTTCTAAGAGAGGTATAATCACATCGGGGAGACACAATTAGTGTCTCCCTGACATGTGATTCTGTGTGAACAACCTTTGATCACCTAGGAATCTTTGTGTGGCATATGTTTAACCAATTAGGAGAAGCTAAAAGGGGAAGACCACTGAAATTTTGACTGACTGACTACCCCTATGAAGGAGATCAACATAATGCAACCAATGTGGATCTGTTTTGTGAAAGAACTGATGGATCAGCTCGAGAGTGATGGTATTTGGATCTAACAAGGGGAGGCCGAAAACTATTTCCAGAAGGGGTTAGCGTGCAGAAAGATCTTGAGTGGGGAGAAAGCCAAAAAAGAGGAAGAAACCATGAGTCACAATAACAATTGGGATCGTTACTGACAAAGGGGGATAGACATTAATGATAATGCTTTCATGCATTCAAGGCAGCATTAACTCTATCTCGAAGCCAACCCTTTCTAGAGGGAGATATTTTGTAAACCCTAAAGCATGGGCCAGTGCATTCTTTTTTGGTACATTCTGTATATATGGCATTTTTTCCTCTTTGTAAAAGAGGAGACAGGTCTAGAGAGATTTCCAAGAGTAGGAATTTTTTGAAGGATAGAAGAGACAGAGGTGCATCCTGATTCTTTGTAATGGGAGCTTCTTTTGTCTTCTTAGTTAGGAGTTAAATTTAGTAGAAGGCAGTAATGTATCTTTCAAGTTTTCTCAGTGTAGATGGAAACAAACTAGAGTCATGGATTTTTTGTACACTGGTGATTGTTCCAGCTTTGTAAATGTTGCTTATCTATTTCACTGACAGTAGAAGCAACTAGATTTAAATATACTTCACATTATGTTTCAGAATGTTGTTTATCTTGGGTTAATCATTTGATTTGAGAAGATTTCAAGGAATGAAAATTTATTTTGTTTTTTTTTTAAATGATGATTTGCAATCTGTTGTTGAAATCAGCATTGTGAATGAATGAAATTGTGTATTAGTTACAAGTTGATTTTGTTCTACAGTTTTAGTTAGCCAATTCCTTGAAAGGTAACAAGTCTAGTTAAGTTGGATGAATTAACATTATTTTATGTTCCAAAGATTTGATTTATCTTTTTTTCTATTTCTTTAAAATTTCTGGTTAGAAAGGTATAAGTTTATGTTTGATCTCAGAACAATCCAAAAGCTCAACACCAGCAGGCCCCTTGAACATTACTATTACATTGACCATTGAGCAATATCAGCACAGTTGAGAACCAACTACCAAGACCTTGGGAGCTAAGATATCCATGTGTTTTCTTTCTCTTTCAAGAGAAACCGAATAGTAATATTTTGTTTAGACGTTGTTGTGCCATTAAGACACGTCAACAGATCTAGCACTAGAGGGAGGGCCACCTTGAGCAATTTTGGATCGTTGTGAGTTGGAGTGGGTTAGATCTTGGAAGACCCAGCTCCAATGGGTAGCCCTTTGTATATACTAGGATTTGTCCATGAAATCCCTGGTCACCTATATGATAGGCTTCCTTTATTTTTCCCTAACAATGGGAAAAATGCTTCTGAACATGTTGAAATTTGTAGGCGTGTATTCACTTTTCTCTAGGTTCAGCATGAGGATGTTGTTTGTCAATTGTTCATCAAAATATTTTAGGGTACAGCGAGGCAATGGTATGATAATATTCCACCAGAATCTATTTATTCATGGATAGAATTAGAAATCTTATTCTTAGATCAGTTTGATCCTCATGCGCTATGCCCATTACATGAATTTGCAGCTACGAAAAGGATACCATTAGAACTCATTTATCAATTTAACCATAGATTTTTGTTTATGTATCAAAGGGTTTAATCTTTAGATTTGGTTGTTGATGATCATGTACTAATATAACATTATTATTGGGGTTTAAACCTTTCATTTGCAACCAAAGTCAGACGTTGTGGTGAGGCTACATCCTTGCATGATGCATTGAGAAAATCTCTCTTATTGGCACAATTTGGAGGTGACACTAGAAATTCAGATAGCCAAACTCAAGGTTATAATCCTCTAGTGCTTGCAAGTTGCCATCATCTATAGCCTTACGTCACTTTGCCCACCATCCCTACCCAGGTGCAATAATTTTCACCAAGCAACTACAACCTTCCTAAGGTTCCAAGCACCACATGCCCCAACACCCTGTATCAAGTCAATCACAAACAAGACCACTGGGAGAACTTATCTCTACAAAATACAATCATAGGGTTAAGTACTCCACTTGTCAATGAAGTTGTGACCATGTAATCTCTTTCCAGTCATATTCCAAAGCATAGTCCATTACATCACAATGAAGTTGTATGTGAAACATTTGATGAGCAAGTATATAATTTTGATGACTTGTTCGGTAAAAAGCATGAAATGGATGTAAATTTAGAGCATAATGGAAATCTCAAGATAGAATCTAGCTTTGTTGAAAATGTTAGTACTAACGATAGCTTTAAAGGAGATGAGGTATTAATACGGGATTGTTGTCATGAGAAATCAACAATACCTTCCAACGATTTGAACAACTCTTCTAATCAATATGAGAATCAGGGTGATGAAGAATGGACAAAGGAACATGGTTCATGCTAGATTGATATTCCTTGTATGCAAAATCGAATAAAGGAGAAGTTAGGAGAGCTGGGAGGTTTGAAACTATCAGAACTTGTTGGGCCAAGTGGATGTAGGATACAACAAACTAACCAACACTCTCAGATGGACTGCCATGTCTTCCTAGGTAGGATGGAGTTATATTTCAAGCAACTGATCACTATTTAAGGAATAATTATGGAAGATCCTTGGAGTACGTATCCCCCCAATGAAAAGGATGAAACAACTAGCACACATGAAAATGATAATCAATCCATCCAAATGATGAGAGTAACTGTGTGAAGAGGTTTAATTCATCCCTATCTTTTGATGACCTTGATCCTTTCATTGAGATGGATTCAACAACTGATGAAACTCCTCTACCAAGTGCAAACTTGATAGAAGTGGAGAATGGATTCACCGATGCATTCATAGATTCTTTCACGATGATGAATGAGGAAGAAACACACCTTGATCGGTTAACACAAGAGGATGACTCTACTGATTTAAGTAGTGAACGGATTGAAACAGATAACACACTTCAAGATGAGATTGCCAATGAATCTTATGGTCAAAGACAAGGACTTAAATGCCAAAATGAAATCTTAAGGGAAGAATTTCGAGTAGATGTGCAGATCAGTCAAGTGTTCCCTAAAGAAATTCATGACGGGGTACATTCGGATGAAGTAGAGGAATGCCAAGAAAAGGACCAAGAGGTTATCTCAAAAGTTGAATCCCTTCAACATAATGAAGAGAATGAGACAAGGGAGTATTTTCTTGATTTTGATTCTATTTATTCAAATGTATTGTTTGAAGAAAGTCATTGCTTAGCATCCACTAATGAATTTGATCTTAATGTGATAAATTTGATGTTGAATGGCATGTTCTTGTTGATGATGTACAGGAATGTGAATTGAGAAAGTGTTTTCCTAGCTTTGAATCTATACATTGAAATGAGTGCGAAGAAAATCCTTGTTCACCATGTATCAATATCCCTAACATCAATGGTGATAAGCTAGACGCAGATTCTCAAACCTTTGAGGGTGACATGTTTGAAGAGATTGTTGAAAGTAAGACTTCATCTCAAGAAATCTAGAATTTTTTTGACTCTATACCTGAGGTGAATATAGAGATGTTGGTTAGTGAATATCCCAGCTATGAGATAGACCTTGCTTCGGTGATGTTCCATGAGCTGAGACCTCAAGAGAAGGATTTCATACAACACAAGTCTACATCAGTAATTGGGAATCTTCTGAATCAGGTGGTGTCCTTTCATTATCCTCTATATTTTAATGATTTTCAATTTGATTATGGCATTGGGGATAGTAAAACGTGTTTGTGGGTAAATCATGACAAAACTGAGAACCCACAACTGATAATATTTCAAGCTTTATACCCTTAGAACGAACTTATCGCACATAAGCTTTATATTTCTGAGTATAAAGATAAATTTTCTAGGTTTAGAATTGTGCCTAGTAGACTATTGTACATAATGAAAAATCAGTCAAGTAAATGTACAAAGTTTTATAGTTTTTTGTTTGTAAAGCTTAGCTTTGGAGTTAGTGTAGGATTGGGATTGGGTAGTGTTGGTTTTTGGTTTAGTTAATTTTCTTTTGTTCTATTTTTTTCTTTTTCCCATGTCCTCTTGTTTTTTTGTTTGTAAGTAGTTTGTTTGTTTTTATGTTTGTAAATAGTTCTGTTGTTGTTTGTTTGTTCCTTCCTTTCTGTCCTTTCATTTCCTTTATTGTTTGGTTTCTATCTTGTTTTGTTCTTGGGGTTTATCTATTCTTTCCATCTTGAAATGGTGGGTTGATTATTTGAAGTATACTCTGGTTATTAGGAGGGAAGTGGTTTAGATATTTTCAGGTTTGCTAATTTGGGTGATTTTGTCCTAGGCTCGTTGTTTTATGCCCATTGTCAATAAGCATTGTGGAAAGTCTTGAAAACAAGGTGCAAAGTAAACAATATTCATTAACTACCTCTGAATCTGTCACAAATCATCAAGATCATCTCCTTTTGTAATGGTATATTTGTCCTAGGATGATAGTGTTGTAAGATTTGAGTGAAAAATATGATCTCCCAAGTGTTGTTATGAGGTCCATGGTAGTTTTCAACCTAGAACAGATGTTAAACATCTGACATATTGAGAAAAAATTGAATGAAATATCTAAAACTCCAAGAAAAAAAGAAAAAAAAAGAGAACTATCTAAAAAAAAAAGAGGACTCAATATGAATGGGCGATTCCAGTATCTCTACCAGGGCTATGGATGCATGACTAGCAGTAGAGCAATATTGTGAGAAAACTAGAGGTATCTATGTTGGGGCTATGGACACCTAACTAGCAGTGGAGCAATGTCCAGGATATCATTGCACAACAACTAAAGGGAATCAACTCATGTAGTTCAAATCTTGCTTATTGTTGTTCAAAAGATGAGGAAAACTTTATAAAAGAGTGATGCACCATCAAGCACACACATAGATTTAGGGGTATCCATTGTTGATTTACATTTGAGATCCTATCTCATCCTTTGTTGTTAAAACTAACCTAACTAGAGTTGTGATGTTCATAAACCAAGAGTTCTGGGTAGCTGAATCTTTCAGTTTCTTGAAAATGGTTAAGCCATTTTTCCCAGCTGAGTCGCCATTTGTTATGCCTTACATAACCACCCCATTTTTTTCTGGAACAAAATGGGTCCCCCTTTTCTTTTGTTCTCATTTCCTTTGGTTATTTGCTTTAGTCTTGGGAATTTCTTTCATTTTCCTCCTGGGGCTGTGTTTTGTTTGTCAGATTTTGGTTTTGTCTGAGATTGAGTTGGTTTTCTTCTTGCTAAGAATTGAATGAAATAATCATAAGCAATAGTGCATTTTATTATAATATATTTTATATGCTTATGAGGAATAATGGAGACCTTTTTTTGTAGGATTAAATCATGCACATGATGATATTTCTCAAGGAGCTCAGTTGGAAAGCATCCCCCAATATAGTTTGGCATAAAATTCCTCTAAGAAGAAAGTCGGAAAGACCCTGTAGTTGTCTTTTCGACTGGCAGTGAGTTCTATTCATTTGAAGCTCACCGGTCACCCAAACATCCCTGTCGCTATGAGTCTTTATGTATCTCGCCAATTAGAGGAGCCCTCGCCAAAATATTCTGTGTTCGGCACAACGTCTTTCTGAAAGGGGTGATGTCTCGATGATAGAAGGGTAGCGTCGGCAAGAAGTCTCACCGATAGGGTGGACTCTTGCCGAAATGGAGTGTCATCAGGGAGAGTGGTTTACTCTCAGCATAATGTCTCAGTGACTATGCAGAGTCTCATCGAAAGGGGATGGTGCCTTCAGTATGAGGTTGTGCCTTTGAGGAGAAGTCTTCCTGACCCCAGATGAGTCTCGCCAAAAGATAAAGGGCTCGGTGAAAGGTCTAGCCAACTAAGTAGGGTCTTGCTGAAGGAAGTTAGAGCTCAAGGAGAGTGGTTCACTTTCGGCATGATGTCTGGCCGACATGCCAGAGGGGTCTCACTGAAGGCTCATGGTTCACCATAATGCCTTACCAACACGAGGGAATCTCGCCAACATGAAATGAAGGTCTCAGCGAGAGGGAATTGCTTCGAGGTAATATATCCCCAACTGTTGAATGTCTCACCAAAGGTTATGCCTTCAACATAATCTCCTGCTGACAATGGTTCAAAGGCTGATCTCGGGGAGACTCTGAGTGAAAGATTGGAGATTAGTGTAATGACATGCCGACGGATGAAAGTCTCCCTGACAGTCCTTCACAAGGCCGCATCAGAGAGAGATATTTATATTCGCCATGAGGTTTGGCTGAATGGTGGAGGTCTCACCGAAGGGTTCTCCCTTCGGTGTGATGTTTGGCCGACTACGGAATATCTCAACGAAAAGGGGCATGACTTTGGTATAATGTCTTGACGAAGGGAACCAGTCTCACCAACAAAAGGGAGCTCGGTATAAAGTCCCACCAAACAAATAAAGTCCCAACAAAAAGGATGGCCTAAGGGAGATGTCCTGCCAACACGGGGGAGTCTCGCTGAAAAGGAATTAATGTTGGAGTAGTGTTTTGAGCTCAGCAGGAAGTCTCCCCAACTGACGAGTCTTGCTGAAGGTTTGTGGTCTCGGTGCTATCTCTCACTGACTAAACGGAGTCTTGCCAAAATAAAGTATGAGCTCGAAGAGAGTTTGCACTCGGTGTAGGGTCTCAGCAAAGAGAGATGTCTTGCCAACATGGAAGGATATCAGCATAAGGTCTCGCCGACTTGTCGGACTCTCACCAAAAGATGGGGGACTTGCCATGAGGTTTGGTCGAAATGGGTGAGGTCTCAGTGACCGAGTGATATCTCACCGAAATAGTGGCACCTTCGGTACAAGGTTTTGTTGGGAGAGATTTCCTTCAGTGAAAGGTCTTGCCGACTAAGCGGTAGTCTTTCCAACATGTCTTCTCCCTTTGATGTAATGTTTGAAGCATGCCATAATGTCTCACCGACCCAATGGTGTCCTGCCGACAAGCAATGGCCTTGGCTATGAAAGGGGATATCGGTATGACCTCCTGCCTTAGGGAAACATCTTTCCGAAGTGGAGTTTGAGCTTGGGAATGATTGTGGCTTTGGCAGAAGGTCTGGCCAAATGGGAAAAGTGTCCCCGGCATAAAATGAGCTCGCCGAAGGATTTTGAGGCTCGTTGTGACATCCCACCGACCTTAAGAAGTCTTTCCAAAATAAAAGGGATCAAGCTCGGGGAAAACATAATGAACTCGGGAAGACTCTGAGTGAATGAAATACCTTCGCTATGACTTTTGACCAATAACGACTGTCTTGTTGATGGTTTTTTGTGATATCGATGTAGTTTGTACAGCTCGGCATGAGGTCTCACCGACCGTTGTATGTTACGTCGCTAGCTTCTAAGAGAGGTATAATCGTATCGGGGAGACACGATTAGTGTCTCCTCGACATGTGATTATGTGTGAACAACCTTTGACCACCCCAAAATCTTGCATGGCATATGTTTAACCAATCAGGAAAAGCTAAAAGGGGTGGACCACTGATAGTTTGACTGATTGACTACCCCTGTGAAGGAGATCAATAGAATGCAACCGGTGTGGATCTATTTTGTGAATGAACTGATGGATCGGCTCAGGAGCGATGGTATTTTAATCTAACAAGGGGAGGCCTAAAACTATTTCCAGAAGGGGTCAATATGCAAAAAGATCTGGAGCGGGGAGAAAGCCAAAAAAGAGGAAGAAACCATGAGTCACAGTAACAACTGGGATCACTACATACAAAGGGGGATCGACATTAATGATAATGCTTTAGTGCATTCAAGGCAGCATTAACTCTATCTCAGAGCCGACCCTTTCTGGAGGGAGATATTTTGTAAACCCTAAAGCATGGGCCAACACATTCTTTTTTGGCACATTCTATATTTATGGCATTTTTTCCTCTTTGTAAAAGAGGAGATAGGTCTAGAGATAGATTTTCAAGAGTAGGAATTTTCTTAAGGATAGAGGAGACAGAGGTGCATCCTGATTCTTTGTAATGGGAGCTTCTTTTGTCTTCTTAGTTAGGAGTTAGATTTAGTAGAAGGAAATAATGTATCTTTCAAGTTTTCTCAGTGTAGATGGAAACAATTTGGAGAATTGGATTTTTTGTACACTGGTGATTGTGCTAGTTTTGTAAATGTTGCTTATCTGTTTCACTAATAGTAGAAGCAACTAGATTTAAATCTACTTCACATTGTGTTTCAGAATGTTGTTTATCTTGGGTTAATCATTTGATTTGAGAAGCTTTCAAGGAATGAAATTTGATTTTGCATTTTGTTTAAATGATGATTTGCAATCTGTTGTTGAAATCAGCACTGTGAATGAATGAAACTGTGTATTAGTTACAAGTTGATTTTGTTCTGTAGTTTTAGTTAGCCAATTCATTGAAAGGTAACAAGTCTAGTTAAGTTGGATGAATAACATTCTTTTCTGTTCCAAAGCTTTGATTTATCTTCTTTTATGTTTCTTTAAAAACCCTAGTTAGAGTAGGTTTAAGTTTATGTTTGATCTCAAAACAATCCAAAAGCTCAACACTAGCAGGCCCCTTGAACATTATTGTTACATTGACCATTAAGCAACATCAGTACAGTTGAGAACCAACTACCAAGACCTTGGGAGCTAAGATATCCATGTGTTGTCTTTCTCTTTCAGGAGAAACAAAATAGTAATATTATGTTTACACGTTGTTGTGCCATTAAGACACGTCGACAGGAAATACATCATTTATTTATTTTTTTAATTAAAAGAAATCATTCTAAACCCTATATAAGATACATTGATACTTCAAAATTCTCTGAAGGAATTTGAGATTATGAAATATATGTTAAGTAAATACCTAGATTACAAATAGTAGCGGGAATAATGTAAGATTTGTTGAGCAGAGCAGGAATTAGATAAGGAGCAATCAATCCTATGCCTCCTTTCACACATATCTCCTCACCGTTCTCTATCATTTTTTACTAAAACACTTCTCCATTTTGGCGGTCTATGCTTGAAAATAATGTTTTGGTGAAGGTTTTAGAGTATGTTTATTAAAATGAAAACTCCATTTTGGTGGGCTACGCCTGAAAATAAGATTTTGACAAAAAAATTAGGATATGTTTATTAAATTTTTAGAGTATTTTGGCAAGCTATATTCTTGATTCCTTAAATGATTTATTCAAATGGATTGTGACTAAATAAATGACTAACTATTTAGTCATTTTTATTTGTGTGACTAAATAATTTTTAATCAACGACCAAATTAGTAATTTATTTACTCATTTATAGCTGAGTTGCAAAAAATGAGCAAAATTTAGTCATTTTTAGTTGTTGTGACTAAAATTTTTAGTCACCTAGTCATTTATTTTCCAAATTCTACTAGTGTGTGCTTCCTTGTGCAATTAGGGCTCTCTCAATGTTGAGGGCCCTAGGGATAAGCTTTTCATAAGAAGTGACACATTGCATCTTTAACTAAAAGGATAAATCTGTATTGACATTAGCAATGATGATTTGACTTGTTGCTCCTTAGGAATGGGTCACTTTCTCTTACTAGCTCACTACCTCCATCATTGTAGAAAGTTTGCGATCAAGTTCAATATTCTGATTTTAGGAGTCTAACGGTTGGAAATCATAGTAAAATTAGAATTTAATAAGTTTTGGAATTAGAATTTTAAAGTGTTTTTTGGGGTCATTAACTTCAGACTATCTTCTCTTTTGCAGGGGTGGTTGCATGCCAAATTTTTTTGGTGTAAAATATCAAAATTATTAGATTTTGTTACCTATCTATGAATAAAAATTATTAGAGTGTGAGTTTGATATTTTTTGAAGATCTAAATAGTCAAGCTTGGTAAAGAAAAATCATGTCAGATAATATTAGTCCAGAACAAAATGAAGAGACACTTGATAAATTGTGGGCTAGATTGAAAATAAAGGGTGATGAGAAATGTTATTGTCCTTGCAATAATTACAAGGGCTTAAAGACAAAATGACTTTTAATCACAACAACTGAGAAACATTGTAGGCAGAATGGTCACGTTGAAGGGGAGCATGATTATCGTCCATTGGTAAGTTGTTCATTATATGTGTTTATATTGATTGAATTTGTAAATGTTTCTACAACAAACAATAATTTGTTAATATAAAGAATATTAATGGTGCATATTTCATCCTTTATTTACTAGTGATGAACTAACAACAATTAAAATAGATGAAAAAAGATGACATATATAATCACTTGATCATGATCATGGTTTAGTTGTGTCTATCATTATTATAAAGGTGGGGCGCCCTAAGGCAGATGATATGGATTATTATGGCTCGGAGAATGTGGTTTTGCAAGCGGACGAACATGGAGCTATGAATATTGAAGATGAAGTTAATGATCCTATGGAAGAAGATGATTATGCACTAGAAAAAATAGTTGAAGATGATGGTACAAATACATTGATCCATGACACATTTAGTGTCAAAGCTGATCATGATGATCGAGATGACTTTGATGATGTTCATGATTTACATGTACTTGAAAAGGCATACAAGCCCCTTTATGGAGGCTCCCAAACAACTCTTCTCTATGTTGTATTGTTGTTGTTGAACTTGAAGGTTATGAATGGTTTACCAAACATAGCAATCTCACGGATGTTAAGGTATATAATATATGTCATCTTTTTTCATCTATTTTAATTGTTGTTAATTCATCACTAGTAAATAAAGGATGAAATATGTACCATTAATATTCTTTATATTAAAAAATTATTTTTTGTTGTAGATTGATTGGTGAATTTTTGTTACCACCATCAAATATTTTACCTCACTCATACCAAGATTTATCTAGCATTATGAAAGATATTGGAATGGAGTATCAAGCAATAGATGCATGTCCCAATGATCATATTATATATCATAAACAATAGGAATTTGCAACAGAATGCCCAAAATGTCATATCAGTAGATATCGAACAGATCAACTAACAAAAGAGGTGCCTCACAAGGTTCTTTGTTATATTCTCATTATTCCACGTATGCAATGATTATTTAGGTGCGAAAGCTTAGTGCAATTTATGGATTACCATGCATGGAATAGAAGTGGAGATCACATTCTTAAAATTCCTGCAGATGATTCTACATTTAGGGACATGGAGGGAAAATGGCCACACTTTAAAGAAGAACCTCATAATCTCAGGCTTTCATTGGGAGCGGACGGTGTCAATCCATTTGGAGAGTTGAGATCTATTTACTTGGTGTGACCTATTTTTGTTATCAACAATAACATTCCTCCATGGATGTAAATAAAGAGGAAGAACATAATGTTGTCAATGATTGTTCCAGGTATTTGTTTACATCAATTTTATTTAACATAGTAGCATCTCATTTGTCTTATTTGTTGCATAATGACTTATATTTTTTCATTCAATAGTCATGTACATTAATTTATATATATTGCAGTAAAATGGTTATAATAATTATGTAATTTTTATGTTCATTCAACTAGGTAAGTACCAAGTTAAAGATATGAATGTATATATCGAGCCTCTTATCGATGAGTTACTAAAGTTATGGAATGGCGTCACTATGTATGACGTCTCTAGACCAATAGGACAAAGACAATTTCAATTCCATGCAATGCTTGTATGGACAATTCATGATGCCCCAGGGCTAACACATTTTTGTGGTATGTTATAACGTTCAACTGCACTTTAACAATATTTAATTTTATGAAGTATATATCATGCATGTTTTTAAAATAATCTATTCATTATATATAATTATAAAAATTGACATATTTAATCCAATTATATATGATCTTGTAGGTCTTCAAACAAAGGGAAAATTTGCATGTCCAATTTGTGGTCCAAAGATGAAATCTTGTCGTTCAACAAGTTTAGGAAAGCAGGTGTTTGATGAGTATAGACACTTCCTCCATAGAAATCATAAGTATCGAACTACTGAAAAACATCTTTTCAATGGGAAAGAAGAGACTACATCAAAACCACGAAGAATGACACCTCACCTATGGAAGTTGGAATATAATATAATTAATCATCAAAGTTATACATCGGATCAAATTGTTTATCTATCATAAATGATGTGTTTTGAATCTATATTTTCATATTGTGTTGTGTTTACTCATGTTGTAATTGACAATGATTGTCATTGTTAATTTGTTTAAATTATATGCTTCATGAAGGTCGTCAAGGCATTAATGGTCGGCTTCCACAGGGATTGAAAAGTTATCCCAGACAATTTAGTAGGTTGCCCTACTATGAGCAGCTACAAATTGTGCATTTGTTTGATACAATACATATCGGAAAGAATATAACAGAAATGTTATGGAAAATATTGGATGGAAGGCATGACAAAGAAAAAATTGTCAAAATTTGTAATGACATTCAGGAAGCCAATCATGCAATGAAAAATGTCATTCAATTAAATAGCGATGGAGACCAAATTAATATTAGTTCCCTTCCTTAGTTATTAACAGAGCAGCAAAGCAATGCTATAAAAGAAGTCATACGAAAAATTTGATTTCCCACGGGATTTGTTGGGAATATACACAATATAATAACAAAGAAAGGTGAATTTGGGTCAGGGATGAAAACACATGATTGGCATACCTTCATTAAGGTAATTATTCTAGTATATTATATACACTTGTATAATGAATGTACTTTTCAGTGTATTATGTTTACTACGTTTGGAAAAATAATGAAAATATTATTTTATAATTGTTGCAGTACGTTCTACCTCTATCTCTCCCAGACACCTTTGGCAACAATTTCAAGCAAGTTATATATGATCTTGAAAAATACATGAGGTAAGTAGGGATATTTGTTCAATTTGTTGTATACATCTTATAATTTCCATTTGTTTTACTTGTTATGTAATATACTGTATATTTTTGTTAAATCCTGTTAATATATTTGTGCCTTGAATCACTTGTAGATGGCTGTCATCTAAAAAAATTTATAAAGATATAAATTATTGGAAGAGAAAAATTTCTCATCTAATGTGTGAAATGAAAAAGTGTCTACCTTTGACATTTTTCAATGCACAATAACACTACCTCATACACCAAGTTGAGGAGATTGAATTGTGTAGACCTATACACACAAGGTTAATGTGGATGGTTGAGAGGCACTTGAAATTTTTGAAGGCTTGGTTAGACAAAGAGCACATCCTGAGGGTTCTATGCTAGAGGGATATATGGTATACCAGACCATGTTGTACATTAGTGAATATCTTCCTAAGTTTGCAACAAAGATCCATGTAGATCACATTTGGGATCCCAACTACATTAACAAATTCAAAGGGGAGTACCTGATGGAGAAAGGTAGATTGAGGAAAGTGAGAGGTAATTATAAGATGGTCATGGAGATTAATTGGAATACATTTTACATAAGGTTTTTATGTATATTGTATTTATGTAATTTTTAATCTTCAATATACATCAATTATAAATTAAGGTCGTATACTGTGGTATTTAACTAATTATACGTCATTTGTGAATTTCAATTTTTTTTGATATAGTTGGTCGAGAGTGGGATGCACTACATTTGTACATCGCAAACAATCTTGATTGGATGATGGTATGGATTAAACGATGTCAACAATCTGGTTGCACATTAACATGGGAAGGTGTGGCTTCATTGGTTAAAGATGCTCATCGTAATGGAGACTCCAATGTTACACAAAGGGAAATTGATTTAGCACATGGTTTAAGAGATAAACGGGTATGTATAAATATATTAATCACCCATATTATTTAATTATTTTCAATTATATTGATGTATATATATGTTGAGATTGTTTTCTTTACAAACATTCAGCCAAGAATAAATATGTTTATCAACTGACAATATTGCAATAATTTTTACATGTTTGACATATTGTAGGTAAAACACCACAAGGCTATGTGGTAGACTGGTCATAAATTTTGAATCAAAATGTTGGATGACATGAAAAAAAATTGTGATTCTGGTATAACTGCATTCTTTCAAGTGACTAATGTTTCATCTAGAAGCGACATACATCCAGAAGTCACAGAAAATCAATACTATGGGATTTTGGATGATATACTTGAGTGTGACTTTAAGTCCTTCAGATTAATTATGTTTGTCATCCTATGCTATAGGCTACGATTGAATGAAAATGATCGTGAGAGAAATTTTATTAAACATGATAATGGATTTACCATGGTTAATACAAGGTTGATCGAGCGAGCTGGAAATGAGCCCTATGTTCTTCCAAGCCAATGTGAGCAGGTATTTTACTTAGAGGTTCCAGGTAAACCGGGCTGGTCATTTTTTGTTAGACATGATCCAAGAGGAAGGCCGGTAAAGTATAATGTGGTGGAAGAAGAAGATACCGAAGAACTAGAAGATGATGTAGATGATGATCAGGATCAACAGTTAGTTGATGATGTCCCTAACGAAGATGTCGAAGAGGAGGAACTAGATCATGATGATGTAGGAGTTAATGTTCATGAAGATGATATCCGTGTGGATGATGACATTATTGAAACTAATATCGATGACAATTAGCATGATATGACCAATCCTTACAATGTTGAATCTAGATCGGATGATACGAGACAAAGAGTTGGATGAAGAAGAAGATCAATGACATTGAAATGTATGAGTTATGCAATTATTTTATCTATTTGATATTAATTTCTTGATAGAATTATATTTGACTTATGTGGTTACATAATTAATTCATGATGTTTTTAATTTTTATGCCATTACATAATTAATTTAATGATGTACTTTTTAATATTTGAAAGGTCAAAAAATTAAAACATTTCAATAGTGATGTTAACAACCTTGAAATTAGTGTGTTTTATGTTTCATGTGATCATAAAAGATTAAAAAATCAATTGTAGAGGTGGTTTTTCATTGGTTGATGTGTAAAATACTTTAAAAGGAATAAAGTGATCATTGTAATGGTTGTTGATGGTTGAGGATTTAAAATACAAGCTCTTGACATTCGAAAATCTGTGTTTTTCTTTAAAATTTCTGTATTTTTCCTGTTATGTAGCATTGTACGGTCACATACAGCCATATTTTAATGTGAAATCAATTCTAGGTCATGAATATATGTGTTAGCTTTGATTTGAATATGATTTGAGGGCTTAAGGCATTGATTTGAGTTAGAAAACTTCATTTCTTTGCATACAGCCCGGTTACCCTGTTTTTGAGGGTTCTGTAATCCAAACATGATATAAAGGGGCTCTTACACTTTTTGTGATTACTGTAGCTTGTGTAAGAGGCCCCATGGATATTATTGTAATTTTAGGATGCATGAATAGGGCATAGGATGAGAAATAAATAAGGTATAGTTGTTGTCCTCAAGAGTTTTGTGAAGAAAAGCATGTGAAATGAGAGGTACTTTTTGTCTCAATGCTTGTTTACTCCATCTTCTATAAGAAGGATTTCAAGGCCAGAAGTATGGGTTAGCAAGTTAGATATTTTTTGGTTGATTCTAGGTAGAGTTGCAGAGAAAATTGTAAAGTTCGATGGTTTTAAGGAAAATGCAATTTAGGTTTTGAGTCATTCTATAGTAGGTTTTGAATTCATGGGGACTTGATGTTTTATGGCAGTACTAGCATTTGAATTGAAATGACTAATTCAAACTCATCTCTCTCCATTGTACATGCATATCTAACTTTTGAATAAGATAATCAAAGGTTGTCTCGTTTATCTCACTCTTGTGGTGTGTATGATTTCTGTTTTGGCTTTAATTCAAGGAATTAATTAAAGTGCTTGAATGGGATTGTAGGTGGATATGTTTTGTATAAGGATTTCATAAGTAGTATTGGGTTAGAATACATGTTGATGAAATTGTAAAGCAATGTTCTCAAGGATCTTATATGTTATGTGTTAAATCTATCATAAACCCTTAGATGTTTATGAATTTGACTCCCTCAATGGATATATGGCACTGATGTAAGCTATACTAATTTGTATGGTTCAGTATATTTTTTGTCTTTACCTAGCATTTGCTACAAATTGCAAATAAATAACTATTTTACACTATGGAATGTGTTGTTATCTCATGCTCTAATTAGTTGATATTACTAATGAACATCCAATTCTATTTAGTATTATACTATTATGTTGAGCTATTAAATGAGATTATCTGTTGTTGTTAATGTTATTTACGATAATGGTGAAGAGGTTATAAACACATTAATGGGTCACCCTCCCAAGTCTTACAGATCCCAAAGTGTAGGAGGTTTTTAAACTCCTCATCAATTGGTCTAGGTCCTTCGAGCTATCGTTGATTGGAATTGGCAATTCCATAGGTAAATTAGAAGACGAACCTAATTATAGTAAAAACAACCAACAGGTATAGGGGAGAGAGATAGAGGGATTCATTGAGAGAGAGAGGGTTAAGTGTAGAGGGGAGGGAGATAAGAGTAAGTGAGAGAGAGATAGAGAGCCTTGATAGAGGGAGATGGGGTAGAAGGGTGAGACTTCAGAGAGAGAGGGAGGGAGTGCGAGAGAGATAGAGGGAGGGAAGGTTAAGGGTAGAGGGTAAATGGTTTAAGGGTTTAGGGTTAACGGTGGAGGGGAGAGAGATAGAGAGAGTGAGTGAGAGAGAGAAATACCTAAGAGAGGGAGAAGGGGTAGGAGGGAGAGACTTGAGATAGAGTGAGTGAGTGAGTGAGAGAGACCT
>VDFB02000003.1:327058842-327162589 GCA_007258455.2 Sequoia sempervirens
GGTTAAGGGTTAAGGGTAGAGGGAAGTGTTTGTTTTGTTTTACAATGTAACCAGGTTGGTCTTCTAATCTACCTATGGAATTCCCAATCCCAATCAAGGGCAGCTCAAAGGACCTGGACCAACTGATGAGGACTTAAAAAAGTCTCCACTTCGGGCTCTGGAAGACCCAAGAGGGTGATCCCTTAATTTGTTTACAACCTCTACACCAATATCATAAACAACATTAACAATAACAAATAATCTAATTTAATAGCTCAACATTATAGGATAATATCGAATAGAATTGGCTATTCATCGACATTATCAGCTATTTGGAGCATGAGATAACTACAACACAATTCCAAGATAAAATAGGTCATTGATTTTCAATTTTTAGCAAGCTCTAGGTAAAGACGAACAAATACTTAATAATACAACTTAGATCAGTGCCATATATCCATTGTGGGAGTCAAATTCATAAGTATTCAAGGGTTTATGATAGATTTAACAAATAACATATGATCCCTAATAACATTGCATTACAATCTCATCAATATGGATTCTAACCCAATACTACTTATCAAATCCTTATACAGAACATATCCACCTATAATCCCATTTAAGAATTTTAATTAATCCCTTGAATTAAAGCTAAAATAAGGATTATACACACCACAATAGTGAGATGAATGAAAGAACCCTTAGTTATCTTATTGAAAATTCAAATATGCATGTACATTGGAGAGACATGAGTTTTAATTTATCATTTCAACTCAAATGCTAGTACTGTTATACAACATTAAATCCCCATGAATTCAAAACCTATTATAGAATAACTCAAAACCTAAATTTCATTTTCTAAAACCATCGAACTTTACAATTTGCACTACAACTTCACCTAGACTCGACCCAAAATTATCTTACTTGTTAACCCGTACTTCTGGCCTTGAAATCCTTCTTATAGAAAATGAAGGAAAAAACAATCATTGGGCCAAAAAGTACATGTCACCAACTAATTGGAATACCTGGTGACATTCCAAAAATTGTTACAACAACAATCACCCTAGAGAATATTCTTGTTCATCGTGCCAACTCAGAAAGGTTGATGTAGTAGCAAAAGCCATAAGAATATCACGCCAAGACTACCACCAAAGCAAAACTAGAAACCATTGTAACTGCAACAACTTATTTTCCAACCATTAGTAGCCCACTTCTTTTATTCTTCCTCGGTTAAATATTTAGTTACCAATTTTTGATATTCTTCATCAGTCGGCTAGTCAAAATTAATTACCTCATTTACCTTAGCATTATAAGGTGTATATTTAACCGCTACCTGATTTGCATCTCTTTCAAAAGATTCCAAAAATGAGCTGGTGCTAATGATTTTATCCATACAACTCACCAAAAAGTCATAATCTAAGTCATCACAAATTAATTTAATTTGGTCGTTGATGACCTCATTTACTTGATCTTGCCACTACTAGAGTGACCTGATATTCCCTTGCTCATCAATTATATCAAGTAACAATGTGTTACCCCAATCATCAAAATTCTTCACCAATTCCCTAATCCTCCTACTCAAGTCATCTGGTAAGGTCTAAAAACCTTGCAATGATTTTACTAACAAATGAGTAGGCTTTAATGATTGGGGCCTATTATTTGTATCAAACCTTGAGGCTATATACATTATACCCAAATCACTGGCCCTAGGGATCCAATTTTGAATTAGTGGTATCACTACCTCCTAGTCCCTATCTATATTCTTTATTGCATCAAATAATAAAGAATATAATGAATGTATAGATGATAATCTATTATCAACCTTTTCATTTAAGTTCCTCAAGACAGCAGTGACAATCTCCTTTTTCTTTGAAAGAGATCCCCCCTCGCTTACCTTTAATGATGCTTCTAATTCTTCAATTTTTTGCATGAGCTACTTCTTTGTAGGATCAACAGAGCACTCTGTTTCTTCATAATTTTTTTCTAAAGGAGGGGTGAGGGAAGGATTCTGACTAGGAAACCTTGGTGTGGAAACAATTGGAGAAGTAGGAGGCACTGACCCTGATGTGGAAGGTAATGAATTGATTCATGGAGCACTTGATGTCTCCCCAATCTATTTATACCTTAACCTATCCACCTTGGTCTGTAACTCAACATTCTTTTGTTGTAATTTGTTGTATTCCTCAATCAAAAGGTTATACTTCTCCATCAGGCTCTTATTTTTAGCCTCTTCTCTTTCAGCAGTCTTTTGGGCCAATTTGGCAACATTCACAGTTAGATTAGTGGCCTCAGTGGTTGAGGTCTCTGAATCTATTTTTATTATTAACCCTCCTCTGAAATTTGGGTTAATATCTATAAAATCTAGCTTTCTCCCTTGTGAGGCCAATGCCTAAATTTCCAAAGTCTCATACTCTTCATTGAAGGCAGACTATTGCAGTGTTGTCTTGACCTCTTCTTTAGAGTCTTGCAAGGGATGCTTGGACTTTAGAATAGCATTAAATGCTACAACATTTGCAATGTCCCATTCAGGCATAATCAATACACCAGCCTGAGTCACCATTTTTCTTCCTTCCTCAGGAGTAATGTTCTTGAATTCTTCCATTAATTCAACTTTCACTTCCTCATCATTCTCCTAGTCTAACCTATCAGATCTCAACTCTCTCCTCTTTTTACATTTATCTTGATATTCCTCAAATTTCATCCTCCATACCAATTGCAAGAAGACAAGAGTTTTTATAAATGAATCATCATCAAGAAACTCCTTACATGCCTTCATTCTTTCATCTTGTACACATTTACCTTTCATATCCAAATCGGATAAAACCAATTCAGCTAACCTAGGACTGCATATCTTGATCAGTAACAACAATCTCATCCATCACATCCTCTAGTGGCCAATCAGTTTTTTTCCTCTTAGGGCTTGGTTCAGGTGGTGGTGATGAAGGACTATCTTCTAGTGATGATTCCAGATCAATAATCTTAATTGCCCCAAGTGTTTTGAGCTTTGGACCTGGCTGTGTAGGCAATTTCATTATTTTTTTACCTTTTCTATCCACTTCTTCTTCATCACTGTTGTCATCCTTTTTTCTCCTATAAATGGGACACCTTTCTATAGGTTGGTATGTTGGCCTTTTTTTCATTGGCCTAGCACCTTGTTTTTGCACACCCAGACTCAATTCTGAGTTTATCTTCTTGGTCCTCAAGGTGCCCATAATTTCTTTGAAGTTCTCTATCAAAAAATCAATTTTCTTATGATGTGGACTGGACTCCAACAATGGATCATACTTTGAATCCATTTTGTGCACAATATCTAATAGCTTATCATAATCTATCCATTTCTCCTTGTTCAACCCCTGCCTATTTAGATCAAATTTGTTTCTAATTAGGTCCTCAAGAAAGTTGAACTCATGCAAAAACTTGCCACCCTTTATTCTCTTTCTGAAAAGGGAAAATAAGCCCTCAAGATCATGTTGCCTCTTTGGACCACACCTTAAGTGGTAATCATCAAAGAATTTTCCAAAGTGTACCCATCCTCCCTTTGAAAATACAAAATTAGATACCACTATATAATCTGGCAAAAAGGTTCCCTTACCCCTCCCAGTGAGGTTATCCTCATGGATACAACCTATTTGCCACATAAACTCTGCAAATCCAACTCTTGGTGGCACATTGTATGGCAGTAGATGGGGGGTTCCTTGAAAACCATATACCCTCAAAATAGTGTTGATTGGGTATGGAATAATATCACCCCAATTATGGTAGACTTTTAATTCTAGCCTCCTCCCCTTCGGTCTGAGGAAATCATGCAATTCCTTAGGGATCCTGGGTACATTCACCATCAGTTTGGCCCTCAATCTGGAAGCAAATAAATTATAAAATTGCACATAACTGGTGCCTTCTTTATTACACAATAAGTCTGCAGTCCATATCTATACAGGCAATATTTCTCCATCAACAAATTTCCTTAATTCCATCTTCTCAGAAAAGAAGTCAACATTCTTGTACAAGAACATATGCATCAACATAGAATACCAAAAGAATTGAGTTCTTGTATCATTCTGCTGCAACTTCAATAGCCCTTTATGTATCCTTTCAGCCAAGAAGGAGGAAAAATCATATGTCACGGAGAAATTGGGGAGTTGTATTTGCACCCCCATGAACATGTAGGAAATGGGAATCACCATGCTAGGATTGAAACCTAAAATCTGGCACAAAGAATAAAAAGTGGTCAAGAAATTATTTGCAAAACAATTTACTCTGAATGGTTCTTGGTCACTAGGGCTAATATGAAATCTTGAACCCCCTTCCCTAGCCAGATGAGGTGGAAGCAACTTAGCTCTAAAAAGAGACTTTAATTTTTCATGTTCCTACTTCATTTCCTCAAGATTGATAGGAACCAAGTATACACTCGGCTCACTCAAATAAAAAATATATTGGACCTCTTCTTTGTGAATGCTCAATAGAACCCTTCCATCATTTTCCCTAATTACCTGTGTGATAGGGTCATATCTCGCAGCCACAGCCGTAAGAAAATCTATATCAGGGAACACATTTGGCACAACCAACTTCCCCATGTCATACATCCATCTATTTGAGAAGGGGTGAGGCAAATTCCTCTGTCCATACCATAGTCTAAACATCTCCAAACCTGTAAGAGGAACCCTAGCATCGGCTATATTTGAACAATTATATACCATCCCTCCCCTAGGATTTTTCCTTGCATCAGAACCAACCCCTTCTTCCTATCATTTGTTGACAATGGTAATTGATCCAAGAAATCATCATATAGGTTCCTACTCAAATAATAAATTTGGCCAAAGTGTTTCTTTGGAGGTGCCATCTTGGATAAACTAGGGCTTACTTACTATTTCACACTTCAAATAATTAGACTAACCATAAAATGAAATTACAGAATAAAACCCTACAATTCCCCAAAATTCAATCAACCTATAGCCCTAAAACATTTATCAACAATCCCAATAACAAGCATATAGTAAAAAAAAATTCAAATTCAAGTGCAAAATAACCAGGCGACATAGAAATTAACTCACGGCTTTTGTGTTTGTAGAAATCCCAATTCTTCATTGTAGAAACTCGCAAGTTCACTTTTGGCTCTGAGACTGCTTCACAAAATACTTGAATGCTTTGTGATACAATAAAAGCAAGAGAATTGTTTTTATTTCTATCAAAGCATGCCAGCAAGTGTCTCATCCACCATTAAAGCTTACTCACACACTGCATGAATGTCTCCAATCGTATTTGATGCCGATTTAAATATTATCCATCGATCAGTCAGTTTGATCAAATCATCGAATGGATGCCTTCAAAACAAGCTAACACAATTAACAACATGGAAATAAGGGGCCCACCATACCATACACTACCAAGGAAATCCACATGGCAGTCGCTCGTGATATCACAATTAGTAAAGACCTTGCAACTTTCGATCACGCGATAGCGGGCAACCATAGATCCTGATCATCGGTGATCATGTTCCTTCAAAACAGTGGTCGGCTTTATCATTAACCATCTAGCAGATTTCCCACTGAGATTATAACATCTCCATAGAATTGAAACACATGCATCTGAAGAACACTTTAGTAACCCGCTGCATAACATATTAAAGTCGGATTAATTTACCAAGGTATTTCCCTTATTCCTTCGGCTTTACCAAATAAGACATGTGGCGGTCGCTCGTGATATCGTGAACAATAAAGACCTTGTGATTTTTTATCATGTAATGGTGGGAAACCATTGAGATCAAATAATGATTGATCAATAGTCATGAAAACTCATCCCCTTTGGCTTCATCAAATGGGACACGTGGGGCTCGCCCACGATATCACAATCAACCAAAGCAGTGTGGTGGGGTCATCGCGGGATGGTGAGGAATGGCTAAGATCAAACAACAGTTGATCAATGGGCACACAAATTACCCTCTGCAAAATAAAACATTTATTAAAAGAATGAGGGGGACATCACTAGGCGGATGGTAAATGATCGACATAAGTTGTTTTAAAATGATGAAACACAGAGCCAACCAAGACTTAGGGAAAAATAAAATCCTGTGGAGGAAATAAAATATTAAGACCAAAGGGACCCAACCTTATACAAAATGATAGGGCATAAGATGTTTTAGAGGCCCTCCAAAAGTAATAGTGAAATAGATCCCACCCAAGGCATAAGACAAACATTAGGATTTTACATGAAGACAAAGCTAAAACCCCAACCTTAGGATTTTCCCAAACACCATGAAAGACCAAAGACATAAGGCATGACAGGAAAGGAAAACAAGGAACAAAATTTGAAGTTCCATCAGGAAGAGAGATAGAGGGAGTGAGTGAGTGAGTGAGAGACCTAAGAGAGGGAGAGGGGGTAGGAGGGAGAGACTTGAGATAGAGTGATTGAGTGAGAGTGAGAGAGAGAGAGATACCTGAGAGAGGAAGTGGTGCTAGGAGGGAGAGACTTGATAGAGAGAGAGGGAGGGAGTGGGAGAGAAATAGAGGGAGACAGGGTAAGGGTACAGGGTAGAGGGTTTAAGGGTTTAGGGTTTAAGG
This sequence comes from Sequoia sempervirens, assembly GCA_007258455.2. NCBI lineage: Eukaryota > Viridiplantae > Streptophyta > Pinopsida > Cupressales > Cupressaceae > Sequoia > Sequoia sempervirens. Next base: position 327,065,379 of record VDFB02000003.1, read on the forward strand.
GTAGAGGGGAGAGACATAGAGGGAGTGAGAGAGAGAGAGAGACCTGAGAGAGGGAGAATTTTTGGAAATTGCAAAGTTTTGTTCTATAATTTCATATTTTGTTTAGCGTTAGTCTTTCTAAGGTTTGAGATAGCAAGGAAGCCCTAGTTTACTCAAGATGGCACCGACAAAGTAGCACTCTGGCTAGATTGATTATTTAAGTAGAAACCTATATGATGACTTCTCGGATCAATTTCCCTTTTCAACAAATTATAGGAAGAAGGGATTGGTTTTGATGCAAGGAAACACCCTAGGGGAGGGATTAGTGTATAATTGTTCCAACATAGCCTGATAGAGCTTCAATTTTTGCTCCTTGTGTTCCTTTCCTATCCTGTCTTATGTTACTAGTTTTTTATGGTGTTGGGAAAATCCTAAGGTTGGGGTTTTGTCTTTAACTAAATCCCTCTATCTCTCTCCCCTCTACCCATAACCCTAAACCCTAAACCCTTAACCCTTAAACTCCAAACCCTTAAACCCTCTCTCTCTCTCTCACTCACTCTTATCTCCCTCCCATCTACCCTTAACCCTCTACCTTCTACCCTCTACCTTAACTCTCACCACCTTCTACCTCTACCCTTAACCCTCTACTCTCCATCTCTCCCTCCCTCCTCTCTCCCCGAGATCCCTATCTCTCTCCCCCTCTACCATTATGTCCTTCCTTCCACCATGTTTCCATGTCTCCCTCTATCTCCACTCCCTCCTCTATCCGTCTCTCCCTACTTTCTCCCTCTCGGTGTCCTCCACTCCACTCCATCCACTCTATCTCCTCCCTCCTACCACTCCAGGCCCTCTCCACTCCTCCCTCTCTTCCCTCTACCATAACCAGCTTCATCCCTTAACCCTTAAATATAAACCATAAACCATCTACCCTCCACCCTCTACCCATAACCCCCCCTCCCCTCTATATCTCTTGCATCCTCCCTCTATCTCTTTCTCTCAAGGTCTCTCCATCCCTCACCCCTCTCCTCATAAGATCTCTCTCCTCCACTCCTCTATCTCTCCTTGACTTCGACCCTAGAGCCATGACCCTATGCCCTCTGCCTTAACCTCCCTTTCCTCCCGTCTCCCTCCGGTCTCTCTCTCTCTCTCTCCATCTCCATTGTCCTCCCTCCTTGGTCTTTCCACTCCCTCCCTCTATCTCTCCGTCCACCACCTTTCCCTTCCATCCACCCTCACCATAACCCTCCTCCCTCTATCTCTCTCCCTCTCTCTCTCCATTATCTTCCAATATCCACCCCTCTATCTTGGGTCTCTCTCACTCCACTCCACTCCTCTATCTCTCTCCCATAACCCTAAACCATAAACCATAAACCCATAACCCTTAAACCCTCACCTCACCCTTGGTCCTTCCTTCCTTTATCTCTCTCTCTCAGAGTCTCTCCATCCTAACTTTCCTCCCTCTCTTGGGGTGTCTCTCTCCTAACTCACTCACTCTATCTCAGGTCTCTCCCTCCTACCCTTCTCTCTCTCTTTCCCTCCACTCCCCTCCACCCCTTCCCTTCCATCCACCCTCTTCCCTCCCTCCCTATCTCTTTCCCCCCTCCCTCTCTCTCCATTCTTCCACCCCTAAACCCTTAAGCCATAAACCCCTCCACCCCTCCACCTCCACCCTCTACCTTTACCCCTCCCTTCCTTTATCTCTCTCTCTCAAGTCTCTTCCTCCTAGCACCACTCCCTCTCTGAGGTCTCTCTCTCACTCACTACTCACCCTATCTCAAGTCTCTCCCTCCTACCCCTTCTCCCTCTCTTTCTCTCCTCCTTTCCTCCTCTATCTCTCTCCCTCCCACCCATAACCTCCTCCTCTCTCTCTCCAGGGTATCTTCAATGTCCACCCCCTCTCCTCTTGGGTTTCCTCTCTCTCACTCACTCCGTCTGTCTCCCCATGACCTAGGCCCTTGGCCTTTAAACCCTGCCTCCCTTCCTTTATCTCCTTTCCTTCCTCTCTCTCTCTCTCCGTCTCCCTCCTACCCCTCATCCCTAAACCCTCCTTCAAACCCCTTCCTTCCTTTTCCCTCCCTTCTCTCTCTCCCTCTCTCTCACTCCATCCACTCTATCTAAAGTCTCCCTCCCTTCTCCCTCTCTTTCTCTCCTTTCCTCCTCCCTCTATCTCTCTCCCTCCACCAACCTAAACTCTTCCTTCCACCCCTCCCTCCATCTGTATCCACTCCCTCCCTCTCTCTCTCCATTCCTTATCCACCCCCTCCATCTCATAGGTCTCTCTCTCACTCCACTCCCTCCCTCTATATCTCTCCCTCAACCCCTAAAACCCTCTGCCCTCTGCCCTTCCAGCCCTCCTTTATCTCTTCCCTCCCTCCCTCTCTCTCTCTCTCTCTCTCTCCGTCTCCACTCCCTATACCCCTCATCCCAAACCATAAACCCTTAAACCTTCTATCCTCCCTCAACACTCTTCCCTCTCCCTTCCCCTCTATTCTCTCTCCACCTCCCCTTCTTCCCCTCTTCCCTCTTCCCCCCTCTTATTATTTCTCTCTCTCTCTCTCTCTCTCTCTCTCTCTCTCTCTCTCTCTCTCTCTCTCTCTCCCTTTCTCTCCCTCTCTCTCTCTCTTTCCCACCCTCCACCTCCTAATTACTCTTGGGTATATGTGCACAAAAATTGGATATCCGATTTATAGCACCAAAATATTACATTTTAAAATGTTTTTCAAATTAGATATTAGACATGAATTGGATATCCAAAACAAATTGGATATTCGATTTGATTCGGATATCCAATTTATAGTACTTTGGATTGGGCATTGCTATGGAGAAATGTACTAACACCCAACCCAAAAAAAAAGTCGACTCGGGATTTTCACGTTTTTTGGCAAGTTCAAAACACTAGTTTTTTCATGTTGCCACTTTTTGGCCCATCATGATCCTGCACATACCCAGGTCTAAATCAAGTAGTTTTTATTGCTAAGGTGGATCACTCCTTTCTTCAAAGGCCATACACTTATGATTGGGTCAAGTGTTCTTTTCTTTAGAAAATTCATATTGCCTTTTTGATAGGTTAATTATGATTTGATTAGATGGGATATGAAGCACTTATTTTAAACAAATATCTTTATGAAAGAAGTATATTGGCATGAAATTAAATATGATTTATATTCCAATGTAACTACAAAGAATGGAAACAATTCTTTCAACACAAACTATTATGTAGTAGTCAATTAAAATGAAAAAGCTTACTCTATATTAGTTAGGATACAAAACTAAGAAAATGATCTAAAGTTATTTATCCTAGAGGAACTAAATACATAGTATACAAAGAAAACCAACAAACCCACAACTACCCCTATTTTGAAGGAGTTTAGTTTTCTCCCCTTCCTGATCTCACTAATATTGTCTAATTATTTTAAAGAGATGAAGGGTCATAACACAACTTTATTCAACCTAGTAAATAGCTTGGTTAATGAAACTTGACAAAAGCAACAAAACAATTGCTACATTTGGTATTTCATGTTGAATGAAGAGTGGTGACAATAATCTACTTATAGTTTAATAAAACACTATTTTTATAAGAAGGCTTGACATTAGAAAGATAAGTGTTACTTATAGTTTAATAAAACACTATTATAGTTTTACCAACATATACTCATTGTATGCTTGCATGGCTTCTTAGTTAATATATGGGGAGATAGAGATAGATGGGGAGAGGAGAGAGATAGAGATATATGGGAAGAGAAAGAGAGATGGAGACATATGGGGAAGAGAAAGGGAAGAGAGGTGGAGGATAGAGGAACATGGATAGGGGAGGGAGAGATGGTGGAGAGAGAGGTGGAGATAGAGGGGGGGGAGAGAAAGGGATAGAGAAAGAGATAGAGAGGAGAGATAAAAGAGAAGATAGAGATATATAGTGGAGGATGGAGGGAGAGATGGAATGAGAGGAAGGGGGGGAGAGGGAGATAACACAGATAGAGGTGGACATAGATAGTGGGAGATATAGAGAGCGACAGGGAGAGATATATCAATCAACCTCCCTATATCTCCATCTATTCATCCTTATCTCTTTATCTCTCTACCCCTCTCTACCTCTTTGTATCCCTTTCTATTTGTATGTTTGTCATTATCTCCCTCTCTCTCTATATTTTCTTCCCTATATTTATCTTTGTCTCCTTAAGTGTGCAATGGGTACATTGAAGAGGTCTTAAATGATAATTATCATATCTTTAATCAAATGGCATGCTACCGTAGCATAACTCCCCAAGGAAACATGCCATCCTTGGATTGTTGACATGAAACAACCAATCAAAATTTAGTTTCTCTCTCTCATATTAATATATATTACTATTATATTAATTATATTTTGTATTATATAAAAATAATATACTTATTATTAATTATTAATTATAATAATTCTTTTATAATGTATTTAATAATTTTGTTAAAGAATATAATATATAATTATAATAAGTTAAATAATTATATTATTTATTATGTAAAAATATAGCCACTATATACTAACTATACTGTAGAATATTAAAAACCTAGCTAAATGGCACCAAAATTTTCAATTTAATTAACATAATCGTGAAAAACCCAATGGAAACTAGGGTTGTAGCTCACAAACTGGAGTAGAAGTGAAAGGTCAATACCAAATGCAGGAAGAGTTTGGAGTAGTGAAAAACAAGGTCAATGCCGCTGTCGAGGAAGAGTTGGAGTTAAAACAAGGTCAATACCAAAGGTCGATAAAGAGTTTGGAGGAGTGGAAAAACAAGGTCAATATCAGCCAAGGAAGAGTTTGGAGGAGGAAAAAAGGTCAATACTCCAGTAACCGGAGGATGAGTACAGGCACTTAGGGAAAGCACCGACGACCAAGGCAATGAATACCTGGTAAGTTTGGCACCCCCACTTCTTTAACCTGCAATTTTCATGCCTAGTTTCCAAAGATCTTCCTCGTACATTGGCACCCCCATTCTCGTAAAATGGTATAAGATAAGACAAAAAAAATAAAATAGCTTAGTCTTGCACATTTTTATCAACCAACCTTAGGTCTTGGAAAAACTCCCATAATCTACCCACATCTTGGTTGAGGTCTAGGATTTCATCACACAGCCTTCATCGCATGAGTTTGAAGCAATTGTAGACTTAGCCCAAGTATATGCTAGGCTAAGGTAGATCTAATGAATGGAAATAGAAGAATACAATTCTTCTTTTAATACCTCCACCACAAACATATACAAGGTGTTGGTTTTTTGAGTAGCGGTTGATCTTCTAATCCTACCGGAATTGCCAATTCCAATAAAGGGCAGCTCGAAGGACCTGGACCAACTGACGATGATTTTAAAGAGATCCTACACTTTGGGCTCTGCAAGACCTGGGAGGGTGATCCCTTAATGCATTTACAACCTCTACACCATCATCATAAAAAAAAATAACAACAACAAATAATCTCATTTAATAGCTCAACATAATAGGATAATACCGAATAGAATTGGTTGTTTATCAATAATATCAACTATTTGGAGCATGAGATAACTACAACAACATTTCACAGTATAAGATAGTCATTGATTTGCAATTTGTAGCAAGCTCTAGATAAAGGAAAACAAATACTGAACCATATCAATAAGTACAACTTACATCAATGACATATATCCATTGGAGGAGTCAAATTTATAAGCATCTAAGGGTTTATGATAGATTTAACACATAGAATATAAGATCCTTGATAACATTGCTTTACAATATCATCAATATGTATTCTAACCCAATACTACTTATCAAATCCTTATACAAAACATATCCACCTACTATCCCATTCAAGCATTTTAATTAATTCCTTGAATTAAAGCTAAAACAAGAATCATACACACCACAACAGTGAGATGAACGAAACAACCCTTGATCATTTTATTCAAAATTCAAATATGCTTGTACAATGGAGAGACATGAGTTTGAATTAATCATATCAATTCAAATTCCAGTACTGTCATAAAACATCAAATCCCCATGAATTCAAAACCTACTACAGAATGACTCAAAACCTAAATTGCATTGTCCCTAAAACCATCATACTTTAAAATTTGCTCTACTACTTCATCTAGACTTGACCAAAAATATCTAACTTGCTAACCCGTACTTCTGGCCTTGAAATCCTTCTTATAGAAAAATAAGCAGCAAACAAGCATCGAGCCAGAAAGCACATGTTTCACCAGCCAATTGGATTGCCTTGTGATATTCCAAAAAGTAATGGCCCAAAAGATCCCACCATTTTACCCAACCTCCAATTAATGACTCCAATATACCATTTTATTCTTCTTTTTTCGTAAGTCTATTGGTTTCATTTCAGTAATGTTTTTTTTATATTTAATTTTTGTCACAATGGGACATTGATCATACCGAGAAGGCACTGGTCGAAAGCACAGATCACAATGTATCTTTAGGTACTTCTACCCAATAGGTTTACCTCATTGTAATTGTACAAATTAGATACGAGTAATTTTTTTATTATTATGTTGTTTTCATAAGTTTATTGGGTTAATTTTGATAATGTTTTTAATATTCTTGTTGCAGTCAACTGATCGAGGAAATGCACCAATAGTAGATGAGAGAATCCATAGGGAGGTGTAGTCAATATTATGTGATGATGACATCACTTATTCAACAAACCCTTTCGATATGATAAGGAAGACCCAAAAAAAATGCAATGAAGAAATCTTTAAGTTGTTATTCATAGTGCCTCAAACAAATGAGATAAGAGAGAGGGTTAAAATATTGACTGAGAGATTACATAACTTGCAAGTAATTTGTCATGAGGTCTTTAATTATAACATAAGTTCATTCATGGTTTTATATTTTGTACTCTTTTATGTCATGAACTAAAATATGTGTTGTTTTTATAGGATTTTTTGCATCCTCATGATGCTCCTAGCCATGATCAGGGTACTACAAGTGTTACCCGAGGAGTAGGGGTTGTTACAAGTGTCCATCTTGATCTTCCTATACATACATCACATCATCTAACCCCATCATTTGTGCCTATATTGTCATTTGAAATTTTGGCAACACATACCATGCAGGTATCCGTTAGTGCACCCTCTGTTAGTGAACACATGCTAGAACATGCATCAGGACATGTGCCTGGGGATGTAGAGGCCACTAGTACTGGTGATATTTTAGCAGCATTTTCTAGATCTTCCCATATTACTAGTACGAGAACATTGCCAATCACATTTGTGGTGATCGAGAATTTCATTCCCATTAAGATAGAGAAGGTCCCAGGTACTTTAAAATATTTTAATTATTATTATATATAATCCAATTGAAATTTACTTATTGATCGCTCTTTTTAGACTATTGATCCCATGATCATTTTGCAGGAAATGATTTTTTTATAAACATATAAGTGATATTACATTGGAGCTCTTCGAGCCCACCATACGTACACGGTGGAATGCCAAAAATAAAGATTTAAAAGATGAGCTCATTAACCATTTAGTTGTGCTCTTCGGTGATAAAATATTCAACCAAACCAAGGTCCTTAAGAAAGTTGGTACCTATCTAAAGTATGTGAGGGACCAATATAGGTCACATTTAGAGAACAAAAAGTACGAGCGTCCCCCCATGATTTTAGAGAGGGAGTGGATGGACCTGGTGTTGGATGGAAAGGAGAAGGCTGAAAAGAAAAAAGGAAAGACACCACCGAGCCAAGGAAGGTATGTGATACTATCAACAATGTAATTATATACTGATTACTCTTTCTTTTTACATAATCTAACGTATTTCAAACTTTTCATAAGCTGCCTGACACATCGAAGGAAACAAAGCAAAGACTAGAAAAACACAAGCAACACAAACTTGGCTCTGGTGGTTATATGAAATTAGTCGCATGAATTGTAAGTATCAATAAATGAAATATTGTATCCAAATAATAAATTGAAATTTTTTTTGGTTTTATCATACCATAGAAGAAAAATTCATGATCTTATGCAAAAATGTAGGGCTCTGAATTCAACAGAGTTCCCACAGAAGATGACCTGAAGATTGCCTTCCAGCAAGGCTATGGAGTCATGGCTAAATGCCTAAGAGTCTTGACTGGGAAAACACAATCTTCCACTGCATCCACACGCAAGTAAATAAACTCAATAAAGTTTATTTAAAATTGAATACTTGTGCAATCTATTCAATATTAATTTCCACCATAAAGTAATTACATGCCTATTTGTTTTAAACATTCAAGCAATGATAATACTACACATGACATTGGAATGCAGTCTGGTGAGGGTGGAGTACAACCTGCAGATGAAGGTCATGGTGTGCATCTCAGTACTTTAGAGCATGTAGAGCATGATCAACATGTTGAGCATGATCAGGATATAGAAGATCAAGAACATGATGTGGCCCCATCAGGTAAAGAGGACCACTCTAAAGTTCTTTTAAACATATTTAATTGCAATTGGTGTATTAATTAATGTAACCTTTCGCGTTTCAAATTTAGAGCATGTAGAGCATGATTAGGCTAGAGAAGATCAGGAACATGATGTGGCCCCATCAGGTAAAGAGGATGGTGTAGGAGCACCTAAGGAACAACAGGTAGTTTCTTAGGTAAAGAAGAAACCTAGAAGGTTAATTTTTGTTTTGTTGTCATAAGGTCATGTAGACCATTTAGTGTTGAGCTTAGAGATTTTTTTGATCTTTGGGAAAGAGGTTGTCAAGAGTTCAATAAGTTTAGAGGATCATTTTGTTGAATGGTAAAAAGTTGACAAAGATTGAAAAACACAGTGGGTTTTATAACTTTTGTTTTAGGTCATCTAAAGGCTCGACCCAAGAAGCTCAACTATTTTTGGAGCCTATTTAAGGGATGACTCAACCCTGGAGAAGGGTTGGAAGATTTAGTGTTTTGGTGAAATCTTGAAAAATTGATGGAAACAGCGTTCTAAGAGGTAGTTTTTCTGATTCTTGCATCTAAATTGTGCTTTGATGGAGTAAACCTACTATTATTTTGTTTGTAGAATGTAGTGTGAATATTGTGCAGGCTTAGTGTGCCATCCATTTGACTTTGTAAATCGTTTTCATCTTTTATTTGTAAATAGTTTGTTTTTTGTCTTTTTCTGGCCTGAATCAGGCAGTTTTGAGAGAATGGAGTTATAGAGCACTTTCCAACCATAAAAATTGTATGGCCCTTTGGTAATAGTGACTAGGCTCCCTTAGTGTAAATATGATAGCTTGTAGGGATTGTGTGAGTTCAAGAGCTGCTAGTAATGTCTTGCCCTAGGTGATCCAGGCAAGGTCCGACTAGGGAAGACTAGGAGTAAAAGATACATAACTTGCAGGGGTGCTTAGTTTTTGAAGAAATTATTTTTGGAGAATTTAGTTGGGGGTCTTGGAAAGGCTTGGTGATAAGGAGGAGGCTCCACCAATCCATGTGGTGTGAGAAAACTCTGACAGTCTGAAATCAACTTGGGAAAGCTTACAAACCCTAGCTTTTGGGTCAATTTTGTGTGTGGACAGTGTACGGGTTGTGCAGGCTTAAAACCCTAAAAATATTTAAGGTGTGGGCTTGAGAAACACAAACCCTAAACAAAGAGCCTAGGTCATTTGGTGGGTTTTGGAGGAAATTGTATTTCTTTTGGGTTAAGAGGCCTAATTGGGGCTCAAGGCTTGTAGCCTTTCTAACCCTAGGAAAGGAGTTGGTGGAAGCAATGGGAAATTGGGGACTTGTGATTGCACAAGGACCATAGATAGGCTATTTTGAAGCTTTTACAACACTTTCACACCCCTACAAGAACCTAGTTGAAGGTTGAGGATATTTGGCCTTTAAAGAAGAATAAGGGTCAATAGAGAGTATGTGGTGAAGCACCAAGGTTGATTTGGTAGAAGGAAAGCATGTTAATAGTGGGGTTGGTCAGTAGGAGCAGTGGCACCTAAACCTGAGGTAGGACCACTTGGACAAGGTGGAAGAGACACCTAGGAGTTCTTAGGAGCAAGGACTCAGAGCATGGGGCAGTGAGTGCCTCATCCAACCCTACCCTATCATATTGGTATTAGAGCAAGTTAAAGATTTTGGAAGCATCTTATATGTCAGAGGTTGAGTCTAGTGATTCTTCCACCATGGTGACCAATGTAGAACTGGCTAAGATGGTTGAAGGACAAGAAGAAGACAATAGGCTATTGAGGGAAAGAATAGCCCAACTTGAGCAAGCAGTGAGGAGTGCACAGTTTGAGGGAAGGATACCAAAAGAGGAAGAGGTTGTAGAGGAAGATAAGACCCCTGAACCTGACCCTATTTTGAAGGAGGAGCCTTTCTTGAAGGCATTGAAAGCTTTGAGTGGAAAAGCACTTGAAGGCATACCATTTTTTAGTGGAAAGATGGAAGCTAGTCTAGTCATGGATTAGATAGAAGGCATGGAAAATCATTTTGAGTGTGATGGAGTCACTGAAGCACAGAAGGTAAAGGTTGCTAAATCAAGATTAAGAGGTTCTGCCTTGACATGATGGAAGTTCATTTAGACAGAGAGGGAAAAAGAAGGCAAACAACCCATATCACCTTGGAAAGGAATGGTTGCTAAAGTGAAAGAAGCCTACATGCCAGATGACTATGAGATTCAATTACACAAGAAGAGGCAAATTCTAAGGCAGAAAGACCAAGATGTAAAAACTTATACTAAAGAGTTTCAAAAACTTTGCATGAGATCTAATGTGACAGAGGATGAGAGTCTCAAGGTGGCTAGGTATCTTAATGGCTTGAAATGGAACATTCAGGAGGAGATGGCTCTACTAAGTCCCAAGACAGTACACCAATGCTATCAGTTGGCCATAAAGATTGAGGAAAGGAACAAAAGGAAGCAAGATCAGGCTTCTAAGGGCAGAGGCAAAGGCAGGGATCAAAGAGATCAAAGAGGACAGCGTGGTGGCTACCAAGGTAGAGGCAATGACCAAAGAAATCATGGAGAATCTAAATTCACTGAGCATGGAGGAGAAACACCTTCTAGAGGTGGATTTAACAAAGGAAGATGACCTCAAGGAGGTTCAACCAGAGGAAGAGGAGCAGGAAGGAGCAATTCTTATTTTGCAAACATGAAGTGTTATCAATGTAGTCAAATAGGTCATCCTGCTTATAGGTGCCTACAGAAAGCATCCTCATCTAGCAATGAGAAGAGAGTGGCCTATGCACAAGAGGACACTATGAGTCCTAAGGCATATGAGATCAGTCATATAGAATCTGAGGTAGGAGAGAATATGATGTTTAACAGAGTCTTGATCAGACAACCGGTTAGGGAAGACCCTAAACAAAGAAGAGCTCTTTTTAGAGTAAGGTGTAAGATACTTGGCAAAGTATGCAAGGTCATAGTAGATTCAAGTTCAACAGACAATATAATCTCAGAGGAGGCAGTAGCAAAACTGAAATTGGAGAAGGTACCCCACTCTAACCCTTACAAGGTCACATGGTTAAACAAAGGGCAGAGTGTTTTAGTGAATGAGGAAGTAACGGTGGAGTTTTCCATTGGAGGATACAAGGAAAAGTTAGTTTGTGATGTATTACCCATGGATGCATGCCATCTACTACTAGGCATACCATGGCAATATGACAGAAGTGTTATTTATGATGGGAAAGAGAATACTATTTCATTCAAAAAGGATGGAAGAACCTTCAAGCTGTAGTCACTGACAGAAGAAGAGGAAGGACAATCAAAGACACCAAACATCATGTTGAGCAGTGGTAAGGAGTTCCTTAAGAACCTACACCAAGGGAATGAAGGATATGTGGTTGTGTTGCAACCTAAAGAAGAAGACAAGGCTGAAAAGACAGTCTTACCAGAAGTAGTCCAAAGGTTGCTTGATAAGTACAAGAGCATAGTTAGTGATGGTACACCTACAACTTTACCACCAAAGAGAGCCATAAGTCATCAAATTAACTTCATACCTAGAGCCTCATTGCCTAACAAAGAAACATAAAAACTCACACCAGAGCAGAACTTAGAGGTAGCTAGGCAAGTACAAGAATTGTTGGATCAAGGATTGATTCAAAAGAGCATTAGCCCATGTGCAGTACCAGTGGTTTTAGCATCCAAGAAAGGAGGTAAGTGGAGGTTATGTATTGATTCTAGAGAAATAAATAGGATTACAATCAGATATAGATTCCCTATCCCTAGGATTGAAGACTTGATGGATTGCCTTGGAGGAGCACAGTACTTCACCAAGTTGGATCTCAAGAGTGGGTACCATCAGATTAGGATTAAGGATGGAGATGAGTGGAAGACATCTTTTAAGACAAATGATGGGTTATATGAGTGGAAAGTGATGCCATTTGGCCTCTCAAATGCCCCTAGCACATTCATGAGACTCATGAATGAAGTGCTTAAGGATTTCATAGGGATATTTGTGGTAGTGTATCTTGATGATATACTCATCTTTAGCAAGACAACAGAAGAACACTTGAAGCATGTGGAGATGGTTCTTAAAAGGTTGCAAGAGGAGAAGTTGGCAATCAATCTTGAGAAGTGTGAGTTCTTCAAGCAAGAGCTTGTCTATTTGGGTTTTGTAGTGTCCAAAGGCTCATTAAAGATGGATCCAAGCAAGGTGGAAGCCATCCTAAACTGGCCTACACCAACCACAGGGACAGAGGTAAGGAGTTTTCATGGATTGGCCCAATTTTATAGAAAATTCATAAGGAACTTTAGTGGTATATGTGCACCAGTCCTAGATACAATCAAGGGTGGTATAAAAACTAAGTTTGTGTGGACTCAAGAGGCTGAGAAAGGGTTTGAGAAACTAAACAAGAAGTGGCAACTCAACCAATTCTCTTATTACCTAGCTTTGACAAGTTGTTCATTGTTGAATGTGATGCAAGTGGAGTGGCAATAGGAGGAGTGCTAAGTCAAGAGGGCAGGCCTATAGCCTTCTTTAGTGAGAAGCTCAATGAAGCAAAGAAGAAGTATTCAACCTATGACTTGGAACTTTATGCTTTGGTTCAGTCACTTAGGAAATGGAGGCATTACCTTCTACCCAAGGAGTTTGTGGTTTTTACTGACAATCAGGCACTTAGCTTTTATCAACACTCAAGAGAAGTTAAGTAATAGGCATTTGAAATGGATGGAATACATCCAAGCTTTTACTTTTACCATCAAGCACAAGAAAGGACAAATGAACAAGGTGGCAGATGCATTAAGCAGAAGGTTGTTGATAGTGCAAGAGATACAGCTCAAGAGCATTGGCATAGAGAGTTTCAAGGATCTATATGGAGAGGATGAAGACTTTTCAGAGGCCTATAAGGTATGTTCTAACTTTGAGAACCATTTCCATAGCCAATATTCTGAGTATACCTTGCAAAGTGGGTTGTTGTTTAAGGGAAATCAGTTATGTGTTCCAAGAGGGTCAATGAGGGAAAATTTGATTCAAGAAAAGCATAATGGCAGTCTTAGTGGGAATTTTGGCAACAATAAGACCTTAGAGCTGGTACAAAGATTCTATTATTGGCCTAAGTTGGCAAGAGATGTTAGAAGGTATGTGGAACAATGTGTTGTGTGTATGAAAGCTAAGGGAGGAGCTAGCAATGCTGGTTTATATCAACCCCTGCCCATTCCTAACAGACCATGGGAGTGTGTGAGCATGGATTTTGTGGTAGGCCTTCCTAAGACCAAGGCTGGTTTTGACAGTGTTTATGTTGTTGTAAACAAATTTAGCAAGATGAGTCATTTTATTCCCTACAAAACTACTCATGATGCCAACTACATAGCTCATCTTTTCTTCAAGGAAGTTGTTAGGATCCATGGGCTACTTTTGAGCATTGTTTCTGACAGAGATGTGAAGTTCATGAGTCACTTTTGGAAGACTCTATGGAGCAGATTGGGTACCAACCTATCTTTTGGGTCAGCTTCCCATCCTCAAACAGATGGTCAAATAGAGGTGGTTAACAGGGTATTAGGTAATCTTTTAAGGTTTCTAACCAAGGAGTATGGATAGACATGGGATATGGTTATCTCACAAGCTAAGTATGCTTATAATGACAGTGTCAACAAGACAACAAGGAAGAGTCCATTTGAGGTTGTGTATGGGATGCACCCAAGAGGCATATGTGAGCTCAGAGATCTTGGAAATTTGGAAAAAAGAAGTGGATATGTAGAAGACCTCAGCCAGACCATGAAGGAGATTCAGGAGCAGGTCAAGAGGACAGTCACTGAGGCTACACAAAAAGTGAAGGAGAAGGTAGATATGTCAAGGAAAGATGTGTAATTTCAAGTAGGGGACTATGTTATGGTCCACCTTAACAAGTCAAGGTTGCAGAAGGGAATTTCAACCAAGTTGCAGATGAAGAGAGTGGGTCCCTACAAGATATTGGCCAAGTATGGCAAGAATGCATACAAGGTGGAGTTACCTACCGATCTAGGAATCTCACCAGTTTTCAACATTGCTGATTTGATCAAGTATAAGGGAATAGTCAGTGATGAGGTTCAGAACAGTCAGGATATCTTCAAGGACATCAATAATGTACCCCTACCCAATCAAGAGAAGCCTCAGGCGGAGCAGATCTTGGAGTCAAGAGTGCAAAAGTCTACAAGGAACAAGGTGTACATGGAGCACCTTATCAAGTGAAAGAACAAGCATGAATCAAAAGCTACATGGGTACAATAAGATTAGTTTAAGAAACTTGGAATTGACCTATCATTGATCTCTCCTTCTAATCCTTAGTGTTTGAGCTGAGAGGGGGAGAATGGTGCAAGAGCACCTGAGGAACAACAGGCAGTTTCTTAGGTAAAGAAGAAACCTAGAGGGTTAATTTTTGTTTTGTTGTCATAAGGTCATGTAGACCATTTATTTTTGAGCTTAGAGGTGTTTTTTATCTTTGGGAAAGAGGTTGTCAAGAGTTCAATAAGTTTAGAGGCTCATTTTGCTGAATGGTAAAAAGTTGCCAAAGATTGAAAAACACAGTGGGTTTTATAACTTTTGTTTTAGGTCATCTAAAGGCTCGACCCAAGAAGCTAAACTATTTTTGGAGCCTATTTAAGGGTTAACTCAACCCTGGAGCAGGGTTGGAAGATTTAGTGTTTTGGTGAAATCTTGAAAAAATGATGGAAACAACGTTCTGAGAGGTAGTTTTTCTGATTTTTGCATCCAAATTGTGCTTTGATGGAGTAAACCTACTGTTATTTTGTTTGTAGAATGTAGTGTGAATATTTTTCAGGGTTAGTGTTCCATCCATTTGACTTTGTAAATCATTTTCATCTTTTATTTATAAATAGTTTGTTTTCTGTCTTTTTCTGGCCTGAATCAAGCAGTTTTGAGAGAATGGAGTTCTAGAGCACTTTCCCACAGTAAAAATTGTACGGCCCTTTGGGAATAGTGACTAGGCTCCCTTAGTGTAAATATGATAGCTTGTAGGACTTGTGTGAGTTCAAGAGCTGCTAGCAATGTGTTGCCCTAGGCGAGCCAGGTAGGGTCCAGCTAGGGAAGACTAGGAGTAAAAGATACATAACTTGCAGGGGTGCTTAGTTTTTGAAGAAATTATTTTTGGAGAATTTAGTTGGGGGTCTTGGAAAGGCTTGGTGATAAGGAGGAGGCTCCACCAATCCATGTGGTGTGAGAAAACTCTGACAGTCTGAAATCAACTTGGGAAAGCTTACAAACCCTAGCTTTTGGGTCAATTTTGTGTGTGGACAGTGTACGGGTTGTGCAGGCTTAAAACCCTAAAAATATTTAAGGTGTGGGCTTGAGAAACACAAACCCTAAACAAAGAGCCTAGGTCATTTGGTGGGTTTTGGAGGAAATTGTATTTCTTTTGGGTTAAGAGGCCTAATTGGGGCTCAAGGCTTGTAGCCTTTCTAACCCTAGGAAAGGAGTTGGTGGAAGCGATGGGAAATTGGGGACTTGTGATTGCACAAGGACCCTAGATAGCCTATTTTGAAGCTTTTACAACACTTTCACACCCCTGCAAGAACCTAGTTGAAGGTTGAGGATATTTGGCCTTTAAAGAAGAATAAGGTTCAATAGAGAGTATGTGGCGAAGCACCAAGGTTGATTTGGTAGAAGGAAAGCATGTTAATAGTGGGGTTGGTCAGTAGGAGCAGTGGCACCTAAACCTGAGGCAAGACCACTTGGACAAGGTGGAAGAGACACCTAGGAGTTCTTAGGAGCAAGGACTCAGAGGATGGGGCAGTGAGTGCCTCATCCAACCCTACCCTATCAGAGGACCACTCTCATGTTCTTTTAAACATATTTAATTTCAATTGGTGTATTAATTAATGTAACCTTTCATGTTTCAACTGCAGATCGGGATTTAGAGGGTGTTCAGCATGTTGAGCATGAGTCTATAACAAAAGTTTAGGAACATGATGTGAACCCATCAGGTAAAGAGAACCACTCTAATGTTCTTTTAATTAATGAAATACTTGTAACAATAATAATACAACATATCAGTTTAACATTTCTTTGTTATTGCAACAAACCCCCCCTTGCAACGGTGTCCACATCATGAGCAGACGACTAGGCATACATTAAGATCACAAGCAGAGGGCAGAACAACTAAATGGGGGATAGATGATTTAGAAAATGATACTCTGCTTCATATTTTTTAGCTTTAAAAAATAAACAAAAAAAAGTGATTGTAATCATATCATGACAACCATATTTTTGATAATATGTAAAAATTGAAAGAATGAATATTATATGTTAATGAATGAATGTGAATATGTTGATTAATAAATTTTATATGTTAATGAATGAATGTTATATGTTATTATTGGATGAATAAATTTTATATGTTATTAATGGATGAATGAATGAATGTTATATGTTATTAATGGATGAATAAATGAACGTTATATGTTATTAATGGATGAATTAATGTTATATGATTAGGTATGGGTAATTGAGAGTGATGTGAGGGGGGGGAAGGGGCCAAATGAGATTCCACTATCACATGGTTGGCCCTGTTAAGTAGAGAATATTAAACTATTCTCAAAACAAAGAGAAGCTTAATAAGGTAATGCACTTTTCAATATAAGAAATGTATCATTTGAAGCATCAAACCAATATGCAAAGATGAAAGAAAGTGCCAACTTTTCAGTATGGTGGCAGAAAAATGATTCTTTATACCCTAAGTCCATGCTTTGCATCATAATTTGAAGTTGTTTCCATTCCAATGTTCTGAGTTTAGTTTGTTTGTATGGCTTTGTATGAATACCACATTTTTTTGTGTGTGGATTTGGTTTCAAAGCTTTGTTTATTCTGTTTTTAGTGGTGACATAGTTCTCTAAAATTTGACTTTTGTGCATAATAGGTTAGTGGAAAAATTGACAGTTCTAAAGGGTTTAGAGGCTCGATTGAGATAGATACAGATATTTGGATCTTTTTGTTGATGGGAGGATTCCACTTAACCATGAAATTTTGTACCATCTGCAGGTATGCAAAAGTTTCTCTACTTACATTCATTCTTGATCATAAATGTTGTAAATGATATTAATGCTTCAAACTTAAGATTCGTTTCATTGTTATAATGATCAAAATGTTATACTTTGTTATACATTCAAGCATTCTCTTGCCCCCTACCCTTTGCTCTCTCCCCCCTCCTTTTAAGAATTTTCTTTGTCATAAAAGATTCACATTTCTGTCTCATTTACACAAATTTATCTGAAGCGCTAGGAGTGAATAAATATATGTAAAAGATGATGGATTATGTCTAAACAACAACTTTCCATCTTATAGCTAATTAAATCCTTAATATTTGAATAGTTTAGAGCTCGAATAATGCTTGTATATGCATGTGTAGCAATAAGGGAGCCTATGTGAAGATTGAAATTTAAAAAATCACTTTGGTATTTTTCCTTAGGTAGTGAAATGATATTTTGAGTAATACAAACCTACACACACATTGATATTTTTTAGCATTGCATTGAGGAATTTTTTTTCTCTTATACCTACCCTTGGCTAGACATGGAGGTATATAATATTGGTTACTGGGTTTATTCTATAAGTAGTTAATTTCACAGAGGAAGACTAAAATCTTCTTAATGTCCTGTCAGGTGTGAAAGCATATGAATCACTTGTTGAAGGCACCATTTGTATTCATCCAAAAACTAGTTTGTTCTTTTTTTTATGTTTCTTGCATGTGTTTTTTTTAGGCTCTAGAGATGTAGCTCAGCTCTTTCCTTTGCACTTTTCATCTATGTTGATGATTACAGTAGATTGTCCGCATAATTTTTCATGTAGATATGTTTGTAACCTTATTTTCTACCAATCAATTTGCAAACCAATCACATATTAAGGTCCATTTCACTAACTTGTAGTCATCCATTACTTCATATGTTATAGGTTGTGTATGTGTGCCAATAAATCCTGATGATTGTGAGAACTTTAATCCTACAAGTGTACCCAATCTTTCTCAAGTAAAAGTCTTACCTTATTTTATAGTACTTTAAATGTTTAATTGAAGGTGCTTCTTTAGATCCAAGATAGTTAAACCCTGGATTAAAATATGGTATTAGATGGGCAGTATAATGATAAAACTGAGGTCCATTGAACACAAATTACGAACATAATTTACTGGATTATGAATAGTGTTACAATTATAATTATTTCTCCTTTACCTACCTCTACATTAATGAAAAAGATAGCAGATATTGGAATTTCATTACATGTCTCATGTATGTGTTAGTATTTTAATTTTTTTTAAGTTGTTCAAGAGCTTGACTAGGTCAAGAATATGTTCTACAAGCTCTATTCTCTTGACACTTCTCGGCATTTTCCCTACACATTTTCTCTTCAATCCAGATGTTTCTTAACTCCTTCCCTTGTTAGCCCTTGGTTGTTCTCAAGTATAATGTTTTTTCTATGCATCTTTCAGTTTGTATGTATGATCAGTCATCTCTTATGAAGCATGGATAACCTTTCATGGAATTGTTGTTGTAATTAGATGATTTCCATTGTGAGAATAATCAATTAATTTGTATGGAAGTAAATCTTTTTCATATTATTTGACTTGGTATTGTAAACTTGTCTTTGTAGGATTCTCTAGGGGAGAACAATAGAACTGTGATGATAGGTAGAGTTGTACAACACCATAAATCATTTGGCATTATCAATATATTGCTTATAGAATACTCTGTGCAAGTAAAATGGAATGTGCAATGACAACTAGTCTCAAATTCAAATCTGAATATAAGTACATTATACACAAGAAGATGGTATCTATTCTATGATTTAAAGAACCCCAAATAATAAAATTAATAGGTTCCACTTGTTTACTTTCTCTTAGACACTTGTTTAATCGACGAGAACCTCATAATGTCTTGCTAATAACTAGCAATGTTCAAAACTCCTGAAGAGGTCAGATCGGTGTGACATTGGATCTGTCTTTTCGACAGAAGTCATTGACAAGACATGGACTATCGGAGTGAGTTTTCTATCCTGTGCCGATGATTGATCTCTCACTGATGGGTTGGCTTCGGTGGTCATCACCAAGACTCTCCACAATGGTACATTTAGATGAATATTTTAAAAAAATTGCATTGTTTCGTTGCAATTTCGACGAAGGCCACTGACAAATCACCGAAAAGGTCTGAAAAAGTTGCTATAGCTGTGATGAAGGCTTCGTCATAACTCTTCGGCTATTTTGTTGAAATGGCAACAAAATTCTAGTGTTGTTTCAACGCTTCGAAAGAGCCATTGCAATTGCATTTCGGTTGTAATTCGTCAGTGGATACACAAATTTTTCATCGATATTCCAATGAACATCTGAGTCATTTTATGATGTCGATGACTAACGAATCTATGCCATTATTTCGATGTTTAATTCGTCAGTAGAATTTCGACGAAAAAATAGTGACCAAATTTTTTCATCAATTCGTAGATTGTCCGACAAATGTTTGTCGAACGACCAATGAATGTTCATCGGAAAATGGAGTCAAATTCAGTAGTGAGTTGTCTTATGTCTCTCAATCCTATGCTCTTTAAAAAAAATTCAAACTCTACAAAACAAAACTCACCACCATTCTCAATTCTCAAAAATTTAATCTTTTTGCTAGTTTGATTTTCTACCAAGGCCTTAAACTCCTTAAACTGACTAAAGACTTTAGCTTTACTTTTGAGAAAATAAATGATGTCCTATTGTAATCATCTATGAAATAAACAAAATATACATATTTTGATAATGAAGGAATATCCACAGGACCAAAAACATCTAAATGAACATAGTCCAAAACCCCAATAGACTTATGAGAACTAGAATAAAAATAAACATAGTGTTGTTTTCCATATACATAATGTTTGAAAAATTTGAACTTCATATTACAATCATCAATTCCTTCAACAAGGCTCTTATTTTTTAGGGTTCTAAGACCCTTCTCACCAATGTGACCAATTCATCGGTGCCATAACATTTTCTTCTTTGCAGGAAGCTTCATGTCTATGGAATGAGCACCCTTCGGTACCCAAAATGCACAACCATCGGATGTAGCTGCAACATGCTTCTTCTCTACATGATCCAATGGTGAGAATGAAGAATCCAAAGATCTCTTCTTTGATACATCAGAAGAACTATTGCATTGTACATTTCATGCATCAAGTTGAAATAGAGTACCAATATGAACTCCCTTAGCTAACACCATTGCTCCTTTAGTCATGTCGCATCCTCCACTAGAGAAAACAACTTGCACTCCCGAATCATTCAGGTTACTTACAAAAAGAAGGTTTCATGTAAAACCTAAGATATGCAAGACACCGTCAATCCCCTTCACTCATCCATCAGGAAATCTGATTTTGACTCTTTCATGGCCAACAATCTTCAGGTGAGAGTCATCACCCAAGTACACCTCTCCACCATTCTACTCCTCATACTTCGAGAACCAATCTCTATGAGAGGTCACATGAAAAGATGCACCTGAATCTATCAACCACACATCATCCAATGCATGGGATACCAAGGCTATAATAAATTATTTTTCATCATCTTGGGATGATTTCTCAAATTTAGAATCAGATAAAGACTTTTTTTTCTTCTCCTCCTCGCAATATTTTTGAATGTGACAAGTTTCACCATAGTTCACACATTTTTCCTTGGACTTCATTCCAGGAGACTTAGATCTCCCTAGAGACTCTAACTTATATTTCTTGTCTTTCTTTTTGCCTCTCTCATTTGTTTTTCCATGAACAACAAGGGCCTCCTTGGCCATCTCAAAAGACTTACTTCATATCTCTTCAGATAATAATGAGGCAACAACCTCATCCATCTTGAAGGTGGAAGTAGTGCTTCCAATATGAATAAGACCCTTGGATTTCCTATCCATGAGATCTCAATCCTCTTGTTTCATGCTAGATGTCATAGTTCCAGAAACTGCAAGCCATAGATCATGATCTACAAGCATGTCTTCTATTTTCAACTTCCAAAGTTCAAAATTACCACCATTAAACTTCTCCATCTCAATCCTCCCAAATTTTTCTACCATCTCTTTCCTACAACAAGGTCACAAAATAAACTTTTGCAAAACTCCCACTAAAACAAAGATCGGCTCAAAAATCGCTTCTAACCCAACAAAGGAATCAAGGATGGCCAAGCTTTGATACCAACTAAAAGGAAGCTGGGTGAGTGCAAACAAATTCCTACACTAATCTAAGTAGGGAAGAGTTACCAAAAAATTTTATAACACCTTGTACAGCTACAATAAGAGAAGCACATGGAGAATAAAGGAATAGGACAGCAACAACAAATATAATAGTGACACCAAATATATGTGGGGAAAACCCTTTTGAGTAAAAAATCTCACCCTCCAAAAGCACAATACTATTGTATTGCTTCAAAAGGAATTACAATACAACCCCAAGTACAAAGCCTTCTTCTGCAAGTGCTTCGAAACAAACACCTATTCTAGAGTGATATCGGTAGCACTTTGTTACCTGCAAACAAACTATATATTCTACAATGCAAGACAATTAATATATAGAGAGATACAAGCTTCAAGAAGCATCTAGAGTGAAAGGGGCATCCAAATCCACATGGAACAATATTCCATGCCATAGACATGCATTTAGACACATGTACAACATTCCCTTACACCCCTTACAATTGTCAAACATGTAAATATTCCTTCCCCAAGCTTGGGCACCTAGAATATGGTAAAAATAGGCTATTACAGATGCCTTACACATCTTACAATTGTCATAAATCTTTCATAACTGACAACACTTACAGTTGTAAGATAATTTGTCATAATTGACCAAGAATACTCGATTCTCCTACAATCTGTCATAACCCAACTTGGGCACCAAATTTCTCCCATGCATGAAGATACCTTATGATGTGTCATAGAATCTTTCATAGGTCAAAGACTCCAAAATGGGACACCTATATCCACTTGGGATGATTATTTGTCATCCAGTCACCCATACGCCCTAAGGACGAATGGTTCTTGGCCCTATTTTCTAGGAAATTAAGTGTTGGGGGAAAACTATCAATTGGATGCATTTGTTTAATGCTCGCAATTTCTCATAAAATGATACAAATGGGCTATAGAATGCATAATTTAGGAAATTAGGGACCCAATTAGGCTCAATAATCCAGCAGGAGAAAAACATAGTGTGAAATTGTCAAGGGTGACATTTTTTTATGCTACATTTAGCCCCCACTTTAGTGAGAGTGTGAACTTACACTCAGACTCACAATAAAGTAGAAAAATTATGTCAAAAGGGGTCTAATTTCCAAATATTGAAGAGATAGGATGAAAAAGGATCTAGGAGAGTGCACAAGCCCCTAGGATCCAATATCCCATGGAAAATCAACATGAGCACAAAGGAACACACATATATGAAATAGAACAAGACAACATACACAAACATACAATGTCACAATCAAATGTAATAATGAGGGTATGGATAATTGCAGGCTAGCATGCTATGTTATGCTAGGATCCATACCAAAGTATGATATTTTCTAGGTGAATCACAAATTAGAAGGCAACACAGGCTAGTGAAGTCTGATATGAACACCAAGTGTGCCAGCAAGACAAGCATGAGAAACACACTAGTTCTAGTGAAGTATGATATTCACTAGGTGTGTTCCCATGAAAAAGTAGCAAAATGAGAAACACACTAGGTCTAGTGAAGTTCGATATTCACTAGGTGTGCACCCATGTCAACCATACCAAGATTTTTACTCCCTAATAACTCTAATAAGGTGCTACAAAATTATCAAAATTTTATGCCAATACAACACTAAGTTCAACGCCTGTGAATGAAGTGAAGCAGAAAAAAAATCCAATGTCAACATGCCACTAAGTCCAATGCCTATGAATAAAGTGAAGCAAAATAATGCCAATGTATGCCCCTACCTTACAGAAATTTCTAAACACCATGTTGTGAGCAATTTCTTTAAGGTAGAAAAATGATAAATTTCATGCAACAAAAGATCACAAGAGATTATTTGGAAAGCCCTATGCCAATGATATGTTTCCAAATAAAGCTACATCATTATAAGGGGTTTACCCCAAATGTGATGTGATAAACAACATTGATATGATCACATAAGGGATCCATGGATCTGGGGTCATTATGCATCTTTACTACAGTGATATAATAGAGCTCGGAATTGACATCACTCCCCAAATACTCGTGGAACAACAAACACGGTAGTGGAATGACACATAGAGAGAAATAAAACTTACTTTTGGGTCAACATGGAAGAGACCTAAGTGTCTCAACACCTTGCATTTTCCCCAAAAGTAAAACACAATACAAAAAATAAAATACAAATTTTATGACATATAGAAGAATGGAGATACAAATAGAAGAATGTTATGGCAAGTTTGTTTCCTTTGTATCCTTGCACCAACAGAGCAACAAGGGTCATCCAAAGAAAACTCACAAACACAAAGGTATGCCAAGCAGCACAACATGGGAGATTACATCACATGTGAGTAAACACAAAAAACTTGAAACAAACATAAGGACTATTTGGGATAAGTACAAGGAATTATTTGGTTTAGTTAGTGAGATTCATGCTATGCAATTAGAGGTATAATTGGAATCACTTTCCACATATTCTCTTAACACCATTAAGGACTATTTGGTAAAATTTAAATAATTAAGGTCACAATTGGTTGGTTGTGGTAAAGATAAAACTGATAAGGAATCAATATTCTTGATTTTTTCTAAGTTAAAACATTCATTTGCATACTTCTCTACTTCCTCTACTTCCTTTTATCCTAAAATGGATGGATTAGGTGATTCATTTTTCATGCCTTCTTTTGATACATTTTATGATAGGTTGACTAGGGAATAAGCTAAAATTAGTCAACATGATACACTCTAAGAATCATTCCTTGATTCCATCATCACCTAAAGTTAAAGGAAAGAATAAGTCAAAACCTAAGATAGAATCTAATGATACACCCACCTCTCCTAGAGAGGATAAAAATAAGGAGAAACCCAATTTTGATTATTGAAACTAGCATGGACATGGTGAGAAAACATGCTATAAGAAAGAATTATATGAGATGAGACGACTTCTAAAAGAATATAATATTTATTTTCCTTCTAAGTCTACTAGCTCACCTTCTTCTTCTTCACAACCTTCATCTGCTACACACGTAGGTACCATAGGAAATGCTCATGGGGGTGATAAGATAATGGATCATAAGATGAAAGTCCATGCTCTTGTTGTAACACATGTTGAATAGTCTAGAGATTAGATTCTTGACTCAAGAGCCTCATGTCATATATTAGGACAAACTGATAGGTGTTCATCTTTGAGGAATACTTCAATCTTGAAGATATTGATGGCTAATGGTGTTTATTTGGATGTATTTGGTAAATGAGTTTTTGATGTGCCCAATGGTAGTTTCTATGTTTTTCTTTGCATTCTTGATATTTGGCATAATCTTCTTTCAGTATATCAATTAGCATGTATTGGTAAATCCATTGAATTCACTCATGATTTAGTTTTTGTTTGTGATTTGAATACTAGACAACTTGTTGTAGTGGGTAGGGTTGACCATGATACCAATCTCTACACCTTTTCTCATTTTATCACTAATGAGGACCACTCTACTAGATCATGTGTGGGTAGCTTTTTAGATGGTGGTTTTGGTGGTTTTTTAAACCTCACTATTCATCAACCATTTAATGAAGTTCCATCATTCCCTACTTCTTCAAATTTGAGTGTTGACTTGGTTTCTAGGACTTCAAATGAGCAAGATACATATTTTTTTTCCAGATTTTCCTTTGCAGGATGATTTCATGACAAGTATATCAGATTTGGTTTGTCATTCCTCTTCTATAGATTTGGAGGACATGTTTGACGGGGTCACTCTCCTTGTTGATCATACATCTTGAAGAGAAATGGAGATACCAAAAATCCATTTGAGAACTAGTATATGCCTCCACTATCTTTTTTTTTCATGATACAAGCACATATACAAATATGTCTTAAAGTGGAAACAAGCACAGTTTAATTTTCATCACTTTAACCCTTAAAGGAAATAAATGTAGTTTTTAGATCATTAAACATTTCAGTAGCATAACAGCATGTTAATTAACATTTAAAGAAAAAAATAATAGACATGAGAGAAAGAACATAGATATATATGGGGAAAACCCTTTTAGGTAAAAAAAACCCCACACTCCATGATCCAAATTATTCTTGTGAATTTGGGGGACAATACTCAGTGAGGTGTTTAGAAGTATTGTAAATCATAAAGACAAAGTGAGAAACATGAAAGACGTCATTTTATTCAACATATGAAAGATATTACAGATCTTACACAAGTGTGTGAGTGAGATGTATTCCTCGAGTTTGTACAAGTTAGGAAATATCATGGGAGAGATGTATGCCTGAATTAGTTTGGGCTATCTCGTAGGAGAGATGTATGCCTCAACTTGACAAACTCGTCTGAGGAGATCTATGCCTATCAATCTATCTTTTTAGCTTCAAATTGATCCTATTCTATACAGTTACATAGAAGCTGAAAATTCACCTTTCATGTTTCCATTAGAAGTTGAATGAATAGCTGGAAATTCCTCCCCCCTTGAAGGGAAATGGGCCCCATTGCCCTTCAAGGGGGGAGGAATGATTAGCCCATTTCCAAGTGCAGTAGCTTCACGAAATGAAGGGATTGTAGTTGTAGTTGCAATGGTGGTTGAAGAAGATGAAGCAACACTTATCAATAAAAATTATAGTAGGTGCATTTAAATGAAAGACATCATGAACCATCCTTGGCCCCTCTCAAGATTCAACTCAAAGGTGACTAGAAAAATCATATTTTTATCAAAATCCATTATGTCCAAAATGATGCAACTATTTTTATCTACTCCTTTATGGATGAGCTGGTGGGGGTTGAACTTGAACTCTTTCCTGTGTTGCCCTGTTGATGGTCAATGTCCCCCTCATGAGCCTGCAAAACATACGACCTCCCAAGCCTTCAATTCACAACCTCACAGGTTGGGCTAAGAATGGATGCGCCTCCAAATGGATGTCCCTATGAATAGAAAATGTTGCTTGAAATGGATGGTGAATGGCACAACACACTCTTTTCAACATAGTTGATTTCCAACATCGCCTTGCAGAATTAAAAATGTCCCTACCATAGGAATATTTGCATTGCACCTTGAAATTCAACACCCCTTTGAAGTATGCCAAGCCCTGAATTAATGGAGTTGCTTACAAACTTAGTGTGGGATTTATGAATGTGGTCTACCTATGGCAAAGAATGGCACTAGTGTTCCTTGTTGAAGGCAATTCGTGCCCTTACATGTTGAGAGTCTTAGGATTCCAATGCCATAGACAAATATTCAAATGCCAAAAACAAAAAACTTCAATGTACCAAAGAGACATTTAAACGCCAAACAAGCAAAAAAATTTACTATTAGGGTTCAAGTCATGGAACTTCAAGGTTGGGGTCAAATCAAAATTTCCTACAAATCATTAATTGGCAAAGGAGAGAGAAACAAACTAAATACAAAAAATTGTTCATCTAGAGGCTTGCAAATATCTCCACCTAAAGCTTTGATACCACTTATCCAAATTATTCTTGTGAATTTGGGGGACAATACTCAGTGAAGTGTTGGAAGTATTGTAAATCATAAAGACAAAGTGAGAAACATGAAAGACATCATTTTATTCAACATATGAAAGATATTACAGATCTTGTGCTAGCTTGTGAGTGAGTTGTATTCCTCGGGTCCATACAAGTTAGGAAATGTCATGGGAGAGATGTATGCATGAATCAGTTTGGGCTATCTCATAGGAGAGATGTATGCCACAACTTGACAAACTTGTCCAAGGAGATCTATGCCTATCAATCTATCTTTTTAGCTTCTAATTGAGCCTATTTTATACAATTACATAGAAGCTAAAAATTCACCTTTCATGTTTCCATTAGAAGTTGAATGAATAGTTCGAAACTGAAAAGTCATTACATTTGAATGAGGAAAAATTTAATTATACAACTAAAATATATTATCTAATTGAATACCCGACTTTGATTCTAATCACTCCAACATCGCCAATCAATTTTATTATTAGCAACAAAACCAATTACAGTACAATTAGAGAGTATATTCTCATGTAGGCTTGAACCAATGTGTCTATTTGTAACAACAATGTTACAATACACCTGCAAGCTATAGCCTGAACTTGGAGATTGTGTTAGGGTAATCATGCATTAGCTAATAATTAATTAATCTTTAATTGAGTATTAGTCTAATTTATTCTCATGCACTTAAGCTAAACTTAGGAGTGTTTTAATACTTTATTAGCTGAGCTAATATTAGATCATTATGTCTCATCTCATGTGATGTTGACACTTGTCATGATCTGATCCCTTTCTCATTTAGGGCTTTGCTCTAATAAGCACTCAACCCTCATTGAAATTATCTCATAAATTATCTGGAGCTTTCATATCTTCTTGAAAGTCTCTTCTGTAGCTTTTTCTTGTTGAAGAATATAGCAATTCATGTTTGCAGATCTCTTGCGTGGAAGGTGTATTTGTTTGTTGTGTGATCATATTGCCCATGGTTTTGTGCTTATTTCACAATTATAACATGGTATCAGAGCTCGAGATATTCTCCAGATATTAGAGTGTGGAAGGTGTATTTGTTTGTTGTTTGATCCAGTGGCTCATGGTTTCGTGCTTGTTTCACAATTCTAACATGGTATCAGAGCATGGATTTAGCAAACCCCTTCTCAATTTATGAGGTTTTTTTCTTTTCAACAAGGGTTGCAGACTTCAAATCTGAATCCCCTTTTCTTTTTTTGCAAATTTTGGAGGTGGGAATTTTTCAAAGAATTTTTGTGCAAAAGGGACCTCGCCATTGGATCCAAAGTTGTTGAGAAAGTGAAATTTGGCTTTTGTTTTGCCTGATTTTGATTCCTGATACTAGATCTACAAGGTTTTGAAGTAGTTGCTATTTTTCTAGATCCAGTGGGTAGCTATATTTTTGGTGCATTTTGGCGCAAAATGGACATCACCATCACGCTCAGAAGGCCCAAAAACCTTAAGATCGTCTGTCAAATCATCAAATTTGGTGAAGTTGGCATCTGAGGCAAAAAAAATTGCTAGAGAAGCCATACGGCCTCCCCAGCATGAAAATCGAGGTAAAAATAAAAAATATATATAATTCATTTTTTTTTCCTACGAAAATTTTTCCAATTTTTTTTTTTTTTTAAATCATTATCAAAAATCCCCTTTAGGGGTTAAATCGCAGTTTTTTTTAACATTAAAAATTGTCTTTAAAAAAAATATTGGCAATACCTAGGTACCGCTGCCTACCAATGGCAGAGCGGTGACCCTTGGGTACCGCCCCTCTGTGACGAGTACCGAGGTACCACCGCCTACCACTGACAAGACGGCGGCCCCTTGGGCTCTGCCCAGTGGTGGCGGCCCAAGTGGCTGCCTATTTTTTTAAAAATATATTTTTTAATAAAAAAAAATTATGTTTTTTATATGTGTTTTTAAAAAAATATATAATTTTTTTTTATGTTTTTTTACTTTTTAAAAAAAGAAAAAATCATGCAATTTTTTTTGCAAATAATGTCACATGCACTGTAATTGGAGAACTTTTTTCCAACACCTCTATTTGGCAGACCCCTACTTCTAGCGGTTTTTTGAAAAATTTGGCGAAGATCATTTTTTGCCCTCCTCAGCCCCTCTCTATTGGGCTTTTCAATTTTGCACCCAATATTCCAGAGGCCATATTTCGACCATACAGTGGGATTTTTCAATGCAATTTTTTTTGAAATGGAGTGGAATTTCATGCTCTTCGCAGTGGTGTAGGTATTTCATAGTTTAGACTTCTGGTTTTTTCCATAATTCTATTTTCTTAGTGTTGTTGTTGTTCAGTTCTCATTGTGGAGACTTCGACGGGCCATATCTTCTGCATCATGGCACATTTTTGGGTGTCATTTCTTTTAAAGTGCATGTTTTCTCGTGTACTTCATCATGGTGCTACCAATTTCCTCTTTTTTTATTAGAGAATTGTATTTTTAGCATGTTGTCCTTTTTGGACCTTATGGGCTCACATTGCATGTATTTATGATTTTGTAAACACACTAAGATAAAGTTCCTTTGTATTACACCTGTATTATAGGATCTTGCACATCACTTTGTGCCTTATTGTACTTGCACTATGATATAAAGTGCCATGGGGGTTGATGTTTGCCTTTGTTTTTCCTTCATACCTTTCTTATGCGTGTGTGCCTTGTTTTGCACATCCTTTATATTTGTTTGTACTTTCATGGCTGCACCTTCAGATGTTCTTGGTTCCTCTTCATGCACTACATTTTGGCATTCAGTTTCAGTGTACCTGTCATGCCTCTCCCTTTTCAGCATTATGGAGGGATTTCTACTGTTGGTGTTATTGCTTCCTTGGTTTCGCATTAGAGTGAGCTATGTATACAATATTTGTTCATATGTGCTAGTTGAATGTAGTGGCTAGTTACCCATGCATTTTGGTGAGATGGAGCACTTACCATATGGACACTCTTGTATTCCTATTTCTGGAGGCGACCTTTTGTTTTTACTTGATTAGTTATTTAGACTATTGGTACTTGTGCCATCTATATCTTTGAGTTCTTGATGTTTTCCTTGGTTTGTCATTAGATTCGAGTAGTGTCATTGGGGGCACTCATTCAGATTCTTGTCTTCTTGATCCTGTTTAACATATGTTTCAAAGGAGGTTCTTCTTTCAACATTTCAATAGTCATTCTATGACAGTGTTTGTAGCTTCTTCATGCACCAGAGGTGTTTTTTTTTGTTCATCTTTTGTTCCTATCTTTTGGGAAAACCTTGTCTTGTTTAGAGGCTTCTTCAGTCTTTCACTTGGATTTCATCTCTTTTTGGAGTAGAGTTTTTCCCATGAGGTCTTCTCTATTTCTCTACATTATAGAGATCTTTTCTTTGTACATGGGCACCTTACATGGCCTTGTTTTTCGAGACCCATCATGTATTCTTTTTAGGGTTTTTAGCTACTCCCTAAGCTCATCTTAAGGGGGGCTGTTAGAGTAATCATGCATTAGCTAATAATTAATTAATCTTTAATTGATTATTAGTCTAATTTATTCTCATGCACTTAAGCTAAACTTAGGAGTGTTTTAATACTTTATTAGTTGAGCTAATATTAGATCATTATATCTCATTTCATGTGATGTTGACACTTGTCATGATCTGATCCCTTTCTCATTTAGGTATTTTCTCTTATAAGCACTCAACCCTCATTGTAACTATCTCAGATATTATCTGGAGGTTTAATATCTTCTTGAAAGTCTCTTTTGTAGCTTTTTCTTATTGAAGAATATAGTAATTCTTGTTTGTAGATCTCTTACATGGAAGGTGTATTTGTTTGCTGTTTGATCCTGTGGCTTGTGGTTTTGTGTTTGTTTCACAATTCTAATAGATTATATGATATTTCTCTTCTGAAGGAAATTTGATAGCATGACCCCTAAAAAACAAATAGCTCTATCTTCACTCCTCTAGCAAAACACCTATATAGAGAGAGTATACAGCTACCAAGATAGAAGTTTCCTTAAACCCATGCCCATACATGAACATGCAACAAGAAAGGCACTACATGCAAAATCATGCAACATACAAATGCAAAAAAACACCTATCAAAAATCTAGGCATCCACATAATGGTGTACAACACCATATCCCAACACACCATGCATAAGGCTTATCATACTATCAAATGTAGGAGCTCCAAATCAATTTTATATTACATGAAATCATATGATCAACTCCAAACACTCCATCTTTCACTATCCTTCATGCTATTTCTTGTGTCCTAAAAATAAGATCAACTACAGATCTTCCTCTCAAACAAGGATTAATCATCAGCCAATTCCTTCAAAAAAAATTCCCTCAAGCTTGTCAAGCTTCAAAATCACAATAGAAAAAATCTCCAAAACCTTAAACACCATGAATTCTTCGCATGCATTAACATGTAAGAACATGCAAGTTCATGCAAGTACATGCAACTCACATGCATGCACATGCAAGCACATGAAAAATATGGATCTTAGCTTTGATACCAAATGAAGGGAAATGGAGATCCCAGAAAGCCATTTGAGAATCAGTATATGCCCCTGGTATCTTTTGTTTTTCATAATACAAGCACATAAAATTATGTCTTAAAGCAAAAATGGATAGTTTAATTTCCATCACATTAACCTTTAGAGAAAATAAATGTAGTTCTTAGATCATTAAACATTTCAGCAGCATAACAACGTGTTAATTAACATTTAAAGAACAAAAAAATAGACAAAAGAGAAAGAACACAGATATATGTGGGAAAACCCTTTTGGATAAAAAACCCCACACTCCAACAACACAAATCAATTTTATTATCAGCAACAAAACCAATTATAATACAATTAGAGAGTTTATGCTCATGTAGGCTTGAACCAATGTGTCTATCTATAATAACAATGTTACAATACACTTGCAAGCTCATAGCCTGAACTTGAAGATTACATATTGCTCTTCTGGATGAAATCTGATAGCATAACCCCTGCAAAACAAACAGCTCTCTCTTCACTCCTCTAGCAAAAAACCTATATAAATAGAGTATATAGTGACTAGGATAGAATTTTCCTTAAACCTATGCTCATGCATGAGCATGCAATAAGAAAGCCACTACATGCAAAATAATGCAACATGCACATGCAAAAAAGCACCTTTCAAAAATCTAGGCATCCACATTCCAAGTTTACTCAACTAGGAATAGAAACTACATCATACACAACTCCCCTTGTAAATAGAAATTTTTAATCTTGAATTTTCAAAGTGGGTGCCAACTTCCACAAATTTAGGAACATGTCATAGTTAACTCAACATGCCTTGACATATGTCACCTTCGTGCAATTCCGAGAATTTTTACAAATTCCTCTCTCCAAATTGTTAGATTTGATTATGAAGTCACCCAAGATCAAAGTGACTAAAGGAAAGCAAGACAAGAACCCAGAGATGAATAAACTCAACACTCTTCGGACACTGAACTAGCACTTCTGAATAAGTGAACTAGTGAACTCAGCATAGGGAGAGGTGAGGGTTCATTATATAGAAAAATAGAAGCAAATAAAACCAAGAGGAATAATAACTCCCTTTACCCATAATAGGTGGGAGGTTTTACCTACTTGGTAAATGTCAAATACATGGTTATGCCTACTTAGGTAAAAACAGAAAATGGTTATAGGGAGGTGGAAAATAAGTCCAAAAGAGGGTGTGAATGACACATGTGATTGAAGGATTATGCCACATGTCCTCATCCTAACCATTCAATATAACCTAAGCAAGCTTAATAATGTGTGCAGGAAAAATAAACATTCCTTAACATAAGAAAAATAAAAAAACCTACACTAACACCCCCCCTTAAGCGTAGCTTAAGTGGGTGAAAAGACACAAAGATGCAAATATGGGTCCTAGCTACTAGGCCATGTTAGGTACCCATGTACAAACCAATCTCTCACAACCAGAGAAAAGGAGAAAACCCAGTGGAACAAAACTCCTCCCCAAAAGAGAGAAAAGAAAATAAGTTTCCCAACACAAGAAAAATCCCATGCAAAGAAGAGGTCACCTCCAAAATAGAAAGGATCAGAAAGACTGTGTAGCCTTCCCTCAAGTAGTCAATTGTGCCAATGGTTGATGCTCGAAACTTAATGTAGAAAATGGTCCACGATTGTCAAACAATGTTCCTCCCCTTAGGAAGAAACAAAACCAAAGGTATATGAAGAACATCTTCCCATTCCTGAAAGGAATATAAGGGAAGAAAGTATAAAATGTATAAGGTCTCTGAAAAATGCTCATTTGTCTCCATGTCGATGCCAAAATCTACCACCACCAAATCAAACGTTCTAGGCCACACTGATGAAGATGACAATCCAGATCCTAGTGGAGATGTATGTAGAACAAGATCCAAAGACTCAACTACCTCCTCTGAAGACAAAGGTGCCTCCTCCAAATGTTGCTCAAAAGTAACCACAATCATTTCAAATTGTGATGAATGATCATGTGGAGAATGAACAAGAGGATCCAAAGGTTCCTCCACAACAACTGAAGAAGAATCAACTTCATCAAAGAGAAGATGAATATCATGAATAGTGTCTCTCAAGTCTAAAATATGAGACTCTATGAACAAACCTGCAATGTCTATCAAGTAGTCATCCCAAGAAACTATATCTGGAAGACGATGTGTATCCCGCTACACTAAATCACAAGTCGCCATGAATGTAACACCGCCAGTATCCTTAGAAGCAACAGTAGATGGAGAAGAAGGAATACAAGGCTCGAGAATTGGATCACATGTGAGAATACCCAAGTTCAAGTAGCCAAAATTCTCCTCAAAATCAAAGCTCACACTAGGAGTGTGATCAACAACCAAAGGATTAGAACCATCATCAGGTGCAAAGTCTGAAAAGGTGTATAACTGGGATGCATGATCAACTATCCCAGTAGCAATTATCTCTCTTCTCTCCAAGTCTTTGATGATAACTGAATCACTAGGTGTGAATTCCACAGTCTTCCCTATTCCACCATGAGTGATCTGATAGATGGAAAGAAGATTGTTTGAGAGATGAGGTACACACAAAACATCATTGAAAGTGCCATCCCCAATATCAATAGATCCTTTCCCAATTACATCCATGTATATATTGTTTCCCATCAAAATAGGTGGCATAACACAAGGCTCAAAAGAAGAGAACATAGACTATGTAGAAGCCATACAATGAGAAGCTCTAGAATCTAGGAGCCATCTCCCTGATCCAAGACCTATAGAAGCACAAAGAGCTTTACCTTTTGATTTTCCTGCCCCTGTAGTATGACCTTTTTCCTTATCAAATTCTGATTGTTTTGAATTTTTGGAATTAGAAGAAGCTAAATCAACCATTCAAGAAGGAAAACTGATTTTGTTCTTCTCAAGAAGATGTTTTAGTTCATCAATATCCTTGTTATAACAAGAATGTTCTTCATGTCCACTCCTCTTGCAATATGTGCAAGTGGGCTTCTCCTTCTTAGATGAATCCTCTTTCGAAGAGAATTTAGAGTCTACTTTAGAAGTAGATGAATATTTATCTGAATCTTTCTTTCTATCTCCTTGGTTCCTTTGTTTCTTGTATTGCTTATTAGTGCCTTGTTTTGCAGTCAAGGCTTGAGACTTGGAAAATTTAATAATGCCCATTTGAATCAATTTATCTTGCTCCTTTGTGAGATTAGTTGCGAACTCACCTAGAGAAGGCATAGTAAATCCTTTTACTAAGTCTATTTTCATTGTATGAAATTTAGAAATAAACACTACATAATTAGGACCAAGTTTTGAAAGGATACTCAAAATCAGTTGAGTCATCCTTTTTAACTCCACATTGCTCCAACTGCAATCTTATGGCATTTAATTTAGTAAAGAAACCCTGAATGGTGTCAAAATTGCATGA
The DNA here is from genome assembly GCA_007258455.2 of Sequoia sempervirens. Classification (NCBI taxonomy): domain Eukaryota; kingdom Viridiplantae; phylum Streptophyta; class Pinopsida; order Cupressales; family Cupressaceae; genus Sequoia; species Sequoia sempervirens. The sequence goes on from VDFB02000003.1 coordinate 327,100,263, forward strand.
GCTCAATCCTATGAGCTCGTTCTCCGATGAATGTGCTCTCAAATCATCTTGTTCACCAAATAGAGTATTCAAAGTATTTCAAACTTCATATGGTGATTTTGCAGACATAATATAAAAGCGTAGATCGGGAGATACAGCCATGCATAAGGTGCCTAAAGCTTCATCACACTTGTTGAACCATTTAGACTAATTTTTCATCTTTCGTAGGTTCCTTATCAATACCCATTGTTATTCTATACGATTTTAACTTTCTTAAGTGAATTTCCATTTCATTTTTCCACTCAAAGTAATTGTATGGTGTGAGTAGAGGAACCGTTTTATCCATTTTAGATTGTTGTTGTAGTGTGAGAAAAAATCAAGAAGAAACACACAGAGATACCAAGAGAGACCCCCCTTTTTCATTCAATCAAGAATCCCCCCCAACAAAAAATGATTTGGCACTTTATAAATCAGTGTGTTTACAATGTTGGAGTTGTTTTCCAGAGTTTTACAAATGTCCAAAATGGACCCAAATATTGAAAGTACAATAAAATATCAAAATGAGAACCTCAAAATAGCACCAATGTGTAGTGCTCAAAAAAATATTCACTTTCAAAAAAAGAATAACCTCAATCCAAGGTCATATGTGAAAGTTACATTTGTTTGAAGCTCGGAAAAGAGAACTGTCCTTCAGATCTGATGAAAAAACTGATTTCCTGGAAGAACAGGATTTCTTGAGAAAAAAAAAAATTATACCACTGCAAAGAGCACGAAATTTTACCCCAAATCAAAAAAAATTGCTCAAAAAAATTCCTTGCCTGAGATATTATGCTCTGAAGTTCTGAAGTTTAGCTCCCAAACTGAAAATGCAAATGGTGAGGGGTAGGAAAAAAAATTTAAAGTATGATGATGTCAGCACGATGTCACTGCTAACTTTAGTTGAACTGTTGCCAAATTTAAGGTCACCGCCAAGTTTAATAGTCTACTAAATTTGTTAGAGATTGCCAAAAATAGTGGACCACTTGCTAAATTTGATGTATCGCCAGAATTGGTTGAAAAGCTAAAATCACCACTAAATGTAGCGGTCCCGCCAAATTTGAAGACGGTACAAAAGCCAAGGAGGTCGTACAGTATGCAAACCAGTGCAAGATTTCATGATTTTTTTGAAATTCTATATTTGAAATTTTTGAAAAAAAAATTTTTAAAAAAACATGTGTGGGGGTGGCGTACCACACCCCCCGTTTGGGCGGCAACGGAAAAACGCCACTCCTTTTGCGCCAAAAGTAGCAATTGACGGGGCAAAAATGGTATTCTTAACAGTCACGAGTTCGGAGCTCTGTATAAACAAGTTTTAATAACTGCCATTTATGTACATCATGGGGCATGATTGATGTATCGGTTTATCGTAGGTGCTAGATAGGCATTGCCCCCAAACGGTAAACAAGTAAACGCCAAAATATTAAATGTACTTGAAAACTATAGGTGAAAGAAAAGGTTAGAGGGAGCTTACTTGCCTTACCTACAATATTTGATTATCTTTTTACTTTTTATTTTTTAACATATGGAAGAGATTCGAACTCTTATTAGAAATCTCACTAGGAAAAAATGATAAGAGGAAGTTTCTAACACTTCATTTAAAGCCTTTTTAAAAAAAGAAAAATGAGTAATACTCTATATTATGATGGGGATATTCTACTTGACAATATTTTGAGGAGTAAAAGACAGCTATTTCTTTTATTAATATTTTATGTCTATTCTTTTATTTATTTTTATTTAATTTCTATTTGCTATTTTTAAAGATCAATCATATGACTTAATTTTTTTTCAAGTATAAAATTTATATAGTTATAATTTTCCACCAACTCATATATGTTTGAAATGGCATTGAAAACTATTATTTGCATAGCTTATAGGGGAGAAAAAAAGTTAGTTATTAAAGTTGTAAATGAAAACAAGTTGAAATCTAACTAAAATACTCATTTTTTTGTCATATTTTTTACAATGCTAAAATTTAAATGTAATTAAGATAACAATTGATGAAATATCATTAGAAAGTTAGGGATGATTTTAGTTGTATTTCCTTTCTACAAATATTTCATTATCTTATAGTGCATACATATACATACATATATGAAAAGTGGTAAATAAAATATTAAGAGTTAATTTATTTTACTTTAGAGCTATTATATATATATATACTATATACAATACAAATTTAATTTTTATATAAGACTTATCTACATTGTTTACTTTATTTTTTTCAAAACTAAATTTTTTAATATATTTATTTTACTTTTGTATGTAACTTTTAATTTCTCTTTTGAAAAATACTTTACTTTATTTTGGTAATTGTTTTTTTTTTTTTTTGTCTTTCAAAAGTTTAACAAATATTATATATTTATATGACTTTAATAGTTTCACATTAGTGTGTATTTTAAAGTTTTGATATCTTTATATTTAAAATATATATTTAGCTCTATTGGTGTTCCAAATATCAACATATCAATTCAATCCTAAAGACTTAGTCAATGTCTTATGCTCAGACTCAAAAGTTGATTTGGCCAGACAAGATTCAATCAAAGGATTTTCTACACTTTTGCCTCTGCAGGACCAAGGTGGGTCAACCTATACAATTCCCAAAACTTAATTCACTTGCACAAAGACATTGTTTTTTATAGCAGATAATTCCCAACTCAATTACACCCAAGAAAGTAGTGACAACCTCAAATCTAGTTGCATTCTTGGTAGATCAACACTAACTCAGCAATTAGGAAGCAAAACTCAACACTAAACCACAACTAACAAGAAGATTTAAAATGATTTTGAATTTATAAAATGTTTTTGAGATGCACTAAGCTGCAAGATAAATTAGTGCCTAATTTTGGGCCATGGAGTCAAACACATAAAAATAATTTATCGGCAAATGAATATCAACCAATGGATTTACAAATGTTAATGCATTACATTAACATATCCTCTCTTAAACATATCAAATCAAATTATCCTTATCAAATCCAGATTTAACTGTACAAATCTGGAGACAATTTTAATATATTCATGAATGTGCAAACACTTTGAAAACATTCATGATTTATTTGTGCAAACTAGCTAATATTTTCTCATAAAATCAGCATTGACAGTTTTACAGACTCAAAATATGACTCAAACTTAGCATTTTCTATCTTCCCAGCCCCATACAAGAATTCAGAACCTAAAACCATGAGAGAAGAGGAGAAGAAATAGAAGAATAGAAGTTTCCAGAAGAAGCTCAAGAGTTGATCTATAGATGCCATCTGGAGAATTCTCTCATGTTGATCAACAAAAGAAAAGCCTCTCTCCTCTCTCTGCAACAAAATTATTTTTCCCCCAAATTCTGCCTTTGTCTCAAGTTGTCAAACAATTGAAAATTTTCCCATGTGAGGAATTTCTCCATTTTATCCAGCTATTGAAGAATGTCTTTGTTCTCCCGTGAAAACTTCATTTATGCTCTTTACTGAAGAATTTTTTTCACCCTTATGTGCCCAACACATTATCTCCTTTATAAAGTGAATAAATTCACTTTACCCATGCTTGCCCTTGTTGCACTTTATTTTATTCACATCCCAACCAATATTAAAGTCTTCCAACTTTAATAGAGCTTTTAAGAAAGTGAAAATTTAACTCACCTTACCCCTTTAATTTCACATGCATACAAGACTTTAAATATTTCACTCGTTATCACTCCTTAGGTACAATATTTTACCCTTTTGATATTATTGAGCCTTTCATCTTTAAAATCTTCATTGGTTTTTTTTTTTTTAAATGAAGGCATTTAAAATTGTGTGACCTTCAAGCAAATATTTAAATTTTAAAAGATTTTCTTTTGTAAAAAGCAAATGAAAACTTAAACTATCGAATGTCCCTCTTAAAATTTACCCATGCCTTTATTTGTTGTCGATCCCACCTCATTCAATCTTCACAGGCACATTTTAATCTGGGATGGGTGACCTCCTGGGACGGCCCAGTGCTTCACCTCTGTGAGCATCACCTAGATGCAATGAGTGCTAAGTGGATCATCCATTATCATGAAAGATGGGTTCTTGTGAACCACTACTCATGAATCATGGGTCAATGAGTTTGACTCATAAAACTACACGGTTGAATCTGATAGCAATATCACATTTTAATCTTTCAAATGTTTTGCCTTTTTAATGTGAAATGAGCCCTCTTTAAATATTTCCATCGGACTTTATTTGAGAGAAAAAGGTGGGCCCACCCCTTTACCCCACGCTCTCACTGATTCTAACAAGCAAGCATTTTATTTGGGAGAGCCAGTGGGGAACGCCCTAGATGATATTGTATCTCACCTTCTTTGATGACCATTGATTTCACTTAACCTCTGTTTTTCCCCAATTCCTCTGCTTTGGTTTGCTTGAGCATTCTTTGTAACTCATTCAATGGTGACAACTCCTTTTATCTCAAAGTTTCTCCTCCTTACTGCGCAGAGTCTTAGAGAAATCCTTCAATCTTTTATGCTTTGTTGGATGTTGTTTGCAATATTTGAAAGTTTCTAAGGCATTTTCGACATTCCATTTTGTATTTACTCTATAGGTGGGGGCATTCCCTTGATGACACACATCTGCCTAGAAGTTTTGATAGTCTTTCAACAAGACTATTTGGTGCGCTCTGAGATATTAAACTTTGATTAATGTGCATTCTCTATTGTTGATGGCGCCCCTTCCATCTGTTGGCCATGTGTGAAGCCAAGTCTGGAATAAGTTGTAATTAGCTGCCTATGTTTGGCAACTGCAATCTGCTCCTCCCATGCATGTCAATGCATGTCTTACAATTGGGAATCTTCGTGGAAGAAGTTGTAATTAGCTTTATGCTATATATACTAGCAAAAGAGTTTTGTATGTAATGTTACTTTTAATTAATAGAGAGAATCCCTTGAAAGTGGATGTAGGTAGTTGCCGAACTACTATAAAATTTGTGTCTTTGTCTTGTTCTTTAATGTCTTGTTTTCTATTTTGTTTTCTTTGTTCATTTTAATATTTAACAATTGGTTTTAGAGCTTTGGTGAGAAAGTTGTTTTGTAAATCTGGAGAATTTTCAAATCTAAAGAATTTCCAAGAAAATGGATATAGAAGCTTTTCCTGATTGGGCTCGAGCTCTCATGTCTTGGTCATGTGGTCATGAAGAGAGTTTTGATGAAGTGGGAGTTGTGGTGACAACTACAGACAATGAAATTGAGCTAGATGAAGGTGTACCAATGGAAGTAGATGAATCTCCTATTGGATCTTGATTCCCTGAGCACAACCCAGGCGACGTATGTGTGGGAAAGGCCTCCGCAGGATTTGGGAGGTGAGGATTTTGACATACTCCAAGAATCGGAGAGCCTACAGACGTTGAAGGAAATAGAAGATACATCAGCAATAGATGTTGATGTGAAAGCTAAAATGAAACGTCGTGTACATTGGTGGGATGGCTAGACAAATGACAAGGATTCGGTTGAAGAAGAAAAAGATGTTGGATTTGGAGTTGAATCTGAACCAGAAATTTTTTTGGAAGATCTCAAGATTGAGCTTAGAGCACTTCTTGAACGCACTGGTGATGCCCAACACCGAAAATACCTCATGGATGAGTTGCGGAAGAGGGCAACGACAAATAAGAATGGAAAGTCTGTAGAGGACCTAGTATTGCTGCTCTATAAAATGGTTTCTCTCACTTCTGGGTTCCTCCTTGATGATCCAAATACCTTTGCTTCGAGAATTCTTAGTATTTTGAAGCTGGGTATCACCATTTACGAAGAAAAAGATGTGCAGATGGAGATCCCTATTCCTATTCGAACCCCAGAGGTCGGTGAAGATGTTGCAGCAAAACCCATCACAAATTATTGTGCAAAGATTGCAAAAGATGTGTTGAGCTTGATGATAGTGTGGTGATTGTTTCAACTCAACAAGAGGAACGCAACACCTAGGAGGGTGTGGACGCTGAAGAAGAAAATGTTACTGCTCCGCTCGAGCTTGAGGATTTGGCTCTTTAATATGAGGGGTTTGATCTAGTTGAAGAGGAGGAGGATCCTCTCAAAGCCGGTGCAAGAGCAGTTGAAGCGGAATGGCAGTTAAACGTCCAGAAGATGAAGCAGCCTGTACAAGAACAGATTTCAAATCTGTCTCAATCGGAGGCTGAAATGACCAAAAAGAGAATGGAAGAGTATCTCACAGAATGGTGCAACTGTTATAGACAACTCATAATTCCCATCGCCTTCAAGACCCTGACCCCTGCAATTCCCACTTCTGTCATTGAAACAGAACGTCATCAGGAAGGTGAGAGTGCTTCATCTGAGAGGCAGGTCTCACCAGACAAGCTATATCGGGCTGCCTTGTTAAGGAGTCATTTTGCTAATAGTGATAGGGGAGATCCCGAGAAGCTGTGGCGTGAGAGGGAAGAACTCGAGCGAAGACAACGACAAGAATTGGAAAGACGACAGGTGAAGATTGAGACTGCTTCGTGGACAGAGGTAGGGGAGGATTACAGGGAGCTTCTCACTGAGATGTGTGCAAATAAATTGGCTCCAAAGGCCCTTTTGCTGGGGTGGTTTGAGCCTCTGTGGGCAGATAAATAGACTACAGGTGTGTCTCTTGTTTTGACTTTGCAAAATGAGCTGGTAACAACTCGTCTGCCAATGCAAGAGCTTGAAAATGCAAAGAAATTCTCCTGAAAAGAAGTAGATTGTTTTCTAAACAAAATTGCAGAGGAGGTGGATGTCCATGAGAGCACTAAGGCGGACATTTCCTTAGCGTTTGCAATGGCAGCGCTACATCTAAGCAAGGAGGCAGAACAACCAGCAAACAACGCCAGCGTAGGAGAGGGTATGGTGGTGTTGCTTCAGCGTCTGGCAAAGAATGACCTCAACCATTACGGGAATCTACCGGTGGCAAAACAAGCAGGAGGAGAAGGAGATAGAGATTTTAAACGGGATGGTAGCATGAGGAAGCCATGGGATGTAGCGGAAAATTCTATTTTGGAAAATGAGTACAATATTCTAACTTGTTTCGATTCTCCTTATGTTGTGCGATGCCTGGGGAAAGAGCATGGCTTTCATAATGGCATAGAGGTTAGCAATCTAATAGGGAAGCACATGTCAGGCGGTACCACGGTGGAATTTCTTAGTAAGCTTGGCAGAAAAATGGAGGAATCAGTGATCAGTGGCTACACCCTCGACATCTTTCTTGGTTTGGATTACCTCCACAGGCAGGGGATCGTACATTATGCTTTTCAGATCTGGTGGCCCTGTCAAGCTTGGGGATGAGCAGGGCAAGGATTTTAGGTTCTATTTTGATTTTGAGCACTTGAAGGAATCTGTCTGTGTGATAGATCAGGCACTGATTGAGGAGCTACAATTGTTAGCAAATAGTGCGGGCTCTATTATTGATGATAACAATCGAAGTTGTCAATGGCCCTGGGAAAAAGCTTTAGTTGGTGGTCTTGTTGAACAAAGTATTGGCAGTATACTGGGACAGCAAATTGGAGGACCTCTGCAAGAACAGGGGAGTTTTGACAAAACAGAGGAACTTGAATTGCAACATGAATAAATTAAAAGGCTTGTTGCAGAGAACAGGAGGCTTGCAACTACACAAGTACATCTGCGCCAGGAGCTAGCTGCTACCAAGGCCAATAAAACAAAAAAAGAATTGGAAAAGATTAAGTAGGAAGTGATACCTTTGAAAACCTATTTGATGGATAAAGAAACAAAGTTACAGAATATACTGGTTGAAAATGAGACTGTAAAATATATCGAGGTTATTAAGTCTGATGTGCTTTGGAGGAGGCTCATCTGAAGCGTTCTTGAACAGAATTTTGCGAAGATAAAATCCTTGTTGTGGCTGATGTAACATTATAAGTCGAATAAGCCTGCCATAGGGGATATCTCTGAGCATTCTTCTTTTCGGTATGACTTGTCTTCAAGTGGGAGATTGTTGGCCATGTGTGAAGCCAAGTCTGGAGTAAGTTGTAATTAGCTGCCTATTTTGGCATATGTAACGGTTGCCTATGTTTGGAAACTGTAGTCTGCTCCTCCCGTGCATGTCAATGTATGTCTTACAATTGGGAATCTTCGTGGAAGAAGTTGTAATTAGCTTTATGTTATATATACGGGCAAAAAAGTGTTGTATGTAATGGTACTTTTAATTAATAGAGAGAATCCCCTGAAAGTGAATGTAGGCAGTTGTCGAACCACTATAAAATTTGTGTCTCTATCTTGTTCTTTAATTTCCTGTTTTCTTTTCTATTTTCTTTGTTCATTTTAATATTTAACACCATCCTCTATCCCTTGTGCAGCATATTCTGATTGGTGTGGTGGCATTTGCTTAAGGCTTCTAAAGCCTTTTCAATACATCCATTTTCTGCGCGTATTCAGCTTTTATGGCATCCCAGAGGCTACATTGATTTTCCTTCTGTTCAACAGACCGCGCGCCTTGCCTCTGCTTCCCATTTTTGCTTGAAAGTTATTAAAATCTTTTCAAGCGTCCATTTTGCTTTGATAGATTTCCATACCTTGTTGTTACCTGGCGTTGATCTCCTCTGTTGCCCCACATGTGCTCTGCTTTATGTGTTGCGTGTATTTACCTTAAAGTTTCAAAGGCCTCTTATCTGGTGATAGTGCTTTGTATTTGTAGAGAGTTTCTAAAAACTTTTCATCAAGTCCATTTTGTGTGTATTGTTGTAGGCATAGTGTTTTCAACAGAGCCATCTCGCATGTATGTTGCCTTCATAACATTTCATGAGATCACAAATCTGTTTTCTTAATGCTTTGGTGGGGGCGTGTACCCTGCTCCATGAGCACCATGCATTTGTTTGAAGGTTTTAAGGCTTTTTACCAATTCATTGTGCATATATTGGAATTCTCATGGCACTCCATAGAACTTTACTCTTTACAGCATTTTGTGCATACAATCTGGGAGATGAACGGCTGTGGCTATCTCAATAATTAAACATGTTCTCACAGAAAGCTCCTGTGCAATGCTTTTCAAAGTTAATTGTGCTTATATCATAATTCACTATATTCTCACCATCAATCAGCAAGACACCATCCTCATAATAAGGCACTTCGTCTTCAGCCTACTTTATTTAAAGTTCTCTTCAGCTGTTCAACATTGTCCCTGAGATAATTGCTTTTGAACATAACAGAGGAAACTATTTTGATAGGGACTAACTCTCTTGACATTTTGAATTAAGGTTCCTTTAGGAACAAAAGATCATAGTATTAAGTTTTACCTCAAAATGAATGCTCTCGGGATAAAGTCAAAGGCCACCTTGAGGATTCTCAAACTTGATTTCTATCCTTCCATTCCATATTGCCTGGCATACATAAAACCTCTTGAGGAACTTATATTTATCATAAGTGCATTCCCATAATTAGGGGATTTGAACAATGTTGGCCCTATACAAAAGGTTGCTCTTTCCTCATCAAGTAGCTATTCAAACAATTTGGCAAGATTAAATAGGGTTGTGGCTTTGTTCATGGCAATTCAAATGAAACACCATTTTCATGTGTGTGCTTTAGAAAAAAATCATTTTAAAGTTTGATTCAGGCTTCCCATGGTTGACTGTTTAAAAGCATCCTAATTGAGCATCATTCTCACATACATTATTTGCAATTTCAAAATTTTGGGACAATAATTGACAAGCATTGGTATGAGTATTGATAACAATTTCCACATTGTCAATTTATCACCATTTACTGCTCTCACGGCCCTGACTGAAAAGTTCATTCAAAGAACTTTGCAATTGTGCAAAGCATGTCGGGTCCCATATGGCCCGGCTAAAAAATAGACTTGTTTTCAAACAATTTTTATGCTCAATTGACTCAACACTTCCTTTTCAATGAATTTGGCGCAAAAATTGGAACTGGATTACCATTAAAACTTGCTTTGACATTTTTGAAAAATGGTGAAAACTGGCCAAGTTGGCTCTGGAATCAACCTGGTAAACTGGTCAAATGACCTCCTAGAGCCATAAAAACTTACAAGAATGTAGAAATACATCCCAATAATGGAGTGAAATAGACGGCTCAGAAAAAGGAGTCATGAGGTGAAAGATATTCTCTGTCAAAGTTGCTTACTCGAACTTTCTGCAACAACAGCCTATTCAGAACCAATTAAAACTCATGAAACCACCTCATTGAAAAAATATCAAATCAACTCCTGGTGAGTTTCCACTGAACACATTAGCTCATTTTGGTGTAGTGAACATGTGTGCGAGAGGAATTTTCTTGAATCATCTCCCATCAAAAGATATTGAAGTTCAAATTTGACCTCTCAGAAAAGTTTCAGAAAATGCAGGTGCAAAACTGAATAAATTGCATTTGGTTTCGACCTGGTAAAAATAGCAAATCAATGCATAAAGCTGTGAAACCTGACATGTGAGCTCATCTTGGTATGGAGAATATAGAGCAGCAATCGTATTGAATTGACAATCATCTGGTTGCAAAATGCAAACTCAAACAGGAGGCTACTTTGCAAAATGGAAAGTTTGCAAACAACAGAAAAGTGTCAAAACCCTCTAGCTTCACTTTTCAAAACTGACAAAACTCATCATGGGAAGCTTAAAATTTGCGTGCATATTCACATAGGACATATGAGTGGATCTGCAAATGGGTTTTGAACAAAAATCATCAGGCTCCAAAATATGACCCTCCAAAGTGGGCCATTTAGGCAGATTGCTCAAGTGCATTTCTGAAAGTGCAGAGGCAAAATTTTGAAATGGGCACTTCAAATTTTCAAAATTTGAGAGTGCCATCAAGCTCTAAATAAATATGCTTATAGTTATAATTTTACTATGTTTTTAAATACATGTTGATTGTGTTTTGGTTCTTATGTACATGGTCATAACATAAGACTCCTTGCTATCACTATAGAACACCTCTAAGTGTTAATAATAGTCTCTACCTAAGTTAAATTAATTCCAAACACCACTATCCAAAAGTATTTTACAACTTGTTACATCGGCTAGTGATGACATCTTCACTTATATTGTCTTCTATCCTTCATATCACCCTCCTTTGTCACATATATTCTTATGATTTTCAAACACCTAATAATTTTCCTATAAAATATCAATGCATATGGAGAACTTAACACATAATATTTCCCCAATTGTACAATTTTAAAATGAGTTATAAGGATGTGGTGTGGAAAATCAAATCAAATCACAAGAAGATTTAGTTTTCAATAATATTCACAATTTTCAATTATTGTGGTAATTTTGATGGAGAAAGAAGTAGTGAATGTATATTTATCTTTTTTTCATTTATGTCTATCAAATGTGTAATTATTTACTTCTCTTTTCTATTGGAAACAAAATTCATCTTTCTTTGTTTTTATTATTAATAGTTGAAGCATTTCAAAGAGCTTATATTCAAATGAGTTGTTTCATTTGAGCAAGTGGAGATATTGATTCATTTAGAGGTATATTTTTTGTAATTTAATTGTACCCACATTATCTTATCTTTGAAGAGAGATCATAGATATATTTTTACTCATTCCTGGGGATGTGCGGTGTCTTGAGCAGTACATTTACATTTACTATTTGTGTCTTCCCATTTATTGTGAGTAAACTAAAGTGCAGTCGTCATTAGTGAGTTATGGTGTGAAGGTTTAAGTTTGTCGAGCAAATTGTCATTTGTGTTGTTTGTTCATTTGCTCAAGTTGTTTGATGAGGCTAAAGCTTGTGTCTGTTGGGAGGGTTTTCATCTACCTAAGCAACTCCAATTATAATTTATTGTTTTACCCTTCAATTGTGGCACTACCATATCCCATTTGGTGATATTTATCCTATTATTACATACATTATCTTCTAAGTATAATCCAACCATGAGGCAATATGCCCCTTCAATGTGGTGGCTGCATATTGGTTACATACTTGATTCTCTTAGGGTCTTTAATAACTGAGCTAATCCAACAAATATTGAAGATCCAAAATACCTACTAGAAAGGAAGATCAAACCTTGGTTTACTTCCCACCCTCAATAATTCCCTTACAAATCTATCTTCTACATTGAGTTCACCCTTTGAACTAGATTCTTCTTCGTTGCACAACTCTTGAACAAGTCCTTCATCCCTATTAACACATTCGTTTATGACCAGTCCTTACCTTGTGTAGTCTCAAAGGATTCCAACCTTACTTGAATAGCTCTTATAATACCAACAAGTTCAATATCATATTGTCCCTTTTAATGTGTCTCATCTTCATCATCATTCCTTCTCTAATTTTTCCACCTCTTCTTCTATTAATTGTAGTGCCACAATGAACAAGCTTCTAATTTGGGGTTAAATCTCTTGCTAACTTGGTACCAACTTAGTTTTTATGTAACTGGACTCAATCATATATATAAGGTCCAATTGAATAAAGTCTATTTGTGCAAACTAAAACTTAGAACAAGCAAAAAGAATAACAAGAGTACACATCATAAGAAAAAATAGAAGAGATAGAAGATTACATAAATTTGTTTTCTATCAAATGTTTTCACATGATGGTCATTGCAAAACTCTACCTTGAGTATGCATGCTATACTACATTCATGTAGGTTATGTACCAATTATAAGAACCGAGAACATGAGATATTCTAAGTTCAAAACTATCTCCTTCTTCCCATGCCCTTTCTTTAAGAAATTTCTCCCTTATTTATAGTGGATTCTTCAAGTGACGAGGTATCACCAACCAAGCATCATGATCTTTCTTGGGATTGACATGACATATTATGCTTGGTGTATTATTCATATTTTTAGCATAAAATTTAAAAAAACAGGTCCCTTTAGACCTAACACAGTACAACAAATTCCTACAAAGAAACATATAATCAAGATATCTCGTAGGGAGGTTTATTAGTCATTAGCCAATAATAATTGTATGTCCAAATTTTGAAGTAATATGTCCAACGATGGTAACTTGCAGTGAAGATTACTAACTACCAAAACTATGATGTTAGCTAGATAGGCCCCATAATAAAGGTGTGATTCTATAGCAAGACTAATGCATACATAGAATTGTAAAATGCTTCAAAATAAAGACCAAATACTTTTGGGAAATGAAAGATTTTGTTTGAGATGCTCTTAGATCATCCAATCCCCATCACAAAAACTTCATCAAAGTAGTGAAATAGGGAAATACAACTAAAGCGTTAGGGTTTTGAAGCACTAGTCAATCAATATAAAGACATGGGGGATTAAGCATTAGAGAAGATTGATCAAGTGAGACCTCATTTTATCAATATTCTCAAGGGGTTGCTTAAAGTAAGAACTAATCTGATAGTGAAGGTTGTTGATACCCTATGGGGCTCTTTTACAAACTTATCATCCAATTATGATAAACATAGAGGATTAGTTAGTGGGATTTCAAAATTTAAAGCCCATTAATTATTTGGGATGACAAAAGTGATAATGATTTATCATGACACTAGGTGGCTTAAGTTTCCTAGAAGTTTTAAATTGAAAAGATGTTCTACAACTATTCCAACTACTTCAAAGAATAAATAATGGTCATATCTCACAATATTTGAAGATCATAATTTTTTTTTCATCTAAAAGCTTAAACATGACTAATTAAGACATGAAACTTACACAAATTATAAACAATCAATCGAGCCCTACAAAACAAAAGATGAATAGCCTAAATCTACTAAAAAAAAATTATATCTGTCCATTTTCCTATGTTATGAACAAATTCATAATGAGCATCTTATTTCTACCACCACCTTACATTATATTAGATAATAGTTTATATTCCCATTAATATGTTCAATTACCTCACATGCAATTTCTCTATTTTAACCCGTTTCTTTGAGATCCACCGATGTCTTCTCTTTATAACATGTAAAGATCTATGTATGTATCTATAGATGTATATATATGTCTATATATGTATCTAAATACATATGTATGTATATATATGAATGTCTTAAGAATATATAAACATCTACCTATGTATCTAACTATATATATATGTGTGTGTGTGTTTGTGTGTCTAAACATATAAATTTATGCACATACATGTGTCATTACACGTACATATGATACACACATATCTATGCTTAAATACAAATACACATACAAAAATATACATATTCTAGCAATTCACTGATCATTATAAATTCCATACCATGAATTTTAATTGATAACTTTGGTTTCTAATTATCCTACATGGAAATTTTAAATCGGTCAAAATTTTACAAAATAGCTTACTTCAAAAGTCCCCTACTTATACCTTTCCTTTTAGGGCTACATCATCAAATATGACGCCACATCAGCATGATTTTTGTCAACCTTTCCTTACAACCACTCGACATTATATAAACAACTACTATCACAACTATTCAAACAAGTTTAAATATCAAAAACCTAATTTTGACTCCTTGATAGGGACTCTAGATCTTTCAAAGCTCTTGTTTGTTCTTTATAATTCGAGTTGTTCATGTTGTATATCCATATTTTATTTTCTTGGTAATTTGAGTTCTTGATCAATCTAATTGCTATATGTTCAGGAATCATAATCTTGTTATAATGCATTTGTGTTTGCGTGCTCAATGGTTTGCATTTGAGTTTCGGTTTACTGCATATTTTGAAATTAAGGGATAGAGTATTTGAGTCTACATTTAGCTTATCATCTCCCCTTTGCAAATGCATTATTTTACCCCATATTTGATCAACCTAACTTTGGGACATTGCCAATTAGTCTTGTCATATTTGCAGAAAAATGGGTATGCAAGGACTAGCATGTTTGGCTCTAATAACTATTTTGGCTATAATGTTCTTGTTGTTGTTCAAGATTAATCCACTAAGCTGTGTGTTCCTCTTAATGAATCCCCAGCTTTATTGTAGATGTATCCTGCATGTTGTTTTTTCTCCCATTGATGAAAGGTTCTAAGGCATAATTTTTTATTCTCTGTCTTAGTTATCGGAAATGAATTTGTTAGCCTTGTTGCATTCTCTTTCCATTGGCCCAGATAAACTCACGCTTTTACATTCTCTGGTTGTTTTAAAAAAAATCATGAATACTTGCTTCTTTCATGGTTGTTAAATTAATCTATAAACTAAATGCAAAGTTTTTTTATTAACCTAAAGATGATGGTATGCTAATGATTTTTTAGATTAAAAAATGGGTTTGGCAAGGTCGTTATAACTAGGGAAGGATTCAGAATCAAAAGTGCCCTCAATTAACAAGATGTTGACTAGAAATCCTAAAACTCCCCACATCTCAATCTCAATTTTTTTCAGCCCAACAGCCCTCAAGGTCAAGCTACTAACAAGACTATTTCAATGTTAGATCTTAAAGAAGAAGAGACCGTAGCAGTCAATTATTCTCTTTGGAAGCAACGCTTACTTTCAAAAGACCATGCAACTTCCCTTTTCAATCTGATTAAACAGTGAAAATTATATTGTAGTTACTGATTATTAATCTCCTATCTAATACATAGATTATTTGACTCTGGAAAATTAATTCACAACAAATATTGAAAAAATAACACAACTACAATTTCACCAATAAACTCACAGGAATAGAGAAGAAATCATGCACAATAATAAACACAATATTTTTGGACAAATTGTCTGTGGAAAAACCCCGAAGGGAAAACCACTACTGCAGATGAAGAATTTTATTAAACTTCAACAAATTAAGGAATACATAAACTGCTTGCCTCTGACTGACAGAGCTCCAGTAATATTCTTCTCCGAAAATTCTTCCCTCAATTTCTCCTGTTGAAATTCCACAGCTGCTATCCCCAACACTATCACTGTGCCCTTGCTAACACTGCAAGACTATTTGCTCTCACTGCAAATCTATTTGCTATCACTGCAAGTCTTTCTCAACTCTATATTCTCCAAATTTCCATTGATCCCCTTTTATACTTTTTCTCATTGGAAAACCAATGGCCAAGATTTAATCTCAATCAATGGCTAAGATTAAATAGACTCTAACTGGATTCTAGAAGTATCTAGAGGAATCAATTATTTAATTACATAATTATTTAGACAACTCATCCCTTTCTAGAAGTCTCTAGAAAATAATTAAATAACTAAATAAACACTTCTTGGGAATGGAGAAACCTGTCCAAGCTACATAAAAATCAACACTCCCTCTTAGTGAGGAAGGTGTTCTGCATGACACCCAACCTATCTTTGAAGAAGATGAATTTCGCCTTCCCCAATGCCTTAGTCAAAATGTTTGCTACCTGCTGATCTATAGGTATATACTGTAGCTGAACAATCCAATGTTGTACATAATCCCTGATGAAATGATATTTGATGTCTATATGCTTAGACCTATCATGAAACACTAGATTCTCAGAAAATTTGATGCAACTCTGATTGTCGCAGTGTATCACTGTAGTCTCAACCCTCTGACCAAAAAAGGCTACTAGCAACTTCCAAAGCCATATTGCCTCACACGTCGCCATGCTAGCTGCTATGTATTCTGCCTCTGCAAAACTCAAAGCCACAGACTTCTGCTTCCTGTTGTACCAAGAAACAACTCCTGATCCCAAGCTAAAGCAAAACCCTGAAGTGCTTTTCTTGTCTATTGTACTGCCTACCCAATCTGCATCAGTATAGCCTATCAACCTGATACCATCACCTCAAGCATATCTGATCCAATACTTGATTGTACCATGCAAATACCGCAACACATGCTTTGCTGCTGTCCAATGCACTCTCTTTGGCTTGACCATGAACTGACTAAGAGATTTTACTGCAAAGGATATATCTGGCCTAGTGTTGACCAAATACATGAGATCCCCAATCAACTGCCTGTATAAGGTGGGGTCTACATCCTTATCTCTGGATGAGTCTACCTTCTTCCAATTTGTGATCATAGGAGTAGACATGGCTCTTAAATCCTCCATCTCGAACCTCCTCAAGATTTTGATGCATTATTTCCCTTGTCCAAGGAAAATCTCTCCATGTGTTTGTCATACTTCCATGCCTAGAAAGTAGTGCATAAGCGCCAAATCCTTCATCTCGAACTCTGCTGCAAGGTCCCTCTTGCACTCCTCTATGAGCCCCAGTGAACCTGTTAAAAACAAGTCCTCCACATAAAGAACAAGAATGAGAACCTCACCCCCAACCACCAAGTAGTAGAGGTTAGCATCCGCTTCACTCTTCACGAAGCCCATTCCTTGCAAGTATTTATCAATGCGCTCATACCACACCCTGGGAGCCTGCTTGAGTTCGTACAAAGCTCTCTTCAATCTGCACACGTGGGTTGTACTATTGTGTGCCACAAAGCCCTCTGGTTGTTCTATGTATACCTCCTCTTTCAATTCACCATTAAGAAACATCGTCTTGACATCCATCTGATGGATCTGCCATCCCATCTGTGCTGCAAGAGAGATCACGACTCCTATAGAAGTATACCTGGCCACTGGAGCAAATGTCTCCTCATAGTCAATTCCCTCCTTCTGAAAGAACCCGTTGGCGACAAACCTTGCCTTGTATTTCTCGATGCTACCATCTACACCGTGCTTGATCTTATAGATCCAGCATGATCCAACCACTACCCTATCTATCAGTCTAGGAACAACCTCCCACACATCATTCTGCACTATTGAGGTATATTCCTCAACCACTGCATCTTGCCACATTTTTTGTTGTGCGGCCTCCTAATAGCTAGAAGGCTCACTATCTACCAGCTGAATAACTAATGCCATATAGTCATTATACCTAGATTGTTGTCTCCGCTGTCTACTACTCATCCTAGGAGCTCCCACAAACTCCTAAGTATCCCTTTGTGACTGTTGATTCCTACTACCAACTGAGGAGGATGGAGTATAAACCTCCATATCACCTTGATGCATCTCTTGGGTCTGCTGCATCTGCTACTCCATACTCTACAAACTCTTAGCACTTGAGCTTGTGCTTGTACTAGTAACTATACTCAAACTTTGTTGTCCTTGATTTGGTTGAAGGATCCTTGGAGCTTCCACTAGCTATTCACTCTAATCATCTGTTGGCAAATCTCTGGACCTCTTGAATGCCTTGTCCTCCATGAACTTGACATCACGCCTAACTATAGTCCTCCTGGTCCCTGGAATAAAAATTCGATATGCCTTTGAGGTTTCACTATACCCCACAAAGTACCCCCTCTGCAGTCTGATCTAACTTGGAATGTGTAGGCCTTGGAATGTGACAATATGACAAACTTCCAAATATCTTGAAGTGGCTGACATCTGGCTTCTTTCCTAAGAACACCTCCTCTGGTGTCATCTAGCCCAATACCTTATGTGGAACCCTATTCTCTATGTACACTGTTGTACTGCATGCCTCTACCCATAAGTAGCGTGACATATCCTGGTCATGCAGCATAGCCCTTGCTGCCTCTGATATAGACTGATTCATCCTCTCAACAACCCCATTCTACTGCGGGTTGTAAGGAACAGTCCACTCTCTCTTGATTCCTTCCCTGGTACAGAACTCCTGGAACTCTTTCCCTTTGTACTCGCCTCTATTGTCTGACCGAAGAACCTTTATCTTCCTCCCTATTGAATTCTCCACAAGAGCTTTGAACTCTTGGAATTGACTAAAAACCTCATCCTTGGTCTTCAAGAAGTATATTCAGGTCTTCCTAGAGAAATCATCAATAAAAGTAACAAAGTACTCATATCCTTTGAGAGACTTCATCGAAGTTTGTCCACATATATCTAAATGTACTAGATCAAGAACATCCTTGGATCTAGTGTCACTCCTTGGAAGAGCTACTTTTTCAAACTTCCCCAACAGACATCCCTTACAAGCATCATCATGCTCTGTGCTCACCTCTGGAACACCTGTCACTGTCTCACGAAGCATTTTAAGTGCTCCATGATGTATATGGCCCATCCTCCTATGCCATAGCTCTCCTTGATCTCTAGAATTATTGTTGCTCATCAATTCCTTATGAGTATCAAATTGCAACCTATAAAGTTGGCTGCTCCTAACTCCAATAGTTGTGGGTGATTTTCAATCCTTGTACTTGATTAACACATTTTCCCCTCTAAAGAGTACATTGTAACCTTTATCTTGAAGGACAAATACGGAAAATTCATACCCAAGCCTGGCACATGCAACACATCATGAATGGGTATCCGCTTGCCATTCTCCCTCTGAAATAGAATAGTCTCTTTCCCAACTGGATTGAGTTTGGACATGTTCCCCATAGAAATATGTATTCTGATGTCCTCCTCCTTATAGCTGCAGAAGTACTCTCTAACTCATGTCATATGAAATGACACCCCACTATCTATATACCAAACACCCTGTGAGGTTGAGCTAGCCATACAAGCTATGAGAGCGAACTTATCCTCCATTCTACTAGAGAGCTCATCTGCGCTTGTTGAAGTTGTCGTCTGCTTCTTGCCTTTCTTCCTTTGCGGGAAATCGCTGACATAGTGGCCAAACTCATGACAGCCATAGCACTTGACTTTAGACAATTCCTTCTTCTTCTCACCTTGAGGATTTGATCCTTTGCTAGACCCCTTCTTTTCTTTCCCTTTTCCTGCAAGGGAAACGTTCTCTTGTTCTGCCTCACTTTTCTGACTCTTACTGTTGGTTTCGCTAACAAGACTAAGTCTAAGCTCCTCCTGAGTGAAGTCACTCCAAAGTCAATCCCAACTTGGTAAGGTGTCTCGTCCATTGATAACTTGAACAAAGACATCCCACTGCTTAGTAAACCCATTTAGAGATACTCGCACTAGCTCATCATCATCTGGTTTATCTCCAACAGCTGCCAACTCATCCTTAACAAGTCTGAGTCTGGTGAGGTAACTTGTCACATCTTCTCCCTTGTTCATCAGAGTATTCCTCAGCTTTTCTCTGAGAATCAACTTCCCATTAGTGGTAGCATTCTAGTACAGATTCAGAATGGCATCCCACATCTTCTTCGATGTATCTAACTCTGCGATATGTGGAACAATATGGTCCTTGACACCATCCAGGATCAGCCTCCTTTCCTTGGCATCTTCCTTCTTATGTGCTAAGAGTTGTACTAGATCTGTAGGTACAAGTACAACACTGGTCACATATTACTCGATCCCATTCTCTTCCAGCAACAAAGAAATTCTGGCTTTCCAGACACCAAAATTTGAGGCTCCATCCAATCTGTCCTAATCTCTTAAACCTGTTGAGGCCATCTCAAAAGAAAATAATAATACTAAAAATAATTCTAAAGAGGCAGGATCTTTCCTTCTTGTGTTGAGCCTTGTCTACCCTTAGATCAGCTCTGATACCATGTGAAAATTCTATTACAGTTACTGATTATTAATCTCCTATCTAATACATAGATTATTTGACTCTGGAAAATTAATTCACAGCAAATATCGAAAAAATAACACAACTGCAATTTCACCAATAAACTCACAGGAATAGAGAAGAAATCATGCACAATAATAAACACAATATTTTTGGACAAATTGCCTGTGGAAAAACCCTGAAGGGAAAACCACTACTGCATATGAAGAATTTTATTAAACTTCAGCAAATTAAGGAATACATAAACTGCTTGCCTCTTACTAGCAGAGCTCCGGTAATATTCTTCTCCAGAAATTCTTCCCTCAATCTCTCCTACTAAAATTCCACAACTGCTATCCCCAACGCTATCACTACACCCTTGCTAACACTGCAAGACTATTTTCTCTCACTGCAAATCTACTTTCTATCATTGCAAGTCTTTCTCAACTCTATATTCTCCAAATGCCCATTGATCCCCTTTTATACTTTTCTCATTAGAAAACCAATGGCCAAGATTTAATCTCAATCAATGGCTAAGATTAAATAGACTCTAACAACCCTAACTAACTAGATTCTAGAAGTCTCTAGAGGAATCAATTATTTAATTACATAATTATCTAGACAACTCATCCCTTTCTAGAAGTCTCTAGAAAATAATTAAATAATTAAATAAACACTTCTTGGGAATGGAGACACCTGTCTAAGCTACATAAAAATCAACATAAACAAATAAATCCAAAGAAAGTGGTGGTCATGGACAATGAGAATGAGCAAAATGGAGCATCATTTACACAAAAATTCCTCAAGGAACTTTAGTTTTATCCACTTGTATTTGAATCTCTTGAGGTTAAGAACATGAAAATGGAGAGCGTTGAAATGATAGAAAAAATTGTTATGGCACCTAGGATCTGTGATGTACAATCAGCTTATAAGAGACAAAGAGAAGGAGATGAGTGTAAAAAACTAAGAACCTAATCTAATAATTGCTGCTAAAGGATGAAGACAATGACGAGTGTAAAAAATTAAGAACCTATCATTGAAATGAAGGATTATTTCTTAGTTGTCTAACAATGCAAGGTAATTGCTATTGTTAGAGGCATCGCACTAGATCTCTGTGAAGAACAATTAAGAATTTATATGATTTTTAATGCCATATCAAAAAGAAACACAAATATATCTTGCTTGTTGACGATTTCACTTCCCTCGAACAAGAAAATTTGATAATCTGTCACAAAATGCATCCAGATCCTTGAAAATGAAGGGGGAAAAGGATTTTTTTTGCAACTTTTAAGAACAAGTGTGTTACGCATAGATATTTAGTTTATGAAAGCGGTTGAATGCATGTAAACTTTTCACAGCAGTTATCAATAGTTAACTGGCACAATCAATAGTTAATTGGCATGTAATCATCGGTATTAACTAGCGTGGATAATGGACAGCTACAGGTCAATGTCTCCTAAGGCATTTTGACACTATTGTCTTGTCAGTTGTGGCATGATGCATGCTGGATGGGGGAAGGCATGGATGTGTGGGTACATTCTCGGGGTTGTATAGCCACAGCCCCCCACATGTCCCCTTTAAAGAGGGATCTATGGCCTGCAACTACAGACGTCAAGTACAGGGTCCGACAGGGTACAAACCTCTGGTACGCTATACTAAAACCTTACATTTTTTCAATATTTTTCACAATATGACTTTTACAATGGATTTTTTTGAAATAAAATCTCCTTTGATTTTTGAGGAAATAATATATATATTTTTTAATAAATTTATTTTTTAATGAAAAATAAATAAAATATTTAAATTTTTGTACTCTACCGTACCGTATGCAAGTGTGGTCGTACAGCCCTGCCTACAAAAAAAAAAAGCCTCAAAAGTCAACTTCTCCAAATTTGATGAATTGATAGTCAATCCTTAGGTTTTGACACCTTCTGAGGGCGATGGCATAGTTTGTTTGGCCTCAAAATGCTCTGAAAGACCTGCAATTAAATGTAATAGAAAGGAATCCCCCCAGAAATTGAGATCTCTATCAAGCATTTCTGCTTCTCCAGGTCATCATCGGATGCAAGAGAAGAGCATGCTTTACTTTCAAGAATGGATTGAAAAAGTTGCTAACCTACAACTCACACTCAACTCTGATACCATGTTAGATTTTATTGTGAAGTCACCCAAGATCAAAGTGACTAAAGGAAAGCAAGACAAGAACCCAAAGATGAATAAACTGATCAACACTCTTCTGGAACTAAACTAGCACTTCTGAATAAGTGAACTAGTGAACTCAACATAAGGAGAGGTGAGGGCTGATTATATAGAAAAATAGAGGCAAATAAAACCAAGATGAATAATAACTCCCTTTACCCATAATAGGTGAGAGGTTTTACCTACTTGGTAAATTCCAAATACATGGTTATGCCTACTCACATAAAAACTGAAAATGGTTATGGGGAGGTGGTAAATAAGTCCAAAAGAGGGTGTGACATTCAACTACCCAAATGTGGGTGTGAATGACACATGTGATTGAAGGATTATTCCACATGTCCTCATCCTAACCATTCAATATAACCTAAGCAAGCTTAATAATGTGTGTAGAAAAAATAAACATTCCCTAACATAAGGAAAATAAAAAACCTACACTAACACAAATGAGTGCCCAAGTGACAAGTGTCACTATGGTTCACCTTCATGAAGTATGCACAAGTAACAATGCTTCAAATAAGAACCTAGGTAACAAGTGGCACTTCATTGAGCTCCACACATTGTATGTAGGATATAAGACTCCTCGACGGGTCTCACAAAGTGCTATGACAACTATTATAGTTGGAAACTTAGGATATACCAATATTTGAACAATTATTTATCCCAAAATTAATGCTAGGACTTAAAGGTTGAGATACCTTAATCCCAACACATATTTGGAGGTTTCTCTTATTTTCCATATTAATTTTCTTCTTCCTTGATTGGGGTTACACCTAATTTTGTTGAGACATCTTTGGAGATACGTGTTGCATCTTCATAGATATCTTTCTTTGAGGCTTCTTCCATCTTGCTTCGTCATGGATATGAGGTTTCCTCAGCATTGATCATTGGATTTCTTTCTTTCCAAGGGGAGACATGTTATTTGTTGGCATTGGATTCTCTTTTTTCTTTAGACTTTCTTTAGTGGTTGTGGAGCTACTTCATTGTGGGTGGATATGTGGTCTCTTTCTTTCCCTCTTATGGGGAGGCATTTGTAATGTATATATGTGATGGATGTTGTACTTGGGGGTATCATGTGTTGTCCTCCATATTTCATTAGTTGATTATATATTTTCTCTTTTTTGGAGGGGATTTTTTCCATTTGCTTTTTCTCATTTTCTCCATTTATGAGATATTGCATTTGTACATGGGTACCTAAAATGGCCTCATTACCAAGACCCATTGTTGCATCATTGTATCATTTGCATAATAATTGTTTCTCCCTAAGTTACACTTAAGGGGGGTATTGTTGTGAATAGGTACATTTCCTATCCAGTTACTTAGTGAGGTCTTATTTACATATTAAATCCACTTAGGTCCTAGGCATATTTAATGCCTAGATAAAATTTAATATTTTTTTTCTTTTATTAAATATTAGTCTTAGGGTCACTTAATGTTGAGTCATGTCATTTAATTATGACACGTTCATTTAATGTTGGTACTACATCACACATTGTCTAGATAAGAAAGGTTGTTGTACACTTTGTAATATACCTTATCATCAATATTTTATAGATCTTAATACCTGGCAAGCTCATATTCTTTCATACTCTCTTGTAGAAGGTTGTATTTGTTTTGCAAGTGATCTTGGGCTAGAACCAAATTTCAACTCCTACATGGTATCAAAGAAACCCTTGCAAATTCATTCTCATATTTGACGCTAGAGCTATTACCAATGAGAGATCTTGGTGAATTTTATTAAGGTTGAGTATACTCTTCCCTTACACTTGATGGTAATATGGGGAATCATAAAAATTAGAAAAAACTAGTTGTGGAGGGTTCCATTTTATGGGTTTTCATTGCAGGTGAATTTTGGAGTAGGTTGGAGGTAATCTGAGCTCACCATTGAGTCTAGGGCATCTAAAAAAGTCAATATTGGCTTTTATTTCATAAAAATATGACATTTTTTTCCAAATTTATGAGGGTTTCAAGTTGGGAGGCGGTTGCCAGATCTAGGAGGTAGCTGATTTTTTGAAGCACTTTGGACAAAAATTGACCCTACTATTACATTTGGGATGCCAAAATACCCCAAGAATGCTTGTCAAATCATCAAAATTAGAGACTTTGTCCCAAGCCCTTAGAGGTTTTTTTGACCCCCATTTCCATTTATTTACCATACAGGTTAGTATAGTATGGTATCGTACGATTTGTGTAGACATCATAACAGTCAACAAGGTTACAAGGCATATTCTATAGAATATTCCACTCTCTACACAAGCAACGTATGATTCTATGTCACCCTCTATGTCATTGTATGTCTACAAATTGGTCAATTTCATTCATTGGTACATCAACAATATTCTAAATTAAATATTATAATATTTATTTTGGTATTGTTTATTTTTTCATTAGTAGATTTTTATTAGTAGTTTTTTTTAAGCACCCAGTTGGGGCTTAAGACATTTTTTGCAAATTCTCCAACCCCGATCACATTGGGGACCAACTACTAGCCCCAAGGGGGCTTAAATTTTTCCCTATTTAGTCTATCAGGTGCCCAAATTAGGCCTTTTTTCTCCAAAGCATAATTTTTTTCCCAAGTATCAAAATTTTGCAAATGAGATATCAACAAAAAGCTAGTTTTGTGTACTTCACAACACTGCAATTTTTTTTCCAAATTTTCTCGTAGATACATTTTATTAACAACTAAAGTTCTTTTTCCCTTTTGTACCTCTACGCTCATAAATTTTTTTGAGTTTATCTAATTTTAATGATTCTAGTGGCAATTGAAAGGTATTCAAGAGCTCTATCATTTGGTTCATGCAATTTTTTTAGATTCGGACCTAGGTATAAATTATTCAATATTTTCATATTTGGAATATTCACTTATTAGTTGAATATACTATCTCCTAGAAAATTTTGGTTTGTAGGAGGCTTCATTTTCAGTTATATTTTCATATTTGGGAGATATCACATTAGTTTGTATCAAATATTTGTCTATTTTACACTCTTGGCACTTGTCATTCTAATGATTGAATTAGTCTTTGAGATTTTAACTCCTCATAACTATCATACATGGAAGGAAAGAATGAGGAAATGTTTTTAGTGTAAGGGTTTGTTGTCCACATTGAATGATGAACAACCTATTTTTTTAGAGAATATGAAAGATTTTCTCATAGGAACAAATGTTATGAGGCTATGGATTTGATTTCTATGCATGTTTCTGATAGTTTGTTCTTCCATATTGAGGGGTGTATAATCCTAGACAGGTTTGGGATAAGTACAAAGAATTATTTGGTTGAGTTGGTGATATTTGTGCTATGCTTTTAGAGGCATAATTGAAATCACTTTCCACATATTATTTTAACGCCATTGAGGACTAGTTGGTAAAATTTAAATCATTACGATCACAATTGGTTGGTTGTAATAAAGATAAAACTGATAAGGAATCAATATTCTTGATTTTATCTAAGTTGAAAGGTTCATTTGCATACTTCTCTACTTCCTTTTATACTACAATAGATGGATTAGGTGATTCATTTTTCATGCCTTCTTTTGAGACATTTTGTGATAGGTTAACTAGGGAACAAGCTAAACTTAGTCAAAATGATACACATTCTAAGAATCATGCCTTGATTGTATCATCACTTAAAGGTAAAGGAAAGAAGTCAAAACCTACGACAAAATATAAACATCCACCTCTCTTAGAGAGGATAAAAATAAGGAGAAACCCAAATATGGTTATTTTAACAAGCTTGGAAATGGTGAACAAAGTTGCTATAAGAAAGAATTAGATGAGACATGAGACAACTTCTAAAAGAACATAATATTTATTTTCCTTCTAAGTCTACTATTTCACCTTCTTCTTCTTCACAATATTCATCTTCTACACACACAGGTACTCACAAGAAATGCTCATGGGAGTGATAAGGTGGAGGATCATAAGATGAAAGGTCGTTCTCTTTTTGTAACATATGTTGAACAATATAGAGATTGGATTCTTTTCATATATCATGACACCTAGTAGGTTTTCATCCTTGAGGCATACTTTAATCATGAAGATCTTGATGGCTAATGGTGTTTATTTGGATGTATTTTGTAAAGGAGTTAGTGACGTTTCAAATGGTAGTTTTTGTGATGTTCTTTGCATTCCTAATATTTGGCATAATCTTCTTTCAATATATCAAATAATATGTATTGGTGAATTCATTGAGTTCACTCCTAATTCAATTTTCATTCATGATTTGAATACTAGACAACTTGTTGTAGTGGGTAGCATTGACCATGATAGCAATCTCTACACCTTTTCTCATGTAATTCCTTATGACCACTCTCCTAGATAATGTGTGGGAACTTTTTTAGATGATGGTTTTGGTTGTTTTCTTAACCTCATTGTTCATCAACCATTTGTTGAGGTTTTAGCATCTCCCGCTTCTTTAAATTTGAGTGTTGACTTGGTTTCTAGGACTTCTGATGAGAATGATACATTTTATTTCCCAAATTTTCCTTCTCAAGATGGTTTCATGATAGGTATATCATATTTTGTTTGTCATTCTTCTTCTGCAAATTTGGAGAACATTTTTGAGGGGGTCACTCTCCTCTTGGATATTACATCTTTGGAGGTTTCTCTTGATTTTCCATATTATTTGTATTCTTCCTTGATTGGGTTCACACCTAATTTTGTTGAGACATATTCAAAGGAACTTGTTGCATCTTCAAAGATATCATTCTTTGAGGCTTCTTCCCTCCTTCTTTTTCATGGAGATGAGTTTTCTTCGACATCGGTCATTGGATTTCTTTCTTCCAAAGGGGAGACATGTTTTTCAACAGTGGATTATCTTTTGTCTTTAGAGTTTCTTCAGTATTTGTGGAGCTATTTCACTATGTGGAGGCTATGTGGTCTCTTTCTTTCCCTCTTATGGGGGTTATTTGTAATGTATATATGTGATGGATGTATTTGTGGGGTATCATATTATTCTTCATCTTTCATCACTTGATTGTATATTCTCTCTTTTGGAGAGGGGTTTTTTTACATGTGGTTTTTCTCTTTTTCTTTGTTTGTGAGAGATTGTATTTGTACATGGGTACCTAAAATGGCCTTGTTGTCAAGACCCATTGTTGCATCATTGCATCATTTTTATAATAAGTGCTTCTCCCTAAGTTGCACTTAAGGGGGGTGTTGGTGCAAATAGGTACATCTCTGATGCAGAAGCATCCAGTGGTGTAAGGGAAATTTTGCATCACCAAAAAAAAAACATGCATTGCATTTATATTTCCTTTGGTTATCTTTTTGTAGATGCTTTTGCATTTCTGAATACCCTTTTTGTCATTATGTAAATCCCCACTTTCAGTTTTGTTGTTATGCTTTCTCTAATCAACTACTATTTTTAGCAGCTTTTGGAATTTACTGCTATTTTTAGCAACTTTTGGGAATTGAAGGTGTTTTGGAATGAAAATTGAACGAACATTATATGGGAGGATTTGGAACAGAAAAATAAGAATATTGGTGAAAGAATCAGGCGAAGAGCATTCCCAGTTTGAAAGATATTGCAGTTTCAGTCTCCCAGAAAAGCACCTGAAAACCTTCTGGATTAGGTTTGAGGCACTAAATGGAAGTTATGGTTCCCGGAAGTTGGTACACTTTCAAAATGTGTTGATTTTCGAATGGTGTTTTAATCTTTCAATTTCAAATTGTAATTCTTGGTGCCAAACCACCAAAACTCATAACTTGAGTGTTTTTTTTGGCTCCAAAGGGTAAGGAGGCTATTTATGGGGGGATGTTTATGATTTTCATAGCTTTTTGGGGGGAAAAGAGTTCGCATGCTGTGAAAAGGGGAACTTTTGTAATTTCTGTAATTTTTGAAACTTTTGTAGCTTGCATGTATCTCAGAGCTTGAGGATTTGGGATCCTCTGCATATAGGATTTCCATTATTGAATAATAATAAATTTTGTTATTTGTGTGCATCATTTTTGTGTCTCGGGTTTGCTCCCTCACCAGGTGGTATCAGAGCAGGTTTTCTTGAGCGTGTGAACAGATTGTCGATTGTGAGGTAGTTCGCACCAGGACCGTGGTTGTGGGTTTGAGGTATTCAAGATACCTCTAAGAGTGATTCCTGGTAGGCGTGGTGGTGCCAGAGGTAGCCGAAATGCTAGTGGGAGAGATCCATTGGCGGTTGAGGGTTTCAGAGCCCTCCAGAGAAAAATTGATGCATTGCAGGAGCAGATGAGAAGAGGGTTAAACCCAGGAAGAAGAGAAAGTGAGGATGAAGAAGAGGTGGAAGATACATACGTAGAAGAGGAAGAAGAAGTAATTGATCAAGACCAAATGCGGCTAATTAGGGCCATTTCAAAGATCGAAAAAAGACCCAGAATAGAAGTCCCCAGTTATTCTGGAAGTCTGAACCCAGAAGAGTTGATCGACTGGATCAATGAGCTAGAAGAATATTTTGAGTATGAAGAATTAGAAGACCCAGATTGGGTTAAGTTTGCAAAAATGAAGCTAAAGGGCCATGCCAATATTTGGTGGAAAGAGGTCCAATTGGAGAGAAATTGAAGAGGAAAAGGAAAGATCATCAGTTGGGATCGCATAGTGGAGAAACTAAAGAAGCAATTCATACCAGTGGACTATGAGTTAGATCTACTGAAGAAATTGCAAGGGTTGAAGCAAGGAAGTAGATCTGTGAAAGAATACACAAAATATTTTCATAAGATGATCATTAGAATGGGACATGCAGTGGCTAACAAGGAGAAGTTATCCCATTATCTTAATGGGTTACGGTCAAGCATTCAAGAGAAGTTAAGCTTGGTCAGAATGACCACCATTGAGGACGCGTACCAGTTTTCCCTGAAAGTTGAAGAAAAGTTGAACAAAAGGTTTGATAACAAGCAAAAAGGAAGATGAGGTCAAAGCAGAAAGGGTGGTGGAAGATCTTCTGGAAGCTAAAATGAGGATGAGAATAAAAATGGAGATGTGGGTACTAGCCGAGGACAAAGGAGTGATAATTTCTACTACCCACGTGATCAAAATGGTGGTGATCAAAGAGGTAGAGGATGAGGTAGATCTGGACAAGGATCTGGAAGAGGTGGTTTTAGAGGAACTTGTTTCCAGTGTGGTGAAGAAGGGCATCGAGCCTATGAATTCCCACAACACCAAGAAAGGATAGAAAGAAGGCCAAAAGGTCATGGAAGGGTTGCACATGCAGATGAGGAGGTCCAATCTGAGCATTCAAATGATACTGAAAGAGGAGAAGCCCTAGTGGTGAGAAGAGCCCTGGTGACTAGAGAGAAGGAGCCAAAACAGAGGAAGAATATGTTTCGCACAAGGTGCAAATGTGAAGGAAAATGTTGTGATGTCATTATTGATAGTGGAAGTACCGATAACCTGATGTTAGAAGAGATGGTTGCAAAATTGAAGTTAAAGAGGGAAAGGCATCCACATCCGTATCGGATTGCCTAGCTGCAGAAAGATCACAAAGTTCTTGTCAATGAGCAATGTCTGGTGAAGTTTAAAATTGGGAGTTATCGTGATGAGGTACTCTATGACATCATCCCCATGGATGCATGTCACATGTTGTTGGGGAGGCCGTGGTAGTTCGACAAGCGAGCTATACATGATGGCCATGCAAACACCTATTCCCTAATGAAGGATGGAGTCCCCCATAAGCTAAAACCACTAAAGGAGGCTGACGAAAAGGTATGCAATAGTGCTAGGGTTTGTTATGTTAATGGAATGAAATTTTTAGAAGGAATCAAGCATGAGCGTTTGTGTTATGCATTGATTCCTAGAATGGATAAAAAGGATGGTGGGAATGTACCAGTAGAAGTTTTTGGGTTATTGGATGAGTTTCAGGAGATTGTTTCTGATAATGTACCTGAGGGTTTACCACCAGTGAGGAAGATCAGTCACCAAATTGACTTGATCCCTGGAGCTAGTTTGCCAAATAAGGCAACTCACAGAATGACTCCTATAGAAAATGAGGAGTTGAATAGACAAGTTCAGGAGTTGTTGAGAAAGGGTTTGATTCGAGAGAGTCTAAGCCCATGTGCAGTACCTGCAATACTAGCACTGAAGAAGGATTGGGAGTGGATAATGTCCACAGATTCTTGAGCCATAAACAAGATAACGATCAAGTACAGATTTCCCCTGCCAAGGATGGATGACCTGATGGATTGTTTGAGTGGAGTGCAATACTTCACAAAGATTGATCTGAAGAGTGGATATCACCAAATCTAGATTCATGAGGGAGATGAATGGAAGACCGCCTTCAAGACCAAAGAGGGTCTGTATGAGTGGTTAGTCATGCTCTTTGGGCTAACCAATGCACCGAGCACATTCATGTGGCTCATGAATGAGGTATTGAAAGAGTTTCTGGGAAATTTTGTTCTTGTGTATTTAGATGATATTTTGATATTCAGTAAGTCCTTGGGTGAGCATTTGGTGCATATTCATAAATTCTTTGAAAATTTGAGAGAAGAGAAATTGTTGATTTATCTGAAGAAGTGTAGTTTTGTGAGGAAGGAGCTAGTGTACTTGGGGTTTGTTGTTTCGGAAGGACTCAAGATGGATCCAGAGAAGGTGAAGGCTATTCTGGAATGGCCTACCCCAAGAACTGCTACTGAGGTGGGATCTTTCCATGGTCTAGCCATTTTTTACAAAAAATTTATTAGAAACTTCAATAGTATTTGTGCACCCTTGACTGAAGCAATGATAGGGGATATAAAAGAGTTCAAGTGGAGCACTGGAGCAGCAAAGAGTTTTGATTTATTGAAGCAGAAAGTGACAGAGCAGCCAGTTTTAGCCCTCCTAGATTCCAATAGGGTGTTTCAACTGGATTGTGATGCCATTGGTTGTGCCATTGGAGTAGTGTTGAACAAAGAAGGTAAGCACATTGCCTATTTCAGTGAAGAGTTAAATGATGCAAAGAGAAAGTACTTTGTATATGATCAAGAATTTTATGCAATAGTTCAAGCATTAAAGAAATGGAGACATTATCTATTGCCAAAGGAGTTTGTTTTTTTTACTAATCATCAAGCATTACAGTATCTGAATAGTCAAGGGAAATTGAATCAAAGGCATATGAAATGGGTAGAATTTTTGCAAAGCTATACCTTTTTTTTAAAGCATAGGAGTGGAAGGTCGAATAGGGTTGCAGATGCCTTAAGTATGAGGTAGAAATTGTTGAATGAGATGCAGATTGAAGTAGTTGGGTTCAATGAACTCAAGACATTGTACCCTGAGGATCCTGATTTTGCAAAACCTTGGAAAGCTTGCAAGGAGCCTATTACAATCGACATGACAAGGTGGTTGGATTTCATAATCGAGAATGTCATGTTGTTTAAAGGAAGCCAATTGTGTATTCCAAGGATTTCCATGAGGGAGAACCTAATAAAGGAGAAGCACAATGGAGGAATGGTAGGATATTTTGGTTGGGATAAGACTATTGCCATTATCAGTGAACATTATTATTGGTCGCAATTGTCACAGGATGTGAGGAAGTTTGTGCAGAGTTGCAGGGTGTGTCAGATGGCTAAGGGAGTGAGCCAGAATACAGGGTTGTATTAGCCCTTACATGTACTAGAGAGGCCTTGGGAATATATTAGTATGGATTTTGTTCTTGGTTTTCCAAGGATGCAGAGAGCGAACGATTCAGTGTTTGTGGTAGTTGACAGATTTTCAAAGATGACACATTTCATTCCATGCTAGAAAACCCATGATGCAGTCTACCTCGCTAACTTGTTCTTCAGAGAGGTGGTGAGGCTACATGGTATTCCAAAGATTATAGTCTCAGATCGTGATACCAAGTTTGTGGGATAATTTTGGAGGACCTTGTGGAAAAAGTTGAAGATAGAGTTGAAATTTAGTTCTACACACCATCCAAAAACTGGTGGGAAGACTGAGGTTGTGAATAGAAGTCTAGGTAACCTAATGAGATGCTTGGTAGGAGATAAACCTAAGGGATGGGACTTGATCTTACCCCAGGCAGAATTTCCTTACAACAATTCTATCAACAAAAGCACTGGTAGATCACCATTCCACATTGTGTATGGAATCAGTCCCAGGACCACTCCAGAATTGAGGAAGATGGACCAGGAGAAGAATACTAGTGCCGAAGCTGAAGACTTTGCAAAGCACATCAAGAATGTACATGAGGAGGTAAGAGAACATATCAATAAGATGAATATGTAGTATAAGGCTAAGGTAGATCAGAAGAGGAGAAATAAGGAGTGTTAGGTAGGTGATGAAGTGATGGTCCACTTAAGGAAGGAAAGGTTTCTAGTGGGAACCTATAACAAATTAAAAATGAAGAAATTTGGTCCCTGTAAAATTTTGAAGAGGTATGATTCAAGGAACGCATGAGGTAGAGTTGTCAGATGGAGTCAACATTTCCCCTGTATTCAACATTTCAGATTTGACAGAGTATTTTGAAGGCAGTGCAGAGGAAGTATCAGCAATGGAACAACATGGCATTCCAGCATCTACTTCAAAGAAGGAGGAGATTGAAGCAATCCTGGATAGCTGTGTGGGAAGGAGTACTAGAAACAGGAAATATAAAGAATATCTAGTGAAGTGGAGAGGAAGGCCTGTGGAAGACTCATCCTGGTTGTCTAAGGTAGAGGTTGACCGTTTGGGTTTTCCTCAACCATCTGATACATGACAGGGTCACTTCTCAAATTACCCCGGGTGTCTGATGTAGGAGCATCCAATGGTGTAAGGGAAATCTTGCATCACCCAAAAAAAATATGCATTGCATTTATATTTTCTTTGGTTATCTTTTTGTAGATGTCTTTTCATCTTTGGATACCCTTTTTGTCATTATGTAAATCCCCACTTTCATTTTTGTTGTTATGCTTTCTCTAATCAACTGCTATTTTTAGTGACTTTTAGGAATTGAAGGTGTTTTGGAATGAAAATTGAATGAACATTATATGGGAGGATTTGGAACAGAAAAATAAAAATATTGGTGAAAGAATCAGGTGAAGAGCATTCCCAGTTTGAAAGATATTGTAGTTTCAGTCTCCTAGAAAAGCACCTGAAAACCTTCCGGATTAGATTTGAGGCACTAAACGGCCCAAAAACTTGTCAAAATCGGTGTAGCAAATTTTGAACATGTTTTTGACTCTAAGACCTTTATGATGGTTCAAACAGTTCAAAAAACGGAGTCCCAAACCAAAAGTTATGCCTACCGAAAGTTGGTACACTTTCAAAATGTGCTAATTTTTGAATGGTGTTTTAATCTTTCAATTTCAAATTGTAATTCTTGGAGCCAAACCGCCAAAACTCATAACTCAAGTGTTGTTTTTGGCTCCAAAGGGGAAGGAGGCTATTTATGGGGGGATGTTTATGATTTTTGTAGCTTTTTGGGGGGAAAAGAGTTTGCATGCTGCGAAAAGGGGAACTTCTGTAATTTTTGTAATTTCTGAAACTTTTGTAGCTTGCATGTATCTCAGAGCTTGAGGATTTGGGATCCTCTGCATATAGGATTTCCATTATTGAATAATAATAAATTTTTTTAGTTGTGTGCATCATTTTTGTGTCTTAGGTTTGCTCCCTTGTCAATCTCCTATCTAGTTAATTAGTGGGGTCCTATTTACATATTAAGTCCACTTAGATCCTAGACATATTTACTGGTTAGATAAGTTTTTTTTTTATCCGTTATTAAATATTAGAGTCCTAGGGTCATTTAATATTGATTCATGCCATTTAATTATGACACAATCATTTAATACTAGTACTACATCACACCTTGTCTATATATAAGCAAGGTTATTGTGCACTTTGTAATGTACCTCATCATCATATTTTATAGATATTAATATCAAGCAAGCTCATATTCTTGCATACTATCTTGTAGAAGGTTGTAATTATTTTTGCAAGTAATCTTGGGCTAGAGCCAAATTTTAGCTCCTACACTTTGATGCCTTGGATTCAACCATGGGGTCCTTGAAACCCAAAAATACACCTAGAAAAATCTTCAAGCCAAGATATGTCCCTCAAATCTGGGAAAGAATTTGTAACACTAGAGCATGGATACTGTATAGGAGTTAATGGTGAACTCCCAACACCCCAAGAATAGCTACTAGACCAAAATATCTTCCAAAAGAGAGAAAATGGAAATAATAGCTTTCTTGATTATGGATGTAAGATTATAAGATTGGATATTTAAATGTACATGAGAGGATTTGCTTATAAATCTAAGGTCAGAGATAGGATTAGATAAGATTGTGATATATGTTTTAATCCTATGTTATTGTTAGGAATATTACATCATTCCCATAGTTGTTAGTATAATAATTATTAATTGGTTCTGTTTGTTTGTTTGTTTGTGTTGTTAAAACAATTCAATATATTAAGGAGTTGTTATAGGAGGTCCCCTTTAATATAGGAAATGCAACTCCTATATATATGTAATATTGAATGAAAAAAATGAAGCACAATATTATTTCTATGTAAAAAAATTGAATTCCTCTATTATTTTGCCCAAAATCTTTGACATGGTATTAGAGCATAGGAGATCATGGAATTAATTTCTTATTTTTTTGTTTCATCAAGTTTCAAAATAGTGGCATGAAAATCTGCCATTCCTAAGATTATGAGTGATCCAAGTGATCCCGTGATCTTTAGTTATGATTGGCGATCTTAAGCGAATTTAGAGATCTCAATAGATTAATACTATCAAAGGCTAATCAGAAGCCACAAGCTTATTTTTCAAAGATCGACACTTCACCAATTTTTCAATCCTCCTTCATAGTTTTGTATTGCCGCTTTTCACCGAGATAATGTGATGCATGCATTCGTGTGGGTGGCTTTGTAGGTGTTGCTACAGTGAAGTAGTTGAACTTATCTCTTCCTTTATCAAGAGATACTGAGCGACTAAGGCTCTCTAACCTAGACGAATGGATTGGTGAAAAATTATCAATTTTTAGAAGTTTCCCTATGGAGTGTAGATTGCTTTGCAAGCCATAGCAGTTTGGAGTTGATTACAGTCTACCACCATTTGCTTCACTGATAAGAGAAGGTATTCACAAATCAAATTTTGAGTAGAGTCATAGTTGCATGCCTCGACCATTGATTTCCTGTGTAGTCTATCTAGATCCTTCCCCCTGCTTTGTATTATTGTCTATCATATGAGGAGGACCATTTACTCCTATTTAGAGTATTTGTGAAGAGATCAATATTGAAGATCGAGCATTTTTTTATGCTGATGATCTTGGAATATCCTTGATCATTTTCATCTGTAATGTCCACAACAATAATCTAAAGACTCGAGCTATTGTAGAAAGTCAAAAAAAAAGTCATGGAATTGTAGCTTGTACGAGGTGCAACTTTGTCCCTCGATGGGGAGTCACGAGGGAATTTCACCATCTTTCACAATCACATTATCCTCAGCTGAAAATTTGTGTGCTGCACCAAAATTGGTAGTGTGAGGATCAACCAATACAAAGGCATGAAGGTTATGTTAATGGCTGATAGAGAAAGTGGAATGAGTGTGGCACTACGTGGGAAGCCCCAAAGGACACATGATAATGATTCTGCCACCTATTATGCATATTATGATGGTGTCGATCATCCTCAATTCTCACTCTCGTATTCTATTGAGAAAGCCATTTTTAAAATTATTTCAGATTCATTTATTGTGTGTTGAAGCAATCCTTTGTAATAGGTAGGGTCAAATGAAATCAATAGTCAAGTCATTTATAATTCAATAAGCATTAAGTATGAAGTGAAAATTTGGGGTTCAGTTTATAGTTTATTTTGGTCTTAGCCAAAACTTGAGTCATTTAAGTTGGGCATTATTGTTTTGTTACCATTTTTTTGGTCATCAGGATAGTGTTTTAGTTTTGTTATTATATTTGGTCAAATAAAATATTGTATATTGTTAAATTCATGATGTATCATTTTGTTTAGAATATGATACATTTCATGAGTCGTTAATTGTTCTATTAAAATCTAAAAGTGTCAAAATAAAATTGCTTCAATTGTAACTAGATGCATTATTACTTGAATATGATGCCCATTTTGAGGGGGGGCATTATAAAATTGAGCCTCAAGGAAAAAATTGTTGATTAAGTAGCAAACCTATTGGAGGACAGAGGCACAGGAGGTTGGAGGACATTCAACGACCTCTCTTTAGTCACTAACGACGGGGTCGTGAAATTGCATTAGTGAAAAAAAAATTGTGCCAAAATAACTAAAGCCAAGATTAGTTTCCAGGTGGCAGAAGCAACCATCTCATATCATTTATGATCGAAGTGGCAATGATCTATAATAGTAGTTGCATATGTGACAATGAGGAATTAGTTCTCAAGCTTTTTATGCTATGATTGGATGTGTTTGTCCCCAATCACAATTGTTGGTTATGTGTGATTGGATGTGTTTGTTCTAAATCACAATTGTTACTTTTTTGTGGATGGATGTGTTTGTCCCCATTCACAAGATGGTGTAAGTGATTGGAAGTGTTTATCCCCAGTCACAACAGTTTGTAATTATGATTGGATGTGTTTGTTGTAAGGAAAGCTAAGGTGCGAAACAAACTCTCATAATGCCAAAACTTAGAGAAGAATGCAAATATGACTTTAAATTTTAGCAATTACAGTTCAATAAGATACACATGAAAAGAATAACATAATAGAGAAATGGATATATACACAATTGGACATGAGATTTACATTTGAAAACCCTTACAGGAGAAAAAACCACCACACCAAGTAAAGTCTCTTTGTATTACAGTAAAAAAAATTACATACAAAGATCAAACTTCACTTTCAGATGTCAATTTTACAGCAGCAACATTTCCCTGATCAACCTCATGTACAAAACATCACTATTACAATGCTCTTTTACAACATACAATGAAATTCACACACTCAAAACAATCCTCTGCTCAATCAATCAATACTCTCAAAACCAAATTGTTCATCCTCCACACAAGTTGTTTGTTCATTTCCCACAAGAGAACGGTCACAACAGTTCAACTGCCAACCGGTTTGCATTCTGCTTCTCTCATTGGTTCAAGACAGACCACGTAGGACAGTTGTTTGGTCAAACAATTCTCAAATGTATCGCTTATCGGTGAGGGAACAAAATGTGTCTCACCGATGCCAAACTGTCCATTGACCATCGCATGCTCCACAACCTTCTATTGGTCTATCACTTAGACTTGATGAAGTTTCCCTGACCACAAGACCATCGGCATGGCCAATACTATCGGCAACAAATTGGGATATCATACCTATAGCTCAAGTCTCCCCGATGTCCCAAAGAACACCAAGACCGCATACATTGAAGCAAGAGTCACACTGACTGTCATCACGAGAAGATCCATCATCAAGAGTAATATTATTGACATCAGATCATAAATTCTCATTGATGGACCAAGTCACCCTGATCATCTCATCGGTAGGAGTCACACTGATGTTCAAACCCATCAAAAAAAGAAACACCATCAGAAATAGTTTGAAATGTCAAAACGATGGTTCAAGTCACCTTAACACGTCCATCGGCAAGAATCTCCCCGATGATCTCTTTCGACTAGACATCTACCATCGGAATGAGTTTGGAATCTCACTCCAACAGTTCAAGTCATATCGATGACTTTCATCAGTAAGACAGGTCCAAAGTCACACCGATCTGACCCCTTCAAGAATTTAGAACACAACTGCTTATCAATAAGACATTCCAAGGGTCTCACTGATTCTGCTCTTTCAGGAGTTCCATGTCAATAAGCTTGGGGCACCTTTTCCAACAATCTCCCACTTGACGAAGATCTTACTGACACCTCCAGAGCACAACGAAACTACTAAAATTCAAGGGAACCAAGGCCCATCCAACTGGCATACCACCTATACTCGTCTATGCTCACTGGTTTCGTCAATGCAACTGCAACATTTTCCAAAGTATCCACTTTTTCTAAAGAGACCTTTCCATCCTCCACCATATCTCTTACAAAGTGATATTGTACATCAATATGTTTCGTCCTGGCATGGAAAGTAGGATTTTTGGCTGAAAAATAGCACTCTGACTATGACAGTAAATTGTAATTCTCCCTACATCAAACCCAATGTTAGAACACAAACGTTTTAACCAGATTACTTATTTACAAGCGTGTGTAGCTACAAGGTATTATGCCTTTGTAGTGGACACAACGACTACAGCCTATCGCTTACTCATCCAACTAACTATACCACCATTCATCATGAAAATATATCCACTGGTGGATCTTCTGTTGTCAATGTCCCTTGCCCAATCAAAATCCACATACCCATGAATGTTGAGAGTCCTCTGTGATTCAACCAAATTTTCATGGTAACACAAAGCATATTTTGAAGTTCCCTTCAAATATCTAAACACTCTTTTCATAGCATCCCAATGTGTCCTTCCAGGATTCGCTATAAAAAGACTACGTACTCCCACTATTTGGGCAATCTCTAGCCTTGTACAAACAATTGCATAGATTAAACTGCCAACTACACTAGCATAAGGCACTCTGGTCATGTTCTCCATCTCAGTAGGATATTTTGGACAATCTTCAATAGATAGCTTCGTTCCCTATAAAACTGGAACAACTAGCTGCTTGCAATCAGTCATATAAAATCTCTCCAGAACAGTGTTAATAAACTTACTCTGGCTGAGCCAAATTTTTCTACTTTTTCTGTCCTTGGTTATTTCCATTCCCAGAATATACCTAGCTGCACCAATATCTTTCATTTTGAACTTTGAAGACAACTAAGATTTTAGATCAAAAATCATTAACTTACTGTTTCCTATGAACAACATATCATCAACATAGAGAGCAATAATAAGAGCGCGATCATTTTCAGCTTTGAAGTACACACAATGATCAAATTTCGATCTTACAAATCGCAATGACAAAACAAATGTGTCAAACTTTTGGTACCACATTCTAGGAGATCGTTTTAATCCATACAGAGGATTTTTTAACTTGCAAGCTAGATTTTCTTTACCTTTTTCTACAAAATGCTCTTGATAAATCTCTTCTTCAAGATCACCATGAAGAAATTTTGTCTTTACATCCATCTGTTCAATCTCTAAGTCATATATTGTTGCAAGTAACAAAATAAATCTGATAGACGTCAGCTTAGGTACAAGAGAAAAAATTTCTCCATAATCAATTCCCTCTACCTGGGAATATCCCTTCGCAACCAATCTCGCTTTATACTTTTCAACACTGCCATCCAAACCTATTTTCTTTTTAAATACCCATTTGCAGCCAACAACTTTTCTACCTTCAGGAAAGGGCACCAAAATCCAAGTATCATTATTTTCTAATGATCACATTTCTTCATTCATGGCTTCCAACCAAGAGTTTGAATCAGGCATTTTAATTGCCTCTTTGACAGTCTTAGGCTCATTAGTGCTAGAAATTAAAGCATAGGCACAAGTAGAATCTAAAATAGAAAACCCATACCTATCAAGTTTCTTTCTTTCACATGTTGACCTTCTCACGGGCTGAGGTTGAGGTTCTTCTTCTTCAAAACTCTCAAAACTACTTGAGCTCTCCTCAGTTTGAGGTACATTTTAAATTTTCAATTCCTCTTTATTTGGTGTCAAAGGAATTTCAACTACATCCTTTTTATTTTCTATTTTTTTCTCTGACTGTAGATCCAAAGTAGAAGACTTCAACTCACGAAAAAATAACACTTCTGTTGTGCACAACCTTCTTTGTATCAGGATTCCAAAGCTTGTATCCTTTTATGCCAACACTATAGCCAATAAAAAAACATTTAACAACCTTGTTCTCCAATTTAGATCTTTTTTCACTTGGCACATATGCATATGCCTCACAACCAAAGACATGAATGTGTCTCAAAGAGGGATTCTTTCCAGACGATGCTTCCAAAGGTGTTTTCTCAACAAAAGCAAAATTTTGAGAACAATTTATTAAATAACATGTTGTTGTAGCTGCCTCAACACGAAACTTCTCCTCCAAGCTAGCACTGCTTAGCATACTTCGTGCTCTTTCCATCACTGTCTTGTTGAACCTTTCAACAACTCTATTTTGTTGCGGAGTGTAGGGTCTAGTTATATGTCTTTTAATTCCATGATCTTTACAGTGCCTTTCAAACTCATCAAAACAAAACTCATTGCCATTATCATTCCTTAAACATTTTATTTTTCTTCTAGTCTAATTTTCCACAAGGTTTTTAAATTCCTTAAAATGACTAAACACTCCTAATTTACTTTTCAAAAAATAAACAAATGCCCTTCTTGAATTATCATCAATGAGTGATACATAATATATTAATTTAGACAAACAAGGAACATTTATTGGACCAAAAACATCAAAATGTATGTAATCAAGTAAACTAGAAGATTTATGGGATTGGAGTAAAATGAAGCATGATGTTGTTTGCCATATATACAATGTTCACAAAATTTGAATTCTAGGTTATAGTCATCAAGCCTTTCAACCAGGTTTTTATTTTTTAAAGTTTTTAAACCTTTTTCTCCAATGTGTCCAAGCCTATAATGCTAGAGCATAGTCTTTTCTGCTAGAATTTTAGCTTCCATAGTGTTTGCACTATCAGGAACTTTTTCCTCCTCTCCATGAGTAGCCTTTTGTGACTTTGTTGCATTGAATAGCAAGTGTCCAAATTTTATACAAAGTACCTCAATACAAGCACCCCTAGCCAACACCATTGAGCCTCTAGTCATCTTGCAGCCATTTCTAGAGAACGTGACTTGCACTCCAACATTGTTCAACTTACTAATAAAAAGTAAATTTTGAGCCAAGCTTGGTATATGCATTACATCATTGATTCCCTTCACTCTTCCATTAGGGAACTGAATTGTGACTCTTCCACGACCAACTATTTCTAGAGATGAATCACTTACCAAATACACCCTTCCACCATCATATTTTTCATACTTAGTGAAATAGTCTCTAAGAGATGTCATGTGGAAAGATGCTCCAAAATCAATCACCCATACATCACCACGCCTAAGTTTCCAAGGCTCGTGAATGAACACATTCATCTCGGTGATCACTCCTGAGAAGAATCTCATTATCAAGAATACTTCTTCTTCTTTTTCTCCTCTTGTAACTCTTTTCGATATGACCTCGAGGCTGACTCCATAATTCCAAAGACTTCACCTTGGACTTCTTTCCAAGAGACTTTGATCTCCCTTCTAATTTTGATTTGGACTTCTTGTCCTTCTTACTTTTTTCTTTCGATCTACCTCGAACAGAAGGAGCCTCCTTCGCCATCTCAAAATATTTCCTTCTCATCTCTTCTGATAACAAAGAAGCAACAATGTCTTCTATCTTAAAAGTGGATGTCATACTCCCAACAACCATCACCAAGTGATCCCAAGAATTCGGAAAGGAACATAACAACAACATACAACAATCTTCTTCATCAATCTTCACACCCACACATGCTAACTAAGCAATCAACATGTTATTTAAAAGCATTCAAATGATCAACAATAGACACTCCTTCCTACATTTTCAAAGAGTACAACTTCTTCCTCAAGAACAACTTATTCACCAAGGACTTTCCCTGATAAATATCTCCCAGTCTTTTCCACAAAGAAGTTGTAGTCTTTTCTTCATGAACGTTTAGAAGAACATAGTCTGACAAACAAAGCCTTATCAGCCCCTTTGATTTTTGATGTACGAGGTCACAATCCTCTTGCTTCATGCCCGAAGGTTTCATTCCAAACATAGCAAGCCAAATATCACGAACAACCAACAGATCTTCCATTTTGAGTTTCCACAACTCAAAATTGTTGCCATTGAATTTCTCAATTTCAAACTTTCCTAATGTGCTTAATATCTTAATATGTTATTTAAATTACCAAACTTCTACAAAACTCCCACTAAACAGAATTCACATAGAAAACCCAACCTACCCATAAGGATAAGACAACTAGCCAAGCTCTGATACCACTTGTAAGGAAAGCTAAAGTGTGGAACAAACTCTCCTAATGCCAAAACTCAGAGAAGAATGCAGATATGACTTTAAATTTTAACAATTACAATTCAGTAAGATACAAATGAAAAGAATAACAAAATAGAGAAATGGACATATACACAATTGGACACCAGGTTTACGTGGGAAAACCCTTATGGTAGAAAAACCCACCACACCAAGTAAAGCCGCTTTGTATTATAGTAAAAAAAATTACATATAGAGATCAAACTTCACTTTCAAATGTCAATTTTATAGCAGCAACATTTCCCTGATCAACCTCATATAGAACATCATTGTTACAATGCTCTTCTACAGCATACAATGAAATTCATACACTCAGAACAATCCTCTCCTCAATCAATCAATACTCTCAAAACTAAAATATTCATCGTCTACACAAGTGGTCTATTCATTTCCCACAAGAGAACGGTCACAACAATTCAACTCCCAACCAGTTTTCATTCTGCTTCTCTCTTTGGTTCAAGACAAACCTCATAGGACAGTCATTTGGTCAAACAATTCTCAAATGTATCACTTATTGGTGAGGCAACAAAATGTGTCTCACCGATGCCAAACTGTCCATTGACCATCACATGCTCCACTGCCTTCTACTAGTCTATCACTTAGACTTGATGAAGTTTCCCCAACTATAGGACCATCAGCATGACTAATGCTATTGGCGACAAACTGGAATATCATATCGATAGCTGAAGTCTCCCCAATGTCCCAAAGAACACCAAGACTGCGTACATCGGAAAGAATCACACCGAATGTCATCAGGAGTAGATCCATCGGCAAGAGTAATACTATAGACATTAGATCAAAAAGTTTCATCGATAGACCAAGTCACCTCGATCATCTCATCAGAAAGAGTCACACCAATGTTCAGACTTCTTGGCAATAGAAACACCATCGAAAATAGTTT
The DNA here is from genome assembly GCA_007258455.2 of Sequoia sempervirens. NCBI lineage: Eukaryota > Viridiplantae > Streptophyta > Pinopsida > Cupressales > Cupressaceae > Sequoia > Sequoia sempervirens. Next base: position 327,143,512 of record VDFB02000003.1, read on the forward strand.
GAAATGTCAAAACAATGGTTCAAGTCACCCCGACACGTCCATCGGCAAGAGTCTCCCTGATGATCTCCTTTGGACAGACATCTACCATCAAAACAAGTTTGGAATCTCATTGGACAATAGTTCAAGTCATACCAATGGATTTCGTCAGCAAGACAACTCCAAAGTCACATCGATCTAACCCCTTCAATAATTTAGAACACAACTACTTATTGGAAAGACATTCCAATGGTCTCACTGATTCTTCTCTTTCAGGAGTTACATGTTAGTAAGCTTGAGGCACATTTTCCAACATTTGTCCCTAATCATAATTGGTGTGAGTGGATGTGTGTGTCCATGTTCATAACCTTGATGTTGGATAGATGTGTTTGTCTCTATCCAAACTTGTTGTAAGACCATGGGTAGATGTGTTAGTCCCCATCTTTGGTTCCATGGGTAGATGTGTTTGTCCCTATCCTTGGATGAAAGAATATTGAGCATAGTGAGTCTAGTTCCACTATTTTTTCTCATGAGTAGATGTGTATGTCCCTACTCATACCTTTGGATGAACTACTAAATGTGTTCATCAAGTATTGTTGGTCTACTTGTCCCCATTAGGAGAATGATGCAATATGGGGGGTGTTAGGAATATTACATCATTCTCATAGTTGTTAGTATAATAATTATTAATTGGGTTTGTTTGTTTGAGTTGTTAAAACAACTAAATATATTAAGGATTTGTTATAGGAGGTTCCTATAATATAGGAAATGAAACTCTTATATACATGTAATATTGAACAAAAATAAAATGAAGCACACTATTATTTCTATGTAAAAAAACTGAATTCCTCTATTATTCTACCCAAAATCTCAGACAGTTATAAGACAACTAACTTGACAAGATAGTAAACAAGATAAGATATGGTAAAATCTTATCTAGACTACTAATACTTCTAGAAGGTCATCTAGGACCTAAGTAAACTTAACATGTGAAGAAGTCCCCCTACTAGGAATTAGCTAGGTACAAGACCTTATTCAAACCAACAAAAGGGAGGATCATTTCATTGTGAATAGATCATCAGTTAGCCAACAAGCAATTAATCATTCAAGCATTTACTCATCAATCCATCAAAAAATATCAATCAACAAAGATCAATCAAGAAAACAAAAATAAATATATTAATACATCAAGCAACTAGTCTTGAATTTGAGGAAGTTCTTGTAAATAGGGAGGATGAAAACCCTTCCAAGTTCACGAGAGATTAAGGACAAAAATCGTTATTTCTCTTATCAATTTTGGATGAAAACCCAAATATTATTTAAGGAGGAAAATAACCATCCAAGGTAGACTAAGAGTTTTAAGGACAAAAACCCTTGAATACTCTTGGCAAGTTAAGGATGAAAACCCTTTATATTGCCACTACTAAGTTAGGGATGAAAACCTCTGATTTAGTATATTTGAAAGCATTTGCAAAGATTTAAAGATATGATTGATTTTTTATAATTATGCTATGGCATATTGATCTAAATATTATAACTAGCAATCACACCTTGTGCAATGGGTACATTGAAGAGGTGTGGAGGGTCAATTAGGAAAAAATTGGTCTATTTTTTGCATACATTTATGTAGTGCATGAGTTCAATTGGTAGTAATTTTATAAAATGATGTTTTTTGTGCAGCAAAGGTCTCAATGGAGAAGTGATAGCTTCAAAGCATTTATTAGTTTGCTTAAAATGATCCAAAATATGACTGAAAAAAAAAAAAAAAAAAAAAACTTCTAGATCATGAAGATAATCACCAACAGTATCATATTATGTTTGCAATAAGGAGAGAGGGGGAGAGAGAAAGAGAGAGAGGGGGGATGAGAGAGAGAGAGAGAAGAGATGGGTAAGTAAATGGAGATGGAAATGGAGAAGGAGAAGAAAACATGGGGAGAAGGGGAGGGAGAGCAAAAAAAAGAGAGGGATAGATAGATATAGAAGAAATAAATATATAGAGAGGGAGAGATACAAAGATAAAGATAAAGATAGAAGTGATATATAGAGAGAGGTATATAGATGGAGAGATAATAGTATAGAGATAGAGGTAGAAATGGAAGAAGAAATATGGAGAGATCGAGATGGAGAGGCAAAGAGAGATGGATATAAAGGTCTAGGAAGAGGGGGAGGGAGGGAGATGGATGGATGGATAGACAAAGTGAGACATGTCTAGAGATAGGGGAGAGAGGAAGATAGGGGTAGATATGAAGATAGAGCAAGAGGAAGAGGGAAACAAATGGATAGAGAGACAGAGGTAGGGGGACAAATAAATATGGAGAGATAGGGAGAGATATAGAGGAAGAGATGGACATATATAGAGGGAGACAGAGACGAAGACGGGGAGATATATATATATATATGGTGAGATAGGACTAATAGAGAGAGATATAAGGTGATATAGAGAGATGGGGGGAAGACAAAGATAGAGAGAGACAAACATAGATAAGTAGAGATAGAACTGATGCAGATAAAGGGAGATAGAAAGAGGGAGATAGATATATATGGGAAGAAAAGGGAGAGAGACAGATAGATAAAGACAAGTAATACAAAGAGAGAGGAGACAAATTAGAGGAGGAGAGATAGAGAGAGAGAGATGAAATGCAGGGGAAATAGGGCGTGTGTGTGTGTGTGTGTGTGTGTGTGGGAGTGAGTGAGGAGGAGAGAGAGAGAGAGAGAGAGAGAGAGAGAGAGAGAGAGAGAGAGAGATAGACAGACAGACAGAAAGAAAGAAATCTATAGACAAATAGATAGATAGATAGATAGATAGATAGATAGATAGATAGATAGATAGATAGATAGATAGGGAGAATTAGGACTTTGTTTGTATGAGAGTGAGAGAGATATGAAGATATAGATAAAGAGGGGGATATAGATAGATCGAGAGGGAGGGAGGAGGGAGAGAAATAGAGAGAGGATGGAGGTGAAGTAGAGATATATAGAAAGAGGAAGTGATAGGGAAAAGAGGAAGCAGAGTGAGACAGGATGAAAGAGGGGAGATTATTGAGAGATAGTGGAAGATAGAGGAGAGAGAGAGGAGAGAGGATTTTATGACGTTATTTCTACATCTTGGCCAAATTTCAATGTATCGTGTAATTAAGGGCACATAATATGTTCCAACAAAGGTATCAACGGGAGAAGGATAACTTCAAATAAACTATGCATCCAATTACAAGGATCAAAACATGACCGAAACAAAACTCAATTAGGAAGATAAATCAAACTCCATTGGATAATAGGCTCATGCTATGTTTGGAATAGGGAGAGAGGTGGAGAAAGGGAGTGTAAGGGAAAATCAGTGGAGCATCTCATAAAAACTCCATGTAGTAGTGCCTTCGGTAACTTTCATTTTGATTAGGTTGCCTCAAATACACGTACTACTATGTCCTAAATTGGAAACACACACAGTTATTTCCCACATTGATCCTTCTGAGAGAATCACATGTAAACTCAATAGCAAGCATTGATAGATTCTAGAAACATAATCCACATAGATGAAAGATAAGACAAAAGTCAGAACACAAAGATTTACGTGGGAAAAATCCTCTCGGATAAAAATCCCCACACTCCAAAGATCATGCCATTGTATTATTCAGCAACAAAATAGTTACAATACAAATTCAGGCTCATAGCCTCTTCAAAGATTACATCTTGTTCATTCTGAATACAACTGGTAGCATCAGATCAACCCATCAGACTATACAACCTTCACACTATTACAATACCCTTATAGTATACAGTGCAGATTAACACGAGAGAGATCTATCATGATCCATGATCAGAAGAGATTCCATCCTCATGGCCTCGACTTTTCGGCCAGCCACTCGGGCTTCTCTTTTACACTCTTTCTAGCTTTTGGCTCTCCAACTCCTTGGCTTATCGGCTCTTCTCTCTATGTACAGAACGTCCAATGCATACGTTTATACATTCGTTCATACTAGGCTCTGTGAATTAAGTTCGTTTCCAACTGTCGAATCACAACTCTAGCTCAATAATGTTAGATGTTTCCATTTCCTCGTGTTTTAGTTTTTCAACTTCCTCACAGAAATGGTTCAACAATGATTCACATTCTACTTTCTCAAATTGGTTCACATTGCACCACGTCGGACGCTCTTCACTTGGTCAACACTGATCAACTTGTGTCGCATGTCGGTGAGACACAAGAAGTGTCTCCCTGATGCCACATAGCCCATATTGTCTTTATCGCCAAGACATCCCATTGAGCACAACATGTCATCCCGAAGACCAAGCAGTCGCCAAGAGTCATACCGACATCAGGATTCCCATCGGCAAGACAATCGAGTTCGTTGAGAGTTCACATCGAGCCTCTCAAGTCATACCGAGCACCAAACAATCAATCGGAAAGAGTCATACCAACAACAAACTGCCTCATTGGTGAGATAATCACTCTTCGCCAAGACATCATATCGATACCTTCAAGTTACACCAAAGAGCTACCGTCGGCCAGACATTCCACATTCACCAGGAGATCATAGCGAGTTTCCAAAGTTACCCCGAAGTCTTCCAGCCATTGGCAAGACTTTTTTCTTTTGCCGTGACTACATACCGATCGCCTTACGTTACAGCAATGACCAAGTCACCAAAGGTCACACCGACAACAAACCCTTTTGTCGCTAAGACATCTTCTAGTTGCCAAGACTTCATGCCGATAGGAACAAGTCATTCTGATTTCTACATCGGCTAGACAGACCAAAGGTCATGCCGATATCGGCAAGACTTCCTATCATCGCCGAGAGGTCATAGCGAACAACCCATGTCAGCCCAAGTGTCACATACTATTAGAAAGACTTAGATCAGTTGCCAAGACTTCATATTGAAGTCTTTGAGTCACTGCGAAGACCCCAAGTGTTAGCCCAAAACCACAGTTCCCCAAGAGTCACACCGATGACCCCTAACATTGTCACTGAGACATCTCCACATCGGTAAGACATCTTACCATAGACTATGAGGTACGCCAAAGACACACGCAACATATTGTCGCCGAGACTTCAACACATTGCCCAGACATTACAACGAACAAATCTTTCGGCCAAGGGTCCTCCCGATACACGATAGAAAGGCCTGTTGGCCAGATTCTCCACGAGCGGTAAGAGGTCATGCCGAAAGCTTCTTGTCACAGCGATAGATTCCTTCAGTGAGATATAAACAAGGTCACATTGACCAGGCATTTCACAGAGTTCACAAACTTCCAGTCGGCCAGACCACCCAAATGTCACACCGACATTACTCCTCTAGAAGTTCCATCCTGTGAGATTGAGGCATATGATTCCAACATCGGTTCAATGTCCAAATCACTAGTTTGCATCATCTTCAAATTCCTCACGGTTTAGCCGCTATAGGTGTTTGAGAGTGAAGATTTATTAGAAAAATCAGTTCAATGTCCAATTTGGCCAAAATTGTAAACCAGTATTGTGGGATCACCCCTTGATATGTGTCACAATTCTGATTTTTGTGACACATATGCCTCAGTTGATTGTAAAAGGATTGCAAAAGAGAGACAACTTGAAGAGTATAGCTCTTCACATAGAGTGTCTAATGGTTCAAATGAATGTGTTGATGAGGTCTGCATCGACATTGAGGACTCCAAGCATGCTGCTTGTAGATATGATGAGTAGCAATAGGGTGGTAATTTTTGGCTTTTCATGTCCCTTGTGCCCTTGAGCTTAAAATTTTTCAATTTGACTTGTCTGAGGATGAGTTTTTCTTGCATGTCAGCATGATGAGATGACATATTTTTCTTTTCCATGTGAATTGGAGGAATTTTATTTTTCCCTTGATTCATATGAGAGGGTCAATAGATATGAAGATACAATGGTTTCATATGGTGTTGATTAGTGTTATTAGTTTTTGGCACTTAATATAGAATCACAAAATGCAATGGGTAGCAGTGAGGTGGCCTATATCATGTGGTTACCATGTAACAAAAAGGAAAAACATGGAGCAAGTTCTCAATTGTTCAAAGGTAATTACATATTTGTTTTTGTAGGAAAGAGGCTACTTGTGCTACTATGGTGTGATAGAAATAATTATTAGTTGAAGGAGATCAAATCTTTTTAATAAATTAGTGTTTGACATGGGTAAATGTTGACTTCCTATTTTCATTTGGTGGCCTAGGGCTATCAAATGAAGTATTTTTGTTGAGTTGACTCTGCTGTCCAATGGTCAACATGTTCTGCTTCTCTAGAAATCTGAATTCTCACTTTGTTCCTTCTAAACAGATGTCCCCAACTAGAGCCACTGGTTGAGCTTACAAAATCCATGGCTAATTTTTAATTTTCGGTGACCCTTGAGCCTTTGAAAATTCCTCAGTTGTGTCTGATTAGGGTTCAAAATTTCATATAGGGCTTAAACCCTCCTAAAACCCTAATTGTTCCATGTGTGCACTTTTTTTCTATCTACTCATTGACCTATTTTGCTTGGTTCCTGGTTGACCAAGTCATAACTTATGTTTAGGCAGTCGTGTGTTCACAAACCCTTTACTTTATATTTTGGTCATGACCTCATTTTAATATTTAATCTTATGTCCCTAGGTTGAAAAATGTTGCCCAAGTCTTATTTACCTAGGAATGGTCACCCTTTTAAGTTGATTACCATTTTGCACATGAAGATTGAATTTTTAACATGGTGGTAGTTGGATCTACATGATTTGATCATGACCATTCCCCGCTCCCCCTATGGGTTTTAATATTCATTAAAATTTTCCAATGGGCTAGCAGGCAGGTGCCATGTGTCTTACTAGCCAATGGGGTCCATTATCATGTGAAGGAAATGAACATTAAGTCTTGTGAGATCAAAAATTGAGATGAGGTGGTTCAATTCAATCTTGACCATTCATTGCTAGCTCGTGGGGAACACACAAGCATCTCCTATCTTTTAGAAGGTTAGCGGGGAGGCGATGTGTGGTGTGGTGGGAACCGATGGGAAGGTGAATGAGGTGGTGGACAGTGACATGTAGCCATGTGGCACTACATGATTGCTAGATGGGCCAACTCACATTGTTGTTGTGAGTTACACTATGATGACATATGGATGATAGGTGGCGGTAGCCAGCCAACCCACTTGGATTTTGTGGGCCTATGTTCTTTGCTAGCGATACAATAGGGGACAACCCATATTCAAGGGGGGTGATAAAAAAATATGTTTTAAACCTTCATTGGGGGTTTGATCTTGTCCCTTCATTTTACATCTGATGGTCATAATTCAAAGTGTAATGGATAGCTACCTCATTTCATGGATAAAGATAGAGCAGTAAATGGTGTATCTACATTTCAGCTACTAGATCAAATTTAGAATGACTCCATATTGAAATTCTATGCTTCTCCCAGGCCAAATTGATTGTTGAATGGTATCATTTATTCCTTTATGTGTTGTAGAGGTCAGGTTCCTTTTGTTAGGGCATAGTTTCTTGAATTTGGTTGTGGAATGCCTAAGTGCTTTATTTGCATTCATCATGAACACCATGTTGGGGTGTGCTCAAGATGTCAGGGGTCTTTATGGGTGGTTGTTGCTTTGTTTTTGGGGGGATTTTTAGATGTTTGTAATTAGATCAAATTTAATCCTTGAGTTATAGTTAGGGTTTGAATTAAAATTGGAGTTATGCCTACACTACAAAGGAAAATTTTGTTGTTTTGTTTTGGGTTTGGACTTCTCTCCAACCTAAGGGGTTTGGTGTAGTTTTTCCCTTCCCCAATTTTGTTTTCTAGTGTTCTGTAAGCCTTTGATTGAGTCAAGTTGAATAGGGTAAGTCCTTATGAAATAGATAGGGAATGCTTTAAGCTATGCTTTGTAACAACAGATGATTGTAGGGTGATCCCATAATAGTGGTTTACAATTTTTGGCCAAACTGGACCTAATATAATTTCTTTTAACTAAATCTTCACTTTTGAGCCCTATAAGCTGACTAAACCGTGAAGAAATTTGAAGATGATGCAAACTAGAGTTCATGAAATTTTCTATAGATTCTAAATATATTTTTTTCAAAATTTTTTGGAATTAGATTGCACTTCTTTTCCATCTCCCTCAAAAACTTTTTTTCAGAAAACAACATTTTTAAAAAGTGGCAGCTCACCATATAATGCATAACTTTTTTTTCCATGAAGGATAAAATTCTAATTCTTTCAATTTAGATTTGTAACTCTGATATCTAGTGCTTCCACTTGGTTAGATTTTTTTATTTAATATTTTTTTCTTTAATCAAGTTTGAAGTCAAACCAATTACAATTCAGACATAGGCGATTGTATAGCGTAACTTTTTTTGTATGTATCAAAATTTAATTTTTATTTTTTTGTTGGATCAAGGACTTAAATATCTATGCACTCATATTTTTCAATTTTTTTTTTTTGATAATCTGTTATTTTTCCACATGTGCAAAACAAAGAGCTTGATTTTTAGGTGAAAAACCTACATTCATAAAGAAATAAAAAATAAATATAATAATCAAATTAAATTTTATTAAAATTATACTTTTTGGAAGCTTACTACATACTTACAAAAATAAAAGTTAAATGAATTCATTTGATCCCCAAAAGGTAAATCAAAAGTGGTTTTTTATCAACATTTTGATAGGTGTAAAGGAGACTCATTATAGGTATGGTTTAAAACTAGCAGGGTTCTATCCAAGGGGCTTGGTCTAAGGTGGTTTGATCAAACCCTCTTCAATTGGAATCCTTTAAATGGAATTTTCAAGGCTTAAATCATTATATTTTCTAAAAATATGTGATTTTAGCAAAAAATTAGGATCTCCCAGAAATTGTAAACCACTATTGTGGTAGCACCTATAATACATTATATTTTGTGTCAAATATAAATGTCAATCTATCATGTTCTCCAAATATTGTACATATTATATTTTGAATCAAAGTAATCAAGGGTTATTTTGGTGCTTCAAGCACATTTGTTTTTTGAATTATTTCTATGCTTGTCTATCATTTGAGTGGTGTAATTGCTTGCATAGAGATAGTGGAGGTATTGTTTCTACAATTTGGATTAATAAGTAGTGTGATGGTGTTTTCCTTTTGTTGGTTTCTTGGTGTAAGGTAGTAGGATTATGAGAAGCCATGGTTAGTTTGTTGTAGGAGTTTATTTCATTCCTAGCTTTATATGTATTAAGCATTGGTTAAGGAGATTCACAAAGTTTAAAGCTAGGACATAATAAAAATCTTTAAATAAAAAACATTTCCCTGCTTTCCTAGTTTAGATTTGTTTTCATGTTTCATGTTTTTCCTTTCCACACTATTAGAAGTCACTGATAACATAGAAGGTTGCATATATTATTTAGCCCATCAAAGGCCTTCCACCATTGTAGTGTGATTATTTTCTTACATATAGGGATACCCACCTTGGTTCTGTAGAGCCTAAAGTATAGAGGAGAAGCTTTCCAATCATCTCTTGTTTGTTGGCCACTAACCTAGGGTCTCTAAGCATAAGTAGTAGCTACCCTTTAGAAGAAACTATACCATCAATTGGAAACACCAAAAAAAAAATTTATTTACATCATCACACTAATTTTAGGGCCCTATAAATAATTGAGCTTAATTAGGCCTTAATAATACCTATAATTCATTTACAAGCCCATTAAATTATATTTTCTAAAGGGGAAACCTGACAGTAATTAATGCCTAAACATAACACTTTATATTGAGCAATGTGTGTTCCAGGATTAGGGACATGGGATCCATTCACCCATGGGTGAATGGGTCCTCCATAAGCCCTTGGACCTAAATTTAAATTATAATTTTTGTAGTATTTTAATGTTTCCAAATGCATAATTCAATGTCGGCTTGTGATAATTGAATTTTGAGAAATTAAGGATACATACCTATAAATACGAGGTTATTTTCTAAGTTTCAACTAGCAATTTTGATTAGAGTTTTTATGCAAACAATCCAAGAGAAAATTTTATGATCAAGAGCATTCAAAGGAAAATTTATCAAAGTTTTATTGTAGCAACCGAGATCCATTCATCATGTCAAATTCTTCTTGCATCATGCATGTTTTTATAGCTAATATTGTGATGTAGGTTTCATGATCCAATCAAGCATTCAAAGCACTATTTCAAGCAAGATTAAAAGTTCAAGATCTACATCCATTGAAGCCATTTCATGCAATTTACAGAAATCCATTATCAAGGTTTATTCAAGGGTTTGTTGAATGGTAACATAGCATTGTTCATTGTTCATTCCCTCTTTCATGCTTTTATTCATTTCAAGGTTTGATTACCAAAACAGGGTTTGACCAAGCCAAACCCCCATTCACCAAAAACTAAAAAAAAATCCCTCTTATGTTGTGTTTGCATATTAAGGTGGAAGAAAGATTGAATACATCTTGAAGATCAAATTTGGAGAAGTTGACAAAGTTGCAAAAGTTGTCATAATTGTTGTCATCTCATGAAAACTCACCTACAAAAGTTATTTTTGGCTTTTTGAAATTGCCACTTGGACAAATTGGAAGCTTCAGATCTGTAGCAAAGGCTCCCAATTTTTTTAGAAAAACCCTAATAGTGGACCCATTCACCCTTAGGCGAATGAGTCCCAAATCAGTTTTAGAAACTCACTTTTGGTGATAGGTAAACACATTTCTACCAGGTTCTTTGATCTGCAATTTGATTATGGTTCTATCAATATTGAGTTTAATCTTGCTATTTCAAGTTTTATATTTCATTTTGGTGTTGATTTTCTATTTTTAGTTCTTCTCCCCAAAGTGTTGTTTGACTTGGACCCCCATCTTGACACAAAAAGGTAAATCTAAAGATTCTCACAAAGATTTGATTCACCTAAAGGGTTAATCAATTATTTGTTGGGATCTCATTTCCTAATGAATTGTGAAAGATAGGTCCATCAAACCCCATTTTCCTTCATTCCCATATTTGGGGTTACACTCACACACACCCTATTTTTCTTCATTTCATTTTGGTGAACCCAACGCTTGATCATTACATTTTTTTATTTTGGAGTCCATTTCAGCCCTAGATCTAGGATTTACATTCATTTGCATTGCATTTCACTAAATTGAATCTCATTTAGGGTTGCTTAAATTGCATCACTTTGCATCTCACTGAGGATTTTAGGTTTGCATTTTTGCATTCTTTAAAATATAGAAAATATAAAAAAATTAGTCATTTTGCAAAGCATTTACATAACATTGCATGATCAAAAAATTAAAACACAAAATTGAATCAAAATTGCATTTCAAATTAGGTATCCAAGTTGGTCATTTGGCATCATTTTGCATTTCTATTTAAGCCTAATTTTACAAAAATCTAAAACTGCAACCACTTGTCTCAGTCCAAAATCTGAAAACCATTAAAATAACCTCATAATTCTGTAAATTCATTTTTAAAAACCTTGACATAGGATCCATTCACCTAGGAGTGAATGAGTCCTTGATTAAGGATTTTTCTAAAATTTTGAGCATCAAAAACACTATTTTTGCATTATATTTTGCTATTTTTTGTTTGTTGTTTCAGTTTGCAAAATTTCCATTATCTCAAATTATTTATATTAAGCTTAATTTTTCAAATCCAGTGCATTGTTTGAATTTAAAATTACATTTAAAAGATATCATTTTATGGTTTTTACATAGCATAATCAAAAAATTATCTTGTTTAGAAACTGAAAATTGCTTTTACATATTTCAATTGCACTTTTCATTCTAGGGTACTTGATTGCATTCTACCTATTATCCATTTTGGTTGCACCTTAGGTTTTTGAAACTTGTATCAGCTTCACAACTTGGTGTCCTATTAGCAATACTATCATGAGACATAGTTTGAGACTTATGTCATCCTACAATACATGATTCACCATGGATCTTGGGTTTTCTAACTCTTTCACTCATAGTGTTGATACTAGTCAACCTCCTATGGATCATAGTTTTTATACCACATTTCTCATGAACTCTCTAGTTACAACTAATGTGAATGATGTTTAAACAATGGTTTCTAATGTCCCTCAAGAAAACATAAGAAAGATAGATGAAGAATTAGAACATTTGCAAAACTTTGTGAGATCCACACATGTTATTGGTAATGCCATTCATGGCATAGGGAACATAAGAAAGATGCTTAAACATGAACAAGGAATATATTTTATATGTATCCTAAACTATATCATTAAATAAAAAAATTCCTCTCTCAAACTAGCTTTCAATACTTTCCCCACTTATGGGAGAGATTCAATAAAAGAAAACACAATTATTGATAACATTACTATTCCTAATATATCCCTTCCTAAAAAAGGAAAGGCCTTGATGTTAGAAGATTCAATTATTGATAATAATCACAATCATAATAATATTGATAGGAAAGGTGTTTTATTTCATGAGATCATTTCAATATACCAATTAATGCCTCATAAGGATCATAGGGCTACCTTACATCCTCCACCCACAATATAACCAATTGTCAAACCAAAGAAGAAAGTGCATAAGTGTTAAAAATACAAGGAACAAAAGAAGCATGATCCTATCACATACCTAGATGGCCTATTAAAGATATCCAAGAATGAGAACTATTTTTACACTCTTTTACATTAGGGATTAATTGAATTACCTCTTAAAACTAAACAATTAACACCAGAACAAAGTGATAAAAATGGACCATATTGTGTCTATCACAGACTATTTGCACACCACATTGATAATTGTCATGGTTTAGAAAAATTATTGAAGTTTGGACCTCCTAAGAATCAAACTTGACTAAATGCATTAAATTTTCCCCTTGCTATGTAATAGTTGTAGGATCATAGCATACTCACTATTGCATGTTATACATTAATTACAAATCATTTTCTATATTGCAAGGAGCTCATTCTCATCACTCATCTCAGCTCATACTTATCTTGCACTTAGTGGGGATAAGGGTTTAGATAACCTTGTCCAAGTACAACACTTGATGTTGTCCCTTTGGCTAGTTATCCACCTTCTACATATACTGAACAAGATTGGGATGTAGATGACCTGCTGTAGGTTGACATGCATGTGCTAACTATTCTTTTTCTTTGTTTTCTTTTCTTGTTCTTTGTGTGATTGCATGTACATAATGTGATCCCCGTACTATTCTGCTTGATATGTCTTCATGTACATTCCTCTATATTTGTACCTATATTATTCTATATGTTGTAAACCTTTTTTTCTTTTTGCTTGTCTGTGTTTTCCTTTTGGGGATGATGCAAGGCATCAAGACATTTAGGTCTCTTCTATTTTGACCCAAAAGATTTTCTTTTTTTTCTCTCTCTATGTGTCATTATTCTAGTTCTATGAGTATTTGGGGAATGATGGCATTTTTGAGCTCTATAATATCATTGTAGCAAAGGCATACTAACCCTAAATCAGTGGATCCCTTATGTGTTTGGGATTTCATTTTTAGGGAAACCCCTCTTCATGAAATAACTTCATTTGGGAACATATGCTTGACATATGGCTTTCCAAATAAGTTATCATGTCTTGTTTAGTGTTTATCATTTTCTATTTTAAAGTAATTACTCATAGCATGGTGCTAGCAATTTATTTAAAGTGGGGGCATACATTGGCATTCTTGATCAGTTAGAAATTTTGACTATATCTTTATGTTTCATTGAATGATCTTCTTACTTTCTGCATTTTGTCCTCTTCTTGATGGTATCATTAGGTTTGATGTCCTTCAAGAGTGTGACCTTTCTTGACATATGACTTTCCTCTTAGTGGTGATGCCATGCAGTGCATTCCCTAAGTTGTGAATCTTTTATCCTAGAATTGTTCTCTTTTGGAGACATTAGGCATGATGTTCCACAAGTTGAGACCTTACATGTGAGGCCTCACTATTTTTTGAGCATTTCTTTCATATTTTTATAGTGGAGGTTGTTTAATAAAATATTAGGATTATCATATTGAGTTGTGTAACCTTGATTCTTATACCATGATTTGATGTGCTTAACCATTTATGTGACATGGTTTCAATCAGTGTGTGTGTGTTATTTGAGTTCTTTTATACTTTTAGTTATTATTTAACTATGTATGAAGAGGTACATACAAAATGATGTTATATGCATGGGAACTGGCACAATATCACACTTACTAATATAGGCTATTGTGGATGTTCATTTAGGGATATGGATAATGCATTTTGGATTCATGAACATCTATTTCATATAAGGTACTATTTCAATATTTCAAAATCTACAATAAAGTGTTTAATGATGATAATATTAGTAATATTCTTAATATGTAATTTTACACTATCTATACTTAAAGTATGGCATTAACGTGGTTATTTGAGAGGGATATTAGCAATAATAGAATTATTAATTAATATTAATAATAGTATTATTAACTAATATTAATATTGGTATTATTAATATGGGTATTAATATTTGTGTTAATAATGATATCAAATAATAGTACCAACAACATCGTTAACTTTAATATAGAATATTAATGTAAATATAAAATAAGGACAGTAGTATAGCAATAATAAAAGTGATGTTAATGATCCTAATAGTTTGTAATTATGATAGGTGATGTAACATTAATAATATAAGTGAATATGGGTAGTAATATTAGAAAATATATTAACATAAATTATTATTATCACTTGAAAATTTAACTATAATAACATAAATAACAAGGCCGTGATGCTACAAAGTTCTTTCCAAATATTGGCAGAATAATTTTGTTTTTTGACTTGTAAACTAATCAAGAACAACATCAAATTTAGATAAGGTATACGATCATTAGTTTGTAGAAATAGAGAAATGAACATTTAAGAAAAATTTGAGGCCCAATTTGTTTCCAAAAGTCTCAGTGATGCATTTGAGAAAACCAATGTTTGAAAAGGGAAAATATCACAATAACATCATTGACAACACTCTTTCATATTAGAGATTAATAATCATCTTTTAATACATTCTTGTAATACTGAAGATTGTAGAATTTCTAATAGAGCTATTGTGTTAAATAACTTATTCCACATAGGTTATAAGAAGAGGAGCCATATAGAATTTATAAAAAGTAAAATCTATAGCCTTAAAATTTTGAAGTGAACAAAATTAAAATGTACACATGGTAGCCAAAGATGCCATCATAAATTCCATACAAATTATAATTTTTTTGAATTGGTCTTCAATTAAATCACAATAACATCATTGACAATAATCTTTCATATTAGAGATTAACAATCATCTTTTAATACATTCTTGTAATATTGAATATTGTTGAATGCCTAATAGAGTTGTTGAATTAAATAACATATTCCACATAGATTAATGGGAAGAGGAGCCATATAGAATTTATAAAAAGCTAAACCTATAGCCTTAAAATTTTAGTAAACAAAATTAAAATGTGCACATGGCAACCAAAGATGTCATCATAAATTCCATGCAAATAAGGCATTTTAAGAATTAGTCTCTGATGATAAACAATCAAAGAGAAATTGATAGTATGAATTGTGTAAAAAAACAATAATCTAGACGGTTCAGAAATACTGAGCAAAAAAGTAACAAATTAGCCACAAAATTATCTCAAGACCCAAAGAAGGATAATAAAAAATATAGTTTAAAAGAAAATTATTGACAAGTTCAGTACAATCATTCTTTGTACTCAACTAAGAACTATCAACCTAGCAAAACAAACAGAACTTAATTTTGCAAATGGCTACAAAATCATCCCAATATAGTCTGATTTATGAGCATGATAACATTTAAGTTGTGGTGACTATTTAGGAAGTAATTTGCTTCATATCAATGGTGAGAGTCCTTCCAAATGTGTGGGTGTGGATTGTGTATGGTATGGTACAAATTTTATTTTAAGAATCTTTAAGCTTAAACATAATGCAAAACTTAAGCCAGAAAAGTAGTGAATTTGATAAAAACTCTAAACATCAAAAAAAAAGAAGGGAATTTTGAAATAAAAGTTATAGGACAACATCCAAAGTGCTAGGCAAACTAATTGAGAATTCAATTTACAGAAGATTCATTCAGAGCTATTTCTTGGTACAAGAAAAGGATGCTTGTTTATGTTATTAAACAACAATCATAAGATTTTGTTGATCCTCACAATAAACTGATTCATCCATGCAACATATTGCCTCTTCAATTATATCATATTCAATGTATGCATCTTTCACTAATTACACTCCATGGTTGGTTTCAAACTGTTCAGAGTGTGTCAAGCTATCAATTTTTTTCCATTTTAAAGTGTGAATATAAACCTCTTGCCACTGAGTATGAAAAAGCATTTAGCTTCTTATTAATGACAAGCACCGATTTCATATACGCCATTGACTATGTCCTCCCAAGCAAAATAAACATAAAACTCTTAAAGAATAGTTATAATTTTCCCTATTTCCCAACCTCTCCATGTGGGCTAAAAATATTTGCTCTATAGGGGTGGGTACCCAAATGTTGCTAAAATAATAATACAGTATATCAGACTAAGGTAGAACTGACATCGCTCAAATAGGGTAGAACCAACATCTCTCAAACAGTGTAACCTCGTTGAATTATTTCAATATCCAATCCCTTCAACTTTATAATAGACTCAATATGCCCTCTTAGAGTATGTAGTTCTCTTAGCCTGTAAATATCAAGATCGAATAACAAATATTAGAATACAAAAGTTTTCATAATGTGAAGAATAATGATCGACAAAAAGAACAAAAAGGTTGTGATCTGAAGATCTAACCCTGCAAAGTAGGCACTTCTTTTTTGCTCTTCAACCATCTGATTTTGGTCTGTCAATTTGTTCCTGTCGCCAAACATCTTAGTATCTAGAGGCTGTAATCCATGCAAAGTCCTTTGAGGATGGGCCCATTTTATTTCTCTGGCTTCTCTGCCAAAA
Organism: Sequoia sempervirens; assembly: GCA_007258455.2. Lineage (NCBI taxonomy): Eukaryota > Viridiplantae > Streptophyta > Pinopsida > Cupressales > Cupressaceae > Sequoia > Sequoia sempervirens. Next base: position 327,160,355 of record VDFB02000003.1, read on the forward strand.
TTCTTTTGGGTGGTGAAGCCAATCTGAAATATACAAAATCATGAACAAATTAATTTTGCAGAGGCAACCATGTGTCTTGATTGCAGCAAAACAAATAACATATGGGTTTGATTATAATTTTAATTCACATACTCTTTTATCAATAAGCAAATAGGAATTTATATTTACTGGAAAGAAATCCGTCTTGAAGGCTACCCAAAAAAAATATGACAATCATCATTAAAAACTGTATGAGACATTATGGGCCATATTCCTTTAGTATTATCAAGCCATACTTTTAGTGATGTGTTGCAACTATCACGTAATCTTATAAATGATTATTTCCTTCTAATTCTCAAACCTAGATAGGTCTGCTATCTGCTATCATCTACTAGTTTGTAGTAGCGGTCAAAGTGTCAATCATGCTAAAGTATTCTTAAAAAAATAGAATACAATAAAATAAAACTATGTTATTAATTAGAATTACTACACATAGATATTTGAATATTAAATTATTGATTAACAATAACTGCATTTGAATATGAACTTCAAATTATATAAATATATTATTGTTAATCAAGCACTAGTATGAAGATCAATATTTTTTTGGCCAAAATTTAAATAAAGAATTAAAAAGCATATGAATGAAAAACTATAATATTTTACAGGTCTACAAATACAAGTGCATATTACAAGGATGCAACTATGTTATATTATAAAAATAATAAAAAACTCAGGTCTCCTATTGACTAGTTATATTAGTACAAACTAGCATGAGATAGAGTTTTCAATAACCCAATACAAAATTTAAATCTAGTCATATCAGTTTGTAGTTCTTTTCTTGTTCATTTCCTTAAAGCTGCCTCTTCCCACACTTATTGTGATGGTTAAGTAGAATTCTATTACGTTTTGTCTCACCTAGGGAAATATGACCTGTTGTGTTGGATGCATATAATTATTAAAAGTATTTACAATTAATTTCCTCGCAAGTTTATAATCTTCTGGTTCTTGGAACAGAGTTTAAGTCTAAACCTGAAATCACACTGTCAAGACACACTCAAAATTTTGTTTTCAACTTAAAATCGTGTATAGAGGTGAACTCACACAAATGAACCTAAATGACAAATACATCTCTAAATCAGCCCAGTCCTAGCAATAATAAGAATATGAATCTTCATAAATCTGGGCACTACCACTGCTCTGCATGTGCACATCAATCTCATTTGCAATAATTGTTTAGCATTGACATTAAATAAGAACTAAAATCTACATACCCGACTGGTTTCCAAGCTCTTTTTATTCCTGTCATGGCTTTATATATTCTAATTATGCTCTCAAATTTCGAAGATGAAGATGGAATTCAAGTAAAACCTTTGCAACTATAAGAACTGAATTTGATTATTAAATTTAGCTATTTTGAAAAGGAGTGTATGATGGAGTCCAATGTTAGTTGATTTGTTTTGGCTTGATTTGTTTTGGCTTGCTTACAATTCTTTCCAGCAAATTACATTGGCAAAGGTAAGGTCCGATAACATAACATTTTCTGGTATTCTATAGTCTAAACGAAGGTATACAATTATCAAACCTAAGGGACATTAGTGGTTTGTCAATTAATATACTTGAGTTTCTTTTTTTTAAATACATGCATACAAAATGTGGCATCATACATAAAGCATTGTGATCAGATTGCATACCTGAATATTGATTTTAGGCTAAGTTGGAAATCTAACCTAAACGATTTGATCTTTCTCTATCTTTCTCCCCTCTATTCTCTACCCTTTCCTTTTCCGACAAATTTTACAGGCATCTTCTTAATGGGAGCTACTTCAGCTTCACATACTTGAGATTAATGCTTGCGATTCTTCTCAAATATCATAATCAAATTATCCCTTGTTGTAGAAATGGTGCCTCAACTACCAAGCTTTGAAAATAGGTTCTACTTTTTTTCCTAAAATTCTTCAAATGTAGCCCTAATATCTCGTGGTCTTGGGCCTTCCATGAGTTCCATGATACCTTTTCTGCATCAAGATTCAAGCAATGTGCCAAGATAAGCAGATAGGTGGTAATAGCGGTCATTTGAAGCGAGCATCCAAATGAAACAAAAGCCAACAAAATTGAACATGGTTATTATTAATGATGTGATGACAGAATAGCTGAGGACCTACACACAGTCAAACTATTTCATCTATTTACCAACAATATCAAGCTTCATAAGTTCAGATTAATGGCAAATAAAATAAACTGTCATGAAAGAAG
>VDFB02000003.1:327162689-327241817 GCA_007258455.2 Sequoia sempervirens
AATGGTGAACAAAGTTGCTATAAGAAAGAATTAGATGAGACATGAGACAACTTCTAAAAGAACATAATATTTATTTTCCTTCTAAGTCTACTATTTCACCTTCTTCTTCTTCACAATATTCATCTTCTACACACACAGGTACTCACAAGAAATGCTCATGGGAGTGATAAGGTGGAGGATCATAAGATGAAAGGTCGTTCTCTTTTTGTAACATATGTTGAACAATATAGAGATTGGATTCTTTTCATATATCATGACACCTAGTAGGTTTTCATCCTTGAGGCATACTTTAATCATGAAGATCTTGATGGCTAATGGTGTTTATTTGGATGTATTTTGTAAAGGAGTTAGTGACGTTTCAAATGGTAGTTTTTGTGATGTTCTTTGCATTCCTAATATTTGGCATAATCTTCTTTCAATATATCAAATAATATGTATTGGTGAATTCATTGAGTTCACTCCTAATTCAATTTTCATTCATGATTTGAATACTAGACAACTTGTTGTAGTGGGTAGCATTGACCATGATAGCAATCTCTACACCTTTTCTCATGTAATTCCTTATGACCACTCTCCTAGATAATGTGTGGGAACTTTTTTAGATGATGGTTTTGGTTGTTTTCTTAACCTCATTGTTCATCAACCATTTGTTGAGGTTTTAGCATCTCCCGCTTCTTTAAATTTGAGTGTTGACTTGGTTTCTAGGACTTCTGATGAGAATGATACATTTTATTTCCCAAATTTTCCTTCTCAAGATGGTTTCATGATAGGTATATCATATTTTGTTTGTCATTCTTCTTCTGCAAATTTGGAGAACATTTTTGAGGGGGTCACTCTCCTCTTGGATATTACATCTTTGGAGGTTTCTCTTGATTTTCCATATTATTTGTATTCTTCCTTGATTGGGTTCACACCTAATTTTGTTGAGACATATTCAAAGGAACTTGTTGCATCTTCAAAGATATCATTCTTTGAGGCTTCTTCCCTCCTTCTTTTTCATGGAGATGAGTTTTCTTCGACATCGGTCATTGGATTTCTTTCTTCCAAAGGGGAGACATGTTTTTCAACAGTGGATTATCTTTTGTCTTTAGAGTTTCTTCAGTATTTGTGGAGCTATTTCACTATGTGGAGGCTATGTGGTCTCTTTCTTTCCCTCTTATGGGGGTTATTTGTAATGTATATATGTGATGGATGTATTTGTGGGGTATCATATTATTCTTCATCTTTCATCACTTGATTGTATATTCTCTCTTTTGGAGAGGGGTTTTTTTACATGTGGTTTTTCTCTTTTTCTTTGTTTGTGAGAGATTGTATTTGTACATGGGTACCTAAAATGGCCTTGTTGTCAAGACCCATTGTTGCATCATTGCATCATTTTTATAATAAGTGCTTCTCCCTAAGTTGCACTTAAGGGGGGTGTTGGTGCAAATAGGTACATCTCTGATGCAGAAGCATCCAGTGGTGTAAGGGAAATTTTGCATCACCAAAAAAAAAACATGCATTGCATTTATATTTCCTTTGGTTATCTTTTTGTAGATGCTTTTGCATTTCTGAATACCCTTTTTGTCATTATGTAAATCCCCACTTTCAGTTTTGTTGTTATGCTTTCTCTAATCAACTACTATTTTTAGCAGCTTTTGGAATTTACTGCTATTTTTAGCAACTTTTGGGAATTGAAGGTGTTTTGGAATGAAAATTGAACGAACATTATATGGGAGGATTTGGAACAGAAAAATAAGAATATTGGTGAAAGAATCAGGCGAAGAGCATTCCCAGTTTGAAAGATATTGCAGTTTCAGTCTCCCAGAAAAGCACCTGAAAACCTTCTGGATTAGGTTTGAGGCACTAAATGGAAGTTATGGTTCCCGGAAGTTGGTACACTTTCAAAATGTGTTGATTTTCGAATGGTGTTTTAATCTTTCAATTTCAAATTGTAATTCTTGGTGCCAAACCACCAAAACTCATAACTTGAGTGTTTTTTTTGGCTCCAAAGGGTAAGGAGGCTATTTATGGGGGGATGTTTATGATTTTCATAGCTTTTTGGGGGGAAAAGAGTTCGCATGCTGTGAAAAGGGGAACTTTTGTAATTTCTGTAATTTTTGAAACTTTTGTAGCTTGCATGTATCTCAGAGCTTGAGGATTTGGGATCCTCTGCATATAGGATTTCCATTATTGAATAATAATAAATTTTGTTATTTGTGTGCATCATTTTTGTGTCTCGGGTTTGCTCCCTCACCAGGTGGTATCAGAGCAGGTTTTCTTGAGCGTGTGAACAGATTGTCGATTGTGAGGTAGTTCGCACCAGGACCGTGGTTGTGGGTTTGAGGTATTCAAGATACCTCTAAGAGTGATTCCTGGTAGGCGTGGTGGTGCCAGAGGTAGCCGAAATGCTAGTGGGAGAGATCCATTGGCGGTTGAGGGTTTCAGAGCCCTCCAGAGAAAAATTGATGCATTGCAGGAGCAGATGAGAAGAGGGTTAAACCCAGGAAGAAGAGAAAGTGAGGATGAAGAAGAGGTGGAAGATACATACGTAGAAGAGGAAGAAGAAGTAATTGATCAAGACCAAATGCGGCTAATTAGGGCCATTTCAAAGATCGAAAAAAGACCCAGAATAGAAGTCCCCAGTTATTCTGGAAGTCTGAACCCAGAAGAGTTGATCGACTGGATCAATGAGCTAGAAGAATATTTTGAGTATGAAGAATTAGAAGACCCAGATTGGGTTAAGTTTGCAAAAATGAAGCTAAAGGGCCATGCCAATATTTGGTGGAAAGAGGTCCAATTGGAGAGAAATTGAAGAGGAAAAGGAAAGATCATCAGTTGGGATCGCATAGTGGAGAAACTAAAGAAGCAATTCATACCAGTGGACTATGAGTTAGATCTACTGAAGAAATTGCAAGGGTTGAAGCAAGGAAGTAGATCTGTGAAAGAATACACAAAATATTTTCATAAGATGATCATTAGAATGGGACATGCAGTGGCTAACAAGGAGAAGTTATCCCATTATCTTAATGGGTTACGGTCAAGCATTCAAGAGAAGTTAAGCTTGGTCAGAATGACCACCATTGAGGACGCGTACCAGTTTTCCCTGAAAGTTGAAGAAAAGTTGAACAAAAGGTTTGATAACAAGCAAAAAGGAAGATGAGGTCAAAGCAGAAAGGGTGGTGGAAGATCTTCTGGAAGCTAAAATGAGGATGAGAATAAAAATGGAGATGTGGGTACTAGCCGAGGACAAAGGAGTGATAATTTCTACTACCCACGTGATCAAAATGGTGGTGATCAAAGAGGTAGAGGATGAGGTAGATCTGGACAAGGATCTGGAAGAGGTGGTTTTAGAGGAACTTGTTTCCAGTGTGGTGAAGAAGGGCATCGAGCCTATGAATTCCCACAACACCAAGAAAGGATAGAAAGAAGGCCAAAAGGTCATGGAAGGGTTGCACATGCAGATGAGGAGGTCCAATCTGAGCATTCAAATGATACTGAAAGAGGAGAAGCCCTAGTGGTGAGAAGAGCCCTGGTGACTAGAGAGAAGGAGCCAAAACAGAGGAAGAATATGTTTCGCACAAGGTGCAAATGTGAAGGAAAATGTTGTGATGTCATTATTGATAGTGGAAGTACCGATAACCTGATGTTAGAAGAGATGGTTGCAAAATTGAAGTTAAAGAGGGAAAGGCATCCACATCCGTATCGGATTGCCTAGCTGCAGAAAGATCACAAAGTTCTTGTCAATGAGCAATGTCTGGTGAAGTTTAAAATTGGGAGTTATCGTGATGAGGTACTCTATGACATCATCCCCATGGATGCATGTCACATGTTGTTGGGGAGGCCGTGGTAGTTCGACAAGCGAGCTATACATGATGGCCATGCAAACACCTATTCCCTAATGAAGGATGGAGTCCCCCATAAGCTAAAACCACTAAAGGAGGCTGACGAAAAGGTATGCAATAGTGCTAGGGTTTGTTATGTTAATGGAATGAAATTTTTAGAAGGAATCAAGCATGAGCGTTTGTGTTATGCATTGATTCCTAGAATGGATAAAAAGGATGGTGGGAATGTACCAGTAGAAGTTTTTGGGTTATTGGATGAGTTTCAGGAGATTGTTTCTGATAATGTACCTGAGGGTTTACCACCAGTGAGGAAGATCAGTCACCAAATTGACTTGATCCCTGGAGCTAGTTTGCCAAATAAGGCAACTCACAGAATGACTCCTATAGAAAATGAGGAGTTGAATAGACAAGTTCAGGAGTTGTTGAGAAAGGGTTTGATTCGAGAGAGTCTAAGCCCATGTGCAGTACCTGCAATACTAGCACTGAAGAAGGATTGGGAGTGGATAATGTCCACAGATTCTTGAGCCATAAACAAGATAACGATCAAGTACAGATTTCCCCTGCCAAGGATGGATGACCTGATGGATTGTTTGAGTGGAGTGCAATACTTCACAAAGATTGATCTGAAGAGTGGATATCACCAAATCTAGATTCATGAGGGAGATGAATGGAAGACCGCCTTCAAGACCAAAGAGGGTCTGTATGAGTGGTTAGTCATGCTCTTTGGGCTAACCAATGCACCGAGCACATTCATGTGGCTCATGAATGAGGTATTGAAAGAGTTTCTGGGAAATTTTGTTCTTGTGTATTTAGATGATATTTTGATATTCAGTAAGTCCTTGGGTGAGCATTTGGTGCATATTCATAAATTCTTTGAAAATTTGAGAGAAGAGAAATTGTTGATTTATCTGAAGAAGTGTAGTTTTGTGAGGAAGGAGCTAGTGTACTTGGGGTTTGTTGTTTCGGAAGGACTCAAGATGGATCCAGAGAAGGTGAAGGCTATTCTGGAATGGCCTACCCCAAGAACTGCTACTGAGGTGGGATCTTTCCATGGTCTAGCCATTTTTTACAAAAAATTTATTAGAAACTTCAATAGTATTTGTGCACCCTTGACTGAAGCAATGATAGGGGATATAAAAGAGTTCAAGTGGAGCACTGGAGCAGCAAAGAGTTTTGATTTATTGAAGCAGAAAGTGACAGAGCAGCCAGTTTTAGCCCTCCTAGATTCCAATAGGGTGTTTCAACTGGATTGTGATGCCATTGGTTGTGCCATTGGAGTAGTGTTGAACAAAGAAGGTAAGCACATTGCCTATTTCAGTGAAGAGTTAAATGATGCAAAGAGAAAGTACTTTGTATATGATCAAGAATTTTATGCAATAGTTCAAGCATTAAAGAAATGGAGACATTATCTATTGCCAAAGGAGTTTGTTTTTTTTACTAATCATCAAGCATTACAGTATCTGAATAGTCAAGGGAAATTGAATCAAAGGCATATGAAATGGGTAGAATTTTTGCAAAGCTATACCTTTTTTTTAAAGCATAGGAGTGGAAGGTCGAATAGGGTTGCAGATGCCTTAAGTATGAGGTAGAAATTGTTGAATGAGATGCAGATTGAAGTAGTTGGGTTCAATGAACTCAAGACATTGTACCCTGAGGATCCTGATTTTGCAAAACCTTGGAAAGCTTGCAAGGAGCCTATTACAATCGACATGACAAGGTGGTTGGATTTCATAATCGAGAATGTCATGTTGTTTAAAGGAAGCCAATTGTGTATTCCAAGGATTTCCATGAGGGAGAACCTAATAAAGGAGAAGCACAATGGAGGAATGGTAGGATATTTTGGTTGGGATAAGACTATTGCCATTATCAGTGAACATTATTATTGGTCGCAATTGTCACAGGATGTGAGGAAGTTTGTGCAGAGTTGCAGGGTGTGTCAGATGGCTAAGGGAGTGAGCCAGAATACAGGGTTGTATTAGCCCTTACATGTACTAGAGAGGCCTTGGGAATATATTAGTATGGATTTTGTTCTTGGTTTTCCAAGGATGCAGAGAGCGAACGATTCAGTGTTTGTGGTAGTTGACAGATTTTCAAAGATGACACATTTCATTCCATGCTAGAAAACCCATGATGCAGTCTACCTCGCTAACTTGTTCTTCAGAGAGGTGGTGAGGCTACATGGTATTCCAAAGATTATAGTCTCAGATCGTGATACCAAGTTTGTGGGATAATTTTGGAGGACCTTGTGGAAAAAGTTGAAGATAGAGTTGAAATTTAGTTCTACACACCATCCAAAAACTGGTGGGAAGACTGAGGTTGTGAATAGAAGTCTAGGTAACCTAATGAGATGCTTGGTAGGAGATAAACCTAAGGGATGGGACTTGATCTTACCCCAGGCAGAATTTCCTTACAACAATTCTATCAACAAAAGCACTGGTAGATCACCATTCCACATTGTGTATGGAATCAGTCCCAGGACCACTCCAGAATTGAGGAAGATGGACCAGGAGAAGAATACTAGTGCCGAAGCTGAAGACTTTGCAAAGCACATCAAGAATGTACATGAGGAGGTAAGAGAACATATCAATAAGATGAATATGTAGTATAAGGCTAAGGTAGATCAGAAGAGGAGAAATAAGGAGTGTTAGGTAGGTGATGAAGTGATGGTCCACTTAAGGAAGGAAAGGTTTCTAGTGGGAACCTATAACAAATTAAAAATGAAGAAATTTGGTCCCTGTAAAATTTTGAAGAGGTATGATTCAAGGAACGCATGAGGTAGAGTTGTCAGATGGAGTCAACATTTCCCCTGTATTCAACATTTCAGATTTGACAGAGTATTTTGAAGGCAGTGCAGAGGAAGTATCAGCAATGGAACAACATGGCATTCCAGCATCTACTTCAAAGAAGGAGGAGATTGAAGCAATCCTGGATAGCTGTGTGGGAAGGAGTACTAGAAACAGGAAATATAAAGAATATCTAGTGAAGTGGAGAGGAAGGCCTGTGGAAGACTCATCCTGGTTGTCTAAGGTAGAGGTTGACCGTTTGGGTTTTCCTCAACCATCTGATACATGACAGGGTCACTTCTCAAATTACCCCGGGTGTCTGATGTAGGAGCATCCAATGGTGTAAGGGAAATCTTGCATCACCCAAAAAAAATATGCATTGCATTTATATTTTCTTTGGTTATCTTTTTGTAGATGTCTTTTCATCTTTGGATACCCTTTTTGTCATTATGTAAATCCCCACTTTCATTTTTGTTGTTATGCTTTCTCTAATCAACTGCTATTTTTAGTGACTTTTAGGAATTGAAGGTGTTTTGGAATGAAAATTGAATGAACATTATATGGGAGGATTTGGAACAGAAAAATAAAAATATTGGTGAAAGAATCAGGTGAAGAGCATTCCCAGTTTGAAAGATATTGTAGTTTCAGTCTCCTAGAAAAGCACCTGAAAACCTTCCGGATTAGATTTGAGGCACTAAACGGCCCAAAAACTTGTCAAAATCGGTGTAGCAAATTTTGAACATGTTTTTGACTCTAAGACCTTTATGATGGTTCAAACAGTTCAAAAAACGGAGTCCCAAACCAAAAGTTATGCCTACCGAAAGTTGGTACACTTTCAAAATGTGCTAATTTTTGAATGGTGTTTTAATCTTTCAATTTCAAATTGTAATTCTTGGAGCCAAACCGCCAAAACTCATAACTCAAGTGTTGTTTTTGGCTCCAAAGGGGAAGGAGGCTATTTATGGGGGGATGTTTATGATTTTTGTAGCTTTTTGGGGGGAAAAGAGTTTGCATGCTGCGAAAAGGGGAACTTCTGTAATTTTTGTAATTTCTGAAACTTTTGTAGCTTGCATGTATCTCAGAGCTTGAGGATTTGGGATCCTCTGCATATAGGATTTCCATTATTGAATAATAATAAATTTTTTTAGTTGTGTGCATCATTTTTGTGTCTTAGGTTTGCTCCCTTGTCAATCTCCTATCTAGTTAATTAGTGGGGTCCTATTTACATATTAAGTCCACTTAGATCCTAGACATATTTACTGGTTAGATAAGTTTTTTTTTTATCCGTTATTAAATATTAGAGTCCTAGGGTCATTTAATATTGATTCATGCCATTTAATTATGACACAATCATTTAATACTAGTACTACATCACACCTTGTCTATATATAAGCAAGGTTATTGTGCACTTTGTAATGTACCTCATCATCATATTTTATAGATATTAATATCAAGCAAGCTCATATTCTTGCATACTATCTTGTAGAAGGTTGTAATTATTTTTGCAAGTAATCTTGGGCTAGAGCCAAATTTTAGCTCCTACACTTTGATGCCTTGGATTCAACCATGGGGTCCTTGAAACCCAAAAATACACCTAGAAAAATCTTCAAGCCAAGATATGTCCCTCAAATCTGGGAAAGAATTTGTAACACTAGAGCATGGATACTGTATAGGAGTTAATGGTGAACTCCCAACACCCCAAGAATAGCTACTAGACCAAAATATCTTCCAAAAGAGAGAAAATGGAAATAATAGCTTTCTTGATTATGGATGTAAGATTATAAGATTGGATATTTAAATGTACATGAGAGGATTTGCTTATAAATCTAAGGTCAGAGATAGGATTAGATAAGATTGTGATATATGTTTTAATCCTATGTTATTGTTAGGAATATTACATCATTCCCATAGTTGTTAGTATAATAATTATTAATTGGTTCTGTTTGTTTGTTTGTTTGTGTTGTTAAAACAATTCAATATATTAAGGAGTTGTTATAGGAGGTCCCCTTTAATATAGGAAATGCAACTCCTATATATATGTAATATTGAATGAAAAAAATGAAGCACAATATTATTTCTATGTAAAAAAATTGAATTCCTCTATTATTTTGCCCAAAATCTTTGACATGGTATTAGAGCATAGGAGATCATGGAATTAATTTCTTATTTTTTTGTTTCATCAAGTTTCAAAATAGTGGCATGAAAATCTGCCATTCCTAAGATTATGAGTGATCCAAGTGATCCCGTGATCTTTAGTTATGATTGGCGATCTTAAGCGAATTTAGAGATCTCAATAGATTAATACTATCAAAGGCTAATCAGAAGCCACAAGCTTATTTTTCAAAGATCGACACTTCACCAATTTTTCAATCCTCCTTCATAGTTTTGTATTGCCGCTTTTCACCGAGATAATGTGATGCATGCATTCGTGTGGGTGGCTTTGTAGGTGTTGCTACAGTGAAGTAGTTGAACTTATCTCTTCCTTTATCAAGAGATACTGAGCGACTAAGGCTCTCTAACCTAGACGAATGGATTGGTGAAAAATTATCAATTTTTAGAAGTTTCCCTATGGAGTGTAGATTGCTTTGCAAGCCATAGCAGTTTGGAGTTGATTACAGTCTACCACCATTTGCTTCACTGATAAGAGAAGGTATTCACAAATCAAATTTTGAGTAGAGTCATAGTTGCATGCCTCGACCATTGATTTCCTGTGTAGTCTATCTAGATCCTTCCCCCTGCTTTGTATTATTGTCTATCATATGAGGAGGACCATTTACTCCTATTTAGAGTATTTGTGAAGAGATCAATATTGAAGATCGAGCATTTTTTTATGCTGATGATCTTGGAATATCCTTGATCATTTTCATCTGTAATGTCCACAACAATAATCTAAAGACTCGAGCTATTGTAGAAAGTCAAAAAAAAAGTCATGGAATTGTAGCTTGTACGAGGTGCAACTTTGTCCCTCGATGGGGAGTCACGAGGGAATTTCACCATCTTTCACAATCACATTATCCTCAGCTGAAAATTTGTGTGCTGCACCAAAATTGGTAGTGTGAGGATCAACCAATACAAAGGCATGAAGGTTATGTTAATGGCTGATAGAGAAAGTGGAATGAGTGTGGCACTACGTGGGAAGCCCCAAAGGACACATGATAATGATTCTGCCACCTATTATGCATATTATGATGGTGTCGATCATCCTCAATTCTCACTCTCGTATTCTATTGAGAAAGCCATTTTTAAAATTATTTCAGATTCATTTATTGTGTGTTGAAGCAATCCTTTGTAATAGGTAGGGTCAAATGAAATCAATAGTCAAGTCATTTATAATTCAATAAGCATTAAGTATGAAGTGAAAATTTGGGGTTCAGTTTATAGTTTATTTTGGTCTTAGCCAAAACTTGAGTCATTTAAGTTGGGCATTATTGTTTTGTTACCATTTTTTTGGTCATCAGGATAGTGTTTTAGTTTTGTTATTATATTTGGTCAAATAAAATATTGTATATTGTTAAATTCATGATGTATCATTTTGTTTAGAATATGATACATTTCATGAGTCGTTAATTGTTCTATTAAAATCTAAAAGTGTCAAAATAAAATTGCTTCAATTGTAACTAGATGCATTATTACTTGAATATGATGCCCATTTTGAGGGGGGGCATTATAAAATTGAGCCTCAAGGAAAAAATTGTTGATTAAGTAGCAAACCTATTGGAGGACAGAGGCACAGGAGGTTGGAGGACATTCAACGACCTCTCTTTAGTCACTAACGACGGGGTCGTGAAATTGCATTAGTGAAAAAAAAATTGTGCCAAAATAACTAAAGCCAAGATTAGTTTCCAGGTGGCAGAAGCAACCATCTCATATCATTTATGATCGAAGTGGCAATGATCTATAATAGTAGTTGCATATGTGACAATGAGGAATTAGTTCTCAAGCTTTTTATGCTATGATTGGATGTGTTTGTCCCCAATCACAATTGTTGGTTATGTGTGATTGGATGTGTTTGTTCTAAATCACAATTGTTACTTTTTTGTGGATGGATGTGTTTGTCCCCATTCACAAGATGGTGTAAGTGATTGGAAGTGTTTATCCCCAGTCACAACAGTTTGTAATTATGATTGGATGTGTTTGTTGTAAGGAAAGCTAAGGTGCGAAACAAACTCTCATAATGCCAAAACTTAGAGAAGAATGCAAATATGACTTTAAATTTTAGCAATTACAGTTCAATAAGATACACATGAAAAGAATAACATAATAGAGAAATGGATATATACACAATTGGACATGAGATTTACATTTGAAAACCCTTACAGGAGAAAAAACCACCACACCAAGTAAAGTCTCTTTGTATTACAGTAAAAAAAATTACATACAAAGATCAAACTTCACTTTCAGATGTCAATTTTACAGCAGCAACATTTCCCTGATCAACCTCATGTACAAAACATCACTATTACAATGCTCTTTTACAACATACAATGAAATTCACACACTCAAAACAATCCTCTGCTCAATCAATCAATACTCTCAAAACCAAATTGTTCATCCTCCACACAAGTTGTTTGTTCATTTCCCACAAGAGAACGGTCACAACAGTTCAACTGCCAACCGGTTTGCATTCTGCTTCTCTCATTGGTTCAAGACAGACCACGTAGGACAGTTGTTTGGTCAAACAATTCTCAAATGTATCGCTTATCGGTGAGGGAACAAAATGTGTCTCACCGATGCCAAACTGTCCATTGACCATCGCATGCTCCACAACCTTCTATTGGTCTATCACTTAGACTTGATGAAGTTTCCCTGACCACAAGACCATCGGCATGGCCAATACTATCGGCAACAAATTGGGATATCATACCTATAGCTCAAGTCTCCCCGATGTCCCAAAGAACACCAAGACCGCATACATTGAAGCAAGAGTCACACTGACTGTCATCACGAGAAGATCCATCATCAAGAGTAATATTATTGACATCAGATCATAAATTCTCATTGATGGACCAAGTCACCCTGATCATCTCATCGGTAGGAGTCACACTGATGTTCAAACCCATCAAAAAAAGAAACACCATCAGAAATAGTTTGAAATGTCAAAACGATGGTTCAAGTCACCTTAACACGTCCATCGGCAAGAATCTCCCCGATGATCTCTTTCGACTAGACATCTACCATCGGAATGAGTTTGGAATCTCACTCCAACAGTTCAAGTCATATCGATGACTTTCATCAGTAAGACAGGTCCAAAGTCACACCGATCTGACCCCTTCAAGAATTTAGAACACAACTGCTTATCAATAAGACATTCCAAGGGTCTCACTGATTCTGCTCTTTCAGGAGTTCCATGTCAATAAGCTTGGGGCACCTTTTCCAACAATCTCCCACTTGACGAAGATCTTACTGACACCTCCAGAGCACAACGAAACTACTAAAATTCAAGGGAACCAAGGCCCATCCAACTGGCATACCACCTATACTCGTCTATGCTCACTGGTTTCGTCAATGCAACTGCAACATTTTCCAAAGTATCCACTTTTTCTAAAGAGACCTTTCCATCCTCCACCATATCTCTTACAAAGTGATATTGTACATCAATATGTTTCGTCCTGGCATGGAAAGTAGGATTTTTGGCTGAAAAATAGCACTCTGACTATGACAGTAAATTGTAATTCTCCCTACATCAAACCCAATGTTAGAACACAAACGTTTTAACCAGATTACTTATTTACAAGCGTGTGTAGCTACAAGGTATTATGCCTTTGTAGTGGACACAACGACTACAGCCTATCGCTTACTCATCCAACTAACTATACCACCATTCATCATGAAAATATATCCACTGGTGGATCTTCTGTTGTCAATGTCCCTTGCCCAATCAAAATCCACATACCCATGAATGTTGAGAGTCCTCTGTGATTCAACCAAATTTTCATGGTAACACAAAGCATATTTTGAAGTTCCCTTCAAATATCTAAACACTCTTTTCATAGCATCCCAATGTGTCCTTCCAGGATTCGCTATAAAAAGACTACGTACTCCCACTATTTGGGCAATCTCTAGCCTTGTACAAACAATTGCATAGATTAAACTGCCAACTACACTAGCATAAGGCACTCTGGTCATGTTCTCCATCTCAGTAGGATATTTTGGACAATCTTCAATAGATAGCTTCGTTCCCTATAAAACTGGAACAACTAGCTGCTTGCAATCAGTCATATAAAATCTCTCCAGAACAGTGTTAATAAACTTACTCTGGCTGAGCCAAATTTTTCTACTTTTTCTGTCCTTGGTTATTTCCATTCCCAGAATATACCTAGCTGCACCAATATCTTTCATTTTGAACTTTGAAGACAACTAAGATTTTAGATCAAAAATCATTAACTTACTGTTTCCTATGAACAACATATCATCAACATAGAGAGCAATAATAAGAGCGCGATCATTTTCAGCTTTGAAGTACACACAATGATCAAATTTCGATCTTACAAATCGCAATGACAAAACAAATGTGTCAAACTTTTGGTACCACATTCTAGGAGATCGTTTTAATCCATACAGAGGATTTTTTAACTTGCAAGCTAGATTTTCTTTACCTTTTTCTACAAAATGCTCTTGATAAATCTCTTCTTCAAGATCACCATGAAGAAATTTTGTCTTTACATCCATCTGTTCAATCTCTAAGTCATATATTGTTGCAAGTAACAAAATAAATCTGATAGACGTCAGCTTAGGTACAAGAGAAAAAATTTCTCCATAATCAATTCCCTCTACCTGGGAATATCCCTTCGCAACCAATCTCGCTTTATACTTTTCAACACTGCCATCCAAACCTATTTTCTTTTTAAATACCCATTTGCAGCCAACAACTTTTCTACCTTCAGGAAAGGGCACCAAAATCCAAGTATCATTATTTTCTAATGATCACATTTCTTCATTCATGGCTTCCAACCAAGAGTTTGAATCAGGCATTTTAATTGCCTCTTTGACAGTCTTAGGCTCATTAGTGCTAGAAATTAAAGCATAGGCACAAGTAGAATCTAAAATAGAAAACCCATACCTATCAAGTTTCTTTCTTTCACATGTTGACCTTCTCACGGGCTGAGGTTGAGGTTCTTCTTCTTCAAAACTCTCAAAACTACTTGAGCTCTCCTCAGTTTGAGGTACATTTTAAATTTTCAATTCCTCTTTATTTGGTGTCAAAGGAATTTCAACTACATCCTTTTTATTTTCTATTTTTTTCTCTGACTGTAGATCCAAAGTAGAAGACTTCAACTCACGAAAAAATAACACTTCTGTTGTGCACAACCTTCTTTGTATCAGGATTCCAAAGCTTGTATCCTTTTATGCCAACACTATAGCCAATAAAAAAACATTTAACAACCTTGTTCTCCAATTTAGATCTTTTTTCACTTGGCACATATGCATATGCCTCACAACCAAAGACATGAATGTGTCTCAAAGAGGGATTCTTTCCAGACGATGCTTCCAAAGGTGTTTTCTCAACAAAAGCAAAATTTTGAGAACAATTTATTAAATAACATGTTGTTGTAGCTGCCTCAACACGAAACTTCTCCTCCAAGCTAGCACTGCTTAGCATACTTCGTGCTCTTTCCATCACTGTCTTGTTGAACCTTTCAACAACTCTATTTTGTTGCGGAGTGTAGGGTCTAGTTATATGTCTTTTAATTCCATGATCTTTACAGTGCCTTTCAAACTCATCAAAACAAAACTCATTGCCATTATCATTCCTTAAACATTTTATTTTTCTTCTAGTCTAATTTTCCACAAGGTTTTTAAATTCCTTAAAATGACTAAACACTCCTAATTTACTTTTCAAAAAATAAACAAATGCCCTTCTTGAATTATCATCAATGAGTGATACATAATATATTAATTTAGACAAACAAGGAACATTTATTGGACCAAAAACATCAAAATGTATGTAATCAAGTAAACTAGAAGATTTATGGGATTGGAGTAAAATGAAGCATGATGTTGTTTGCCATATATACAATGTTCACAAAATTTGAATTCTAGGTTATAGTCATCAAGCCTTTCAACCAGGTTTTTATTTTTTAAAGTTTTTAAACCTTTTTCTCCAATGTGTCCAAGCCTATAATGCTAGAGCATAGTCTTTTCTGCTAGAATTTTAGCTTCCATAGTGTTTGCACTATCAGGAACTTTTTCCTCCTCTCCATGAGTAGCCTTTTGTGACTTTGTAGAGACAATGTTGCATTGAATAGCAAGTGTGTCCAGCTTATACAAAGTACCAATACAAGGACCCCTAGCCAACACCATTGAGCCTCTAGTCATTTTGTATCCATTTCCAGAGAAAGTGACTTGCACTCTAATATCGTTCAACTTACTAATAGAAAGTAAATTTCAAGCCAGACCTGGTATATGCATTACATCATTGATTCCCTTCACTCTTCCATCAGGGAACTAGATTTTGACTCTTCCACGGCCAACTATTTCTAGAGATGAATCACTTGCCAAATACACCCTTCTGCCATCATATTTTTCATACTTAGTGAACCAGTCTCTATGAGATGTCATGTGGAAAGATGCTCCAAAATCAATCAACCAGACATCATCTGATGCCTAAGTTTCCATGGCTACAATGAACACATCTGCATCACTCTGAGAATAATCATTATCGGAAGAATACTTCTTCTTCTTTTTCTCCTCTTTGTAATCCTTTCAGACATGACCTGGAGGCTACCCATAATTCCAGCACTTCACCTTGGACTTCTTTCCAAGAGACTTTGATCTCCCTTCTAATTTTGATTTGGACTTCTTGTCCTTCTTACTTTTTTCTTTCGATCTACCTCGAACAGAAGGAGCCTCCTTCGCCATCTCAAAATATTTCCTTCTCATCTCTTCTGATAACAAAGAAGCAACAATGTCTTCTATCTTAAAAGTGGATGTCATACTCCCAACAACCATCACCAAGTGATCCCAAGAATTCGGAAAGGAACATAACAACAACATACAACAATCTTCTTCATCAATCTTCACACCCACACATGCTAACTAAGCAATCAACATGTTATTTAAAAGCATTCAAATGATCAACAATAGACACTCCTTCCTACATTTTCAAAGAGTACAACTTCTTCCTCAAGAACAACTTATTCACCAAGGACTTTCCCTGATAAATATCTCCCAGTCTTTTCCACAAAGAAGTTGTAGTCTTTTCTTCATGAACGTTTAGAAGAACATAGTCTGACAAACAAAGCCTTATCAGCCCCTTTGATTTTTGATGTACGAGGTCACAATCCTCTTGCTTCATGCCCGAAGGTTTCATTCCAAACATAGCAAGCCAAATATCACGAACAACCAACAGATCTTCCATTTTGAGTTTCCACAACTCAAAATTGTTGCCATTGAATTTCTCAATTTCAAACTTTCCTAATGTGCTTAATATCTTAATATGTTATTTAAATTACCAAACTTCTACAAAACTCCCACTAAACAGAATTCACATAGAAAACCCAACCTACCCATAAGGATAAGACAACTAGCCAAGCTCTGATACCACTTGTAAGGAAAGCTAAAGTGTGGAACAAACTCTCCTAATGCCAAAACTCAGAGAAGAATGCAGATATGACTTTAAATTTTAACAATTACAATTCAGTAAGATACAAATGAAAAGAATAACAAAATAGAGAAATGGACATATACACAATTGGACACCAGGTTTACGTGGGAAAACCCTTATGGTAGAAAAACCCACCACACCAAGTAAAGCCGCTTTGTATTATAGTAAAAAAAATTACATATAGAGATCAAACTTCACTTTCAAATGTCAATTTTATAGCAGCAACATTTCCCTGATCAACCTCATATAGAACATCATTGTTACAATGCTCTTCTACAGCATACAATGAAATTCATACACTCAGAACAATCCTCTCCTCAATCAATCAATACTCTCAAAACTAAAATATTCATCGTCTACACAAGTGGTCTATTCATTTCCCACAAGAGAACGGTCACAACAATTCAACTCCCAACCAGTTTTCATTCTGCTTCTCTCTTTGGTTCAAGACAAACCTCATAGGACAGTCATTTGGTCAAACAATTCTCAAATGTATCACTTATTGGTGAGGCAACAAAATGTGTCTCACCGATGCCAAACTGTCCATTGACCATCACATGCTCCACTGCCTTCTACTAGTCTATCACTTAGACTTGATGAAGTTTCCCCAACTATAGGACCATCAGCATGACTAATGCTATTGGCGACAAACTGGAATATCATATCGATAGCTGAAGTCTCCCCAATGTCCCAAAGAACACCAAGACTGCGTACATCGGAAAGAATCACACCGAATGTCATCAGGAGTAGATCCATCGGCAAGAGTAATACTATAGACATTAGATCAAAAAGTTTCATCGATAGACCAAGTCACCTCGATCATCTCATCAGAAAGAGTCACACCAATGTTCAGACTTCTTGGCAATAGAAACACCATCGAAAATAGTTTGAAATGTCAAAACAATGGTTCAAGTCACCCCGACACGTCCATCGGCAAGAGTCTCCCTGATGATCTCCTTTGGACAGACATCTACCATCAAAACAAGTTTGGAATCTCATTGGACAATAGTTCAAGTCATACCAATGGATTTCGTCAGCAAGACAACTCCAAAGTCACATCGATCTAACCCCTTCAATAATTTAGAACACAACTACTTATTGGAAAGACATTCCAATGGTCTCACTGATTCTTCTCTTTCAGGAGTTACATGTTAGTAAGCTTGAGGCACATTTTCCAACATTTGTCCCTAATCATAATTGGTGTGAGTGGATGTGTGTGTCCATGTTCATAACCTTGATGTTGGATAGATGTGTTTGTCTCTATCCAAACTTGTTGTAAGACCATGGGTAGATGTGTTAGTCCCCATCTTTGGTTCCATGGGTAGATGTGTTTGTCCCTATCCTTGGATGAAAGAATATTGAGCATAGTGAGTCTAGTTCCACTATTTTTTCTCATGAGTAGATGTGTATGTCCCTACTCATACCTTTGGATGAACTACTAAATGTGTTCATCAAGTATTGTTGGTCTACTTGTCCCCATTAGGAGAATGATGCAATATGGGGGGTGTTAGGAATATTACATCATTCTCATAGTTGTTAGTATAATAATTATTAATTGGGTTTGTTTGTTTGAGTTGTTAAAACAACTAAATATATTAAGGATTTGTTATAGGAGGTTCCTATAATATAGGAAATGAAACTCTTATATACATGTAATATTGAACAAAAATAAAATGAAGCACACTATTATTTCTATGTAAAAAAACTGAATTCCTCTATTATTCTACCCAAAATCTCAGACAGTTATAAGACAACTAACTTGACAAGATAGTAAACAAGATAAGATATGGTAAAATCTTATCTAGACTACTAATACTTCTAGAAGGTCATCTAGGACCTAAGTAAACTTAACATGTGAAGAAGTCCCCCTACTAGGAATTAGCTAGGTACAAGACCTTATTCAAACCAACAAAAGGGAGGATCATTTCATTGTGAATAGATCATCAGTTAGCCAACAAGCAATTAATCATTCAAGCATTTACTCATCAATCCATCAAAAAATATCAATCAACAAAGATCAATCAAGAAAACAAAAATAAATATATTAATACATCAAGCAACTAGTCTTGAATTTGAGGAAGTTCTTGTAAATAGGGAGGATGAAAACCCTTCCAAGTTCACGAGAGATTAAGGACAAAAATCGTTATTTCTCTTATCAATTTTGGATGAAAACCCAAATATTATTTAAGGAGGAAAATAACCATCCAAGGTAGACTAAGAGTTTTAAGGACAAAAACCCTTGAATACTCTTGGCAAGTTAAGGATGAAAACCCTTTATATTGCCACTACTAAGTTAGGGATGAAAACCTCTGATTTAGTATATTTGAAAGCATTTGCAAAGATTTAAAGATATGATTGATTTTTTATAATTATGCTATGGCATATTGATCTAAATATTATAACTAGCAATCACACCTTGTGCAATGGGTACATTGAAGAGGTGTGGAGGGTCAATTAGGAAAAAATTGGTCTATTTTTTGCATACATTTATGTAGTGCATGAGTTCAATTGGTAGTAATTTTATAAAATGATGTTTTTTGTGCAGCAAAGGTCTCAATGGAGAAGTGATAGCTTCAAAGCATTTATTAGTTTGCTTAAAATGATCCAAAATATGACTGAAAAAAAAAAAAAAAAAAAAACTTCTAGATCATGAAGATAATCACCAACAGTATCATATTATGTTTGCAATAAGGAGAGAGGGGGAGAGAGAAAGAGAGAGAGGGGGGATGAGAGAGAGAGAGAGAAGAGATGGGTAAGTAAATGGAGATGGAAATGGAGAAGGAGAAGAAAACATGGGGAGAAGGGGAGGGAGAGCAAAAAAAAGAGAGGGATAGATAGATATAGAAGAAATAAATATATAGAGAGGGAGAGATACAAAGATAAAGATAAAGATAGAAGTGATATATAGAGAGAGGTATATAGATGGAGAGATAATAGTATAGAGATAGAGGTAGAAATGGAAGAAGAAATATGGAGAGATCGAGATGGAGAGGCAAAGAGAGATGGATATAAAGGTCTAGGAAGAGGGGGAGGGAGGGAGATGGATGGATGGATAGACAAAGTGAGACATGTCTAGAGATAGGGGAGAGAGGAAGATAGGGGTAGATATGAAGATAGAGCAAGAGGAAGAGGGAAACAAATGGATAGAGAGACAGAGGTAGGGGGACAAATAAATATGGAGAGATAGGGAGAGATATAGAGGAAGAGATGGACATATATAGAGGGAGACAGAGACGAAGACGGGGAGATATATATATATATATATATATATATATATATATATATATATATATATGGTGACATAGACTAATAGAGAGAGATATAAGGAGATATAGAGAGAGGGGGAGAAGAAGAAAAAGATAGAGAGATAGACAAACATAGATAAGTAGAGATAGAAACATAGAGATAAAGGGAGATATAGAGAGGGAGAGATAGATATATATGGGAAGAGAAATGGGAGAGAGGTATAGATAGATAAAGAAAAGTAATAAAGAGAGGGAGACAGATAGAGGGAGGGGAGATAGAGAGATAGAGATACAAATAGGGAGGGGGAAATAGGGAGTGTGTGTGTGTGAGAGAGAGAGAGAGATAGACAGACAGACAGAAAGAAAGAAATCTATAGACAAATAGATAGATAGATAGATAGATAGATAGATAGATAGATAGATAGATAGATAGATAGATAGGGAGAATTAGGACTTTGTTTGTATGAGAGTGAGAGAGATATGAAGATATAGATAAAGAGGGGGATATAGATAGATCGAGAGGGAGGGAGGAGGGAGAGAAATAGAGAGAGGATGGAGGTGAAGTAGAGATATAGAAAGAGGAAGTGATAGGGAAAGAGGAAGAGAGTGGGAGAGATAGGGATAGAAAGAGGGGGAGATTGAGAGAGATAGTGGGAAAGATAGAGGAGAGAGAGAGAGATGGAGATCAAGCAAATATTTCACATCTTTTGTATGCACAAATTTCCTAATGAATGTGGCTACCAAGGGGCAACATAATATGCTCCAACAAAGGTATCAATGGAGAAGTGATAACTTCAAATAAACTATGCATCCAATTACAAGGATCAAAACATGACTGAAACATAAACTCTGAATTAGGAAGATAATCAAACTCCATTAATAATAGGCTCATGTTATGTTTGGAATAGGGAGAGAGGTGGAGAAAGGGAGTGTAAGGGAAAATCAGTGGAGCATCTCATAAAAACTCCATGTAGTAGTGCCTTCGGTAACTTTCATTTTGATTAGGTTGCCTCAAATACACGTACTACTATGTCCTAAATTGGAAACACACACAGTTATTTCCCACATTGATCCTTCTGAGAGAATCACATGTAAACTCAATAGCAAGCATTGATAGATTCTAGAAACATAATCCACATAGATGAAAGATAAGACAAAAGTCAGAACACAAAGATTTACGTGGGAAAAATCCTCTCGGATAAAAATCCCCACACTCCAAAGATCATGCCATTGTATTATTCAGCAACAAAATAGTTACAATACAAATTCAGGCTCATAGCCTCTTCAAAGATTACATCTTGTTCATTCTGAATACAACTGGTAGCATCAGATCAACCCATCAGACTATACAACCTTCACACTATTACAATACCCTTATAGTATACAGTGCAGATTAACACGAGAGAGATCTATCATGATCCATGATCAGAAGAGATTCCATCCTCATGGCCTCGACTTTTCGGCCAGCCACTCGGGCTTCTCTTTTACACTCTTTCTAGCTTTTGGCTCTCCAACTCCTTGGCTTATCGGCTCTTCTCTCTATGTACAGAACGTCCAATGCATACGTTTATACATTCGTTCATACTAGGCTCTGTGAATTAAGTTCGTTTCCAACTGTCGAATCACAACTCTAGCTCAATAATGTTAGATGTTTCCATTTCCTCGTGTTTTAGTTTTTCAACTTCCTCACAGAAATGGTTCAACAATGATTCACATTCTACTTTCTCAAATTGGTTCACATTGCACCACGTCGGACGCTCTTCACTTGGTCAACACTGATCAACTTGTGTCGCATGTCGGTGAGACACAAGAAGTGTCTCCCTGATGCCACATAGCCCATATTGTCTTTATCGCCAAGACATCCCATTGAGCACAACATGTCATCCCGAAGACCAAGCAGTCGCCAAGAGTCATACCGACATCAGGATTCCCATCGGCAAGACAATCGAGTTCGTTGAGAGTTCACATCGAGCCTCTCAAGTCATACCGAGCACCAAACAATCAATCGGAAAGAGTCATACCAACAACAAACTGCCTCATTGGTGAGATAATCACTCTTCGCCAAGACATCATATCGATACCTTCAAGTTACACCAAAGAGCTACCGTCGGCCAGACATTCCACATTCACCAGGAGATCATACCGAGTTTCCAAAGTTACCCCGAAGTCTTCCAGCCATTGGCAAGACTTTTTTCTTTTGCCGTGACTACATACCGATCGCCTTACGTTACAGCAATGACCAAGTCACCAAAGGTCACACCGACAACAAACCCTTTTGTCGCTAAGACATCTTCTAGTTGCCGAGACTTCATGCTGATAGGAACAAGTCACTCTGATTTCTACATCGGCTAGATAGACCAAAGGTCATGCCGATATCGGCAAGACTTCCTGTCATCGCCGAGAGGTCATAGCGAACAACCCATGTCAGCCCAAGTGTCACATACTATTAGAAAGACTTAGATCAGTTGCCAAGACTTCATATTGAAGTCTTTGAGTCACTGCGAAGACCCCAAGTGTTAGCCCAAAACCACAGTTCCCCAAGAGTCACACCGATGACCCCTAACATTGTCACTGAGACATCTCCACATCGGTAAGACATCTTACCAATAGACTATGAGGTACGCCAAAGACCACGCAACACATTGTCGCCGAGACTTCAACACATTGCCCAGACATTACAACGAACAAAACCTTTCGGCCAAGGGTCCTCCCGATAGACGATAGAAAGGCCTGTTGGCTAGATATCTCCACGAGCGGTAAGAGGTCACGCCGAAAGCTTCTTGTCACAAAGATAGGCTCCTTCAGTGAGACAGAAACAAGGTCACATTGACCAGGGCATTTCACAGAGTTCACAAACTTCCAGTCGGCCAGACCACCCAAATGTCACACCGACATTACTCCTCCAGAAGTTCCATCCTCTGAGATTGAGGCATATGATTCCAAGAGGGAGAAGTAGTGATAGAAAGAGGGAGAGATAGAGGAGCAAAGAGCAAGAGAGAGAGGGGTAAGGAGATAGAAATGGAGATGGAGGTGGAGGTGGAGAGTAAAATTTATTTGTTAAAATAAAATTATCCTCAAAGCTCATTATGCATAAGTAGAAGAAATAGATTGACGAGCATAGGAATTTATTGCACAATGAATTGACAATTATCTTTAAAAGGCCAATAAACTCCATTTGTATGTAATCATGTTTTCTATATTTTTTCATTAGGAGACTCTCAAAAAGTATCTCAACTCCACTTTTATAATGGTTAGGAGTTGGAGTTATCTTTTCAAGTGGGCCCAATTTGTCTTTCTTCTACCTTTCCTTAATTATTTTTTTATTTAATTTAGTTTGCAATATATTTCAAATGTATTTGAAATATTCAAAGGTTTTAAAAAATTAGTTGTATCTAAATAGTAAGAATAATGATCGTTTTTACTATATCATTTAGCAAAGTTTAATTTTTTGGTATGATCGGTCTTTATTTAACCCTAATAATTTTGATGGATTAGATCATTTACTTGTGATAATTTAACCAAATGGTAACTTCTAATTTAGATATATGCTCCCTCATAATATTTAATCTATCATAAAAATGAAAATACATAATCCAAATTTTTTTATATATATAAAATAAATTATATTCATTTTTTAACCATTATTTTCCCCTTGATTCAATATATAAATTGTTTTAATTTAGTTAAAATATTATTTTTAGAAAACAAAAATAATTAAAAAATAAATATTTAAAATCAATTACAAACTAAAGAGTTTCAAATGTTTTATAATGAAAAGTAAATTTATTATACTTTTAGATGTCTATCCTTGTTTCCTTAAAAATAATTATAGTTTAAAAACTAATGCAAGAGTAGGTAGATGTTTGATATTAAAAAAAAATAGTTTTTAAATAATGATTTTTCTCTTGATCATTCTAATGAAGTCATCATTTCTATCTTGATCCTCAAAATGTTCTCTCATGAGTTTCCATGGGGATTTTCTTTTTTTCTATATTAAAATTTATGCATTGGCAATTAAAAAATGAATTCACAATATTATCAAGTTTAACCTTTTATAATTAATATAAATAAAAAGTATATATAATACTCATAATATATTTATTAGTAATTAAAATATACAATTATATTAATTTTAGAAAAACAAATTTTAAAAATTAAGCAATTAAAACAATAATACAAAATAAAGAATTTAAAATACTTTGCATTGAAAGTAAAACTATGATTTATAAAAAAGCTAAAGTTTTATCCTTGTTTCTTTTAATTATAACTTAAAAAGGGAATGTAAGAGTGTGTAGAGAATTTGTTTTTGTTTTTGATTCCATAGATTTTCTTTTATGCTAGATTTATGCATTAACAATAGAAATAAAAAATAGCAATACTATCAAATTAAACATCAATCTAAATAAGGAATGGAAAAGCATGTAGATGTTTGATTTCTAAAAAGTAGTGTTTTTAAAGTAATTCAATATTATTTCTTTCATTTATAAGAAAAATATAATTTAAAAAATGAGAGAGTGTAGAAATTGGATTTCTAAAAATTAGTTTTTAAAAGTAATGATATTATCTATTGATATTAGTTTTTTCTATATTGCTTTTGATTAACGATAAAAGTTTTGAAGGGTGCCGAAACCATGAACAAAAAGAGATAGTGGCAGTAAAGATGAAACAATAGACTGCCCACCCAAACAACAAAAAACAAGTTGATTAACAAACCATCAATAGACCATCAACAAAAAATCCAAACACAAAAAATAGAAAAACAAGCACCATTAGAGAAGTTCTTTAAGCATCTTTTCTGCATCCAGATCCTTAGACGTCAGCCTGTCATGCATCTCCATAATTTCCTCAACATCATGACCAGGGACCATTTTACATTTCTTGGTTTTACTCTTGAGTAATGACACTCGGTCCAACATCCAAATATGTGTATGCATGTCCATGACAACACTCTCCCCCATTTCCTTAGTCATTGTTCATCAAATAGTCCTCTGCCAGTCCATTCCTTAGCCTTCTGTTGAGGAAGATCATACCTTCACCAGGCCTCCAACTTCTATATTGTTAAAATTATCAAATGGTCAAATCTTTCTCAATGTTCTTGCATCATTCTAACAATTCTGACGTAAATCACTAAAGTCAAAGATATAGAATTTGATTTTTGATACAATAAAAATCAGCTTGGAAGGGATCCTCCAAAAATACAATATTATTATCAATGCAAACAGTAAATATATTCAAATATTTTATCATGAGAAACATAATTATATAGTGTTGATGTAATTAATAACACTAGGACTAATATCTAAGTGATAATTGTAGTTTAACGCTCTAGAAAATATTTACCAAAGGGTTTGAATATGTTGTTCTATGACACAAAGGTTGACCAAGAGCCAATTAGTCCACAAAAAGTGATCAAATTGAGGAATAGGTGGGCTTATCTATAATTTAACAGCAGTGATATACAATTCACAAAATTTTGCAAACTAATAATTGAAAAGAATAGTATTAAGAGCAAATAGGATTATATCCAAACTCAAATTAGCAGTGCTAACCAATCCTATTATTTAGGATAAATTTCAGAGCTTATTCTTCCTAGGAAAAGGATGTCTTCTTTATTTTTCTACTACAATAGATGTATTGAGAATATAAGATGTGCATTAGCTTATGAGGCCCCATAAGTGTAACATTTCAGCAATCCCTGTGAAACTTTCAGGAGCTATGCTTTTGTGGGCACTTAGATCCCAAATGAACTAATTCATTTCTTTCACGCACCAGATATCAGTCAAAGTTAAAAATAAATCATTCAAACTTTAAAATAATTGAAAAGAAAATCTACAAAGTGAGATCTATAAGAAAATTTAGAAGACAAGGTAAACTTTTATTTTATTTTTCTCATCATCCTTAAAACCCCAAAATAGAAAAAGAGTTTACAAATTTCCACAATTGTCAGCTTACCCTTTTTAGTATCTGTACATATTCTAAAGTATTATATTGGATAGTCAAATAAAATTTAGGTTAAGGAAAGTTGTACCTCTACTACTCTTAATTTTCTCGAGTGTAAAATACAATTTTCAAAAGGGAAAAAAAAAGTACAAAACTCCAAAATGATGCCTTTAATTGACGTCTCCTCTAAATTAAAATATTGATCTCATTAAATAAAATAAAATAACAAAATGGAAAAACTTTTTATCTTTGAAATAGTAAGACAAAAATAGAAAGAAAAGCAACTTTTTATCAATAAATGTAATAGTTTGTACTCCATCATATTTAACATGATCTATACTACAACCAAACCAGTAACTGGTCTGACATTAAAAACTTAATGTAAATCTAAAGAGAAGAGTTGTTACAATAGTAAGTCGCAGACACATCCGAACACTACTTTAAATCTATTTATTTGGTTTCATGTTTTTGATAAGATTAGTAAGAAATGTTTTATATTGAATCCTGATAGTGTTATTGATATCAAAACAAATATAAACATTCTTGAATCGAACATACAAACAACAGGGGAATGTTGTTTTTTATTTTGAGATCTAATATGAAAAAGGGGAGAATTGGGTTAAAGAGAGACTACTACAAAGAATGCTAGATAATTGAAGTAACCTGGTACAATTATGAGTTTTATTTGGTTCTCCCTACAAGAGGTTACACATCAACTTTTCTCAATCAGAAAAATTTAGAATAGATTACTATTCTGAGTAATCTAAATAGTAATCTATGTTACATGGGGACCTCAAAAATGTCTACAGAACAGAGAACTTGCATCATATGCGACCAAGAGTGTAGAATCTCCCAAAAAAACTTAAGTTTAAGCTTACTATAAGATTTGAATTATAATTTTAGTAATTGAATGCATTCATAGCCACAATCTTGGCTATTTGTAGCAATTAGAGATCAGCAGATCATTTCAACAATAATGAGGTTGAAAATTGCAACAACACCCAAATATGAACCCTAAACCTGCTCTTTCAGTTGACTCACCCATTTCTATTTTGGTGGCCTTTTGTTGTGCTTGTTATATATGCACAATGACAATGAAAATCATATGCGACGAAGAGTGCAAAAATCTCCCAAAAAAATTAAGCTTAAGCTTACTTTAAGATTTGAATTATAATTTTAGTAATTGAATGCATTCGTAGTCACAATCTTGGCTATTTGTAGCAATTAGAGATCAACAAATCTCTTCAACAATAATGAGGTTGAAAATTTCAGCAACACCCAAATATGAACCCTAAACCTGCTCTTTTAGTTAACTTGCCCACTTCTAGTTTGGCAGCCTATTGTTGTGCTTGTTATATATGCACAATGACAATGAAAACAATGAAAAAAAATTTATTTGTGTCGAATTTCAAGTAAATAGAAAAAGGCTAGATGTATTTTGTGTCAAAAATATTACTACATTCTGAAAATATTACAGATTTGAACAAATCCTCCACCCTCTTTCAAATCCTGAAAAATATTACAAATTTGCACAAATCCTGTCTTACAAATCTTTGGAAGTCATAGGAAAGTATCTCCCTCTATACTGCAATTTCATCTCTAACATGGACTGCTTCCATAGCTGCAACATATTGGGCCAGTTCTAGTGATAAGTTGTATTACTCGTCATTGTGATCTTCTAAATATTTTCCTCTTCTAGGGTGATCATGGATACTTTCCTTTCTTCAGGGTAATGCAACTCAACATTTTCATCCCATTCATCTATTTTCTCTCTCAAACTCTTTATAGAGCACATTAAAGGGATTTCCATCCACTAATAATTCTACCAACTGCTTTAGGAATTTTTAATCTTTCCCTATTCTAGCAATTCTTTCCCTTGGCCAATTTTAGATTCTATGGCTTTCCTTTTTAAAAACAGTTCTTGCCTACAAAGTGCATTTATTCCAACCAATCCTTTTCACCTTATCATCACTCTTGAATAAGGATTATCGTTTTGTGACAAAAATCAAGAATATCCTAATAAGGGACATTACATGATACTAGCTCCGCACTCACTGCATTGAACCAAGGTGAAAAGATGCCATCTATCAACAAATAAACAAATTCTGATGAATTCAATCTATCTAACCAACGAGCAAGAACCTTTATGAAAAGTTGTAACAACTTGAAATCTATTGATACCATTGAGATTATTTTACATATTGCAAAGAAGGCCAAAATTTGTAAAAAGAAGAAAATACATATATATCATGAAATGCAATTAATTGTTGAATACTCCAAATCCAAAAATAAAGGTTTTCTTTGCTTAAAAAAAATTCCATGTGCAAAGCCCTATCACTAGTTCAGACATAATACAAAGCTTACTATAGAAGCATCAAAAAGAGATTGATCAATCACCAATGACCATGGATCTAACACTTGGCTTAGAAGTTAATAATTCATAGGACTAGGCAGTAAATTTAGTGAATTATTTATGTTTAATAAAGAATTAAACAAGCCTATTCAAAACATTACTTTTCCAAAAAAGGGTTAGTTTTGCTTTAAAATGTTCCATGTGCAAAGCCTTGTAACTATTTCAGACACAATACAAAACTTACTAATGCTGAAAAATATATCTAGCTGAAAAATATTTTGGTCAACCACCGCTGACCATGGATCTAATGCTCAATTTACAAGTTGATATTCATAAGACCGGACCGTAGAAAATTCGATGAGTTCTTTCTGATTAACGGAGAATGAGACAAGCATGTTCAACACATTCTTTTTATAGTTCAGGTTTGGAAGTAAGATAACACACAGCTATGATCCATGGACAACATCTATTCAATATGTCCAATCGATGCATTTGGGCTTAACTAAAATCTATAAAGGAGAAAATGTTGCAAGGATGCACGATGATTGGTCTAAAGGAACGTTAACAAGTATTAACTCTCAAAATGCAAACCTTGATTTGTGATTTGGAAACTCATAGGCATGGTGAATCCATGAGGAACACAAAATAAGAAAAGTATAGGGATGCACATGTAGATAGACAATAGGAAAAACAATCAAGTCAAAGCAAACTACTAACTAGCAGGCAACAAATGATTTCTACACTAATCTACACAAGATTGTGCCTACAAAGAAGGAAATGTTGAGCATGAGATGAGAAACGGGCTGCATTGTAGAGTCTATTGAAGAACGGTGACCAAGAGGCCAAGAATTAAAGAATGCAGCACATGGAAAACTAGGCTCAAAACAACAAAGAAACAGATCTGTCAGTTTGTATTAGACCCATTATTGTCCTGAGTTAGGACCTAGTGCAAGTTATATCTCTCAATAGTAATGGAGATATAAGATCTCCCTACTTTAGGTTAACTATTTTCACCTAAGTGGCTAGTCTCTCTTTTCTAAACTAAAAGAGGGGTAAAAATTTATTCAATCCAAAAAAGAGCAGTACAAAGCAAGGGAATTACACATCCCTATGAATCTCCACTAATTGGTCTAACTTTTGTGACAAATCTGGGAGTAATTGGCCCCTGTCCACAATATTCCAATGCAAATGATCAAAAGTCCATTTAGCCAAACAATCTACTACTCCATTCCATTCATGTGGAATATGATAGAAAGAAATAGAATCAAAGGAAGCACACAGATTAAGAATCTATTTTATAATAACCACCAAATGCCAACTAACATCCTCTAATTGTTGCCTCTTCAACAAAGTCACTACCACCTGAGAATCTGATTCATAAATGATCTGTCTCCACCCGAGAGCACAACCACACTCCATAGCACATACAATGGCAAGATCCTCCATCACATTGTTAGTATACCGACCCTTATAAACAAAAAAGATAAATTCAACAATCCTAGAACTAGTCCACCCAACACCTCCAATACTAGCATGGCCAAGATTTCCACGAGAACCATTCGTGTTGATTTTCAACACACCTGAGGGGGAGGGCACTAGTGACCCTCCCTATTTATCTTATGAAGGGGATGAAAACATCTATTTCTCAGCTTGATCTGACCAGCACTCTAAGCAACCCCCCTCTAAAGAGGAAGATTGAGACAAGTACAAAAGGCAATCTCTCTTGGATCCACACCCTTAGCCAAGTCACACTTAGCCATAGTAGTTTCTCCCACTGAATGAAGAATCCTCCACCACAAGTGTTGGACAACCAACTTCACATCTTGAAAAATCCTGTGATTCCTCTCCAGCCATATATGCCAGATAATAAAAGTTGGTCCCAGAGCCCAAGTAACTTGAAGAAAATAAGTCTTAACAGGGACCTTCCCCCACCAGGCAAAGAACTTCGCCAAAGAAGAGACATTTCAACAAGTCTGGTTCCACACATCCCACCAAAGGTGCCAAAGCCAAAGGAACACTAGAAGAAGAGATGAGAGACATTCTCTTCACTTTTACCACACAAAACACATATTGAGGGACCTTGAAACCATCTCTTGCACAAGTTATCCCAAGTAAGACACCAGTTTTGGACCACCAGCCATAGAAAAAAATTGCACTTGGACCAAGAAAATTTATTCCACACTTTTTTCCACCAAGGGACCTCAATGTCCCCAAACAGCTGCCTAAGCAACATGCCATAACCTACTAAAACATAATACTTACCAGATAAATTGTTGTTACTCCAAGCCAAAACATCCTACCCCGCCATGGAATTGCATTCCCATGATGCCAGAATCCGAGTCAACTCTTGCCTATCCTCCTCTGACCCTCCTAGAGGCCAATCCGAGGAGTGCTTCCATCTAAGGCTAGCAACCAATCCAATATTCCAAATAGACTTGTAATGCTCAACCGTATTCCAACCCGCAATAGTAAAATGATCACAAAGAGACTGGAGGTGAGGATAAGCAGAAATAATGGGAGGGTGACCATCCCAAGAATCCCACCAAAAAAGGGCTTGAGAACCCGAATGACAAATCCAAAAAATCCCCTTAACCAACTGAGCCCCCAATTTGAGGGTATTCCAAACCATAGATCCTCTTCCTTCTAAAGGGAAACAAGGAACATCAAAAATGTTAACATCCTTAAGATACTTGTCGGTAAGAATACGAGCACAAAGTTGATATTGACTAGTACACCAACACCAATATAACTTGGTTGCAAGAGCTTGCCCATTCAAAATAGCAGAACACACTCCAAGACCCCCCTCTTTCTGTGGCCTGCACACCGTACCCCACTTAACAAGACTCCACTTGGTTGACTGCAAGTTACCACTCCAAAGAAATTGTCGTGAGAGAGCATCAAATTCCCTCAGGAAACGCAAAGGAGTCACCTGAACAAAACCCTTGTAAATAGGAAGAGCCTGGTTAATAGACTTCAAAAGAGTCACTCTCGCAACAGTAGAAAGCCAACAATGAGTCCAATGATTGACTTTACTACACAACTTATCAAGAAAATCTTACAAAGAAGACCTAGGTTGCCTACCAATAGCAAGAGGTATTCCCAGATAGACAAAGGGAAGAGACCCAATCTAAAACCTCAAAATATCAGTAATCCGCCATGAATAGCTTTAGGAGTATTAGAAAAGAATATAAAAGACTTGTGCTCATTGATTTTTTGACCCGAAGCAACAAAGTAAATATCCAAAGCCTGCCTAAAAGATATAGCCTCCTGAAGGCGAGCCCTTCCCATAAGAGAAGTGTCATCCACAAACTAAAGATGAGAGAGCTACAAAAGCCCATTGCCCCAACACCAGCCTTGAATCTTGCCCTGGGTAACCCATGACTTCATAAATCTTCCCAAACCCTCAGCCATAATAATAAACAAATAAGGGGAGAGAGGATCTCCTTGATGAAGACCCCTAGAAGCCACAAAAAGCTCAGAAGGTTCCCCATTCATAAGAATAGAAAAAGAGGAAGAGGTAACACAAATCATAGTCCAACTGACCCAATCCGGACTAAAACCAAAGCCTAAGAGAATTCTCTGCAAAAACCGCCACTTAACTCTATCATAAGCCTTGGCCATATCCAACTTGATGAACATAGACTTCTCCTTGGAAGTCGCCATAGAGTGGATGACCTCAGAGGAAACCACCACCCCATCTAGGATTTGTTTACCAGCAACAAAAACTCCTTGCTCCTCAGAGATAACAGAAGGAAGACAAGCTTTGAGCCTCTCAACGATCAATTTAGTAATAATTTTATACACCACATTACAGAGAGAAATCAGTTGAAAGAATTCTAGTCGATCCATACCTTCCTTTTTAGGAATAAGAACTAAAAAAGTAGAGTTCAAAGCATGAAGCATCTGCTTACTGTGAAGAGATTCCCATGCAACCTCCAGCAAATGAAAATTTATAATATCCTAAAATTCCTGAAAAAAATCAACAGGAAAACCATCCGATCTAGGGGCTTTACCTTTATTCATCCCAAAAATGACCTCTTCCAATTCCTACAAAGAAATCGAGTGAATGAGGAAATCATTCATCTCCTTGGAGATCAGGGAGGGAACACAAGCAAGGATCAAGTTCTCCTCATCTTGAGCAGGGCGCGAATCCTCATAAAAAAGAGCAGAATAAAACTGTTTAGCCTCACAAGACAAAGCCTGCAAAGAAGAAATACGGATCCCATCCGCATTAACCAGAGAGGAAATACAACTTCTATTGTGACGGGCCTACACAGAATGATGGAAGAAAGTAGTATTCCTATCCCATTCTTGAAGCCAATCAATCTGAGTCTTCTACTTCCATAAAATCTCCTCCTTAAGCTCCCATTCCTCCACAACTCTCGCCGCCTAGGCTTCCACTTCACCCAGAGCATCCAAGAAACCAAAATCCCGAATTTGGCAAGTAATAACATCAAGGCTTTCCTAAGCACTCTTCTTCATAACCTTAAAATTTCCAAACCTCGTCCTATTCCATCTCTTAAGGTGAAATTTAACATATTGAAGTTTCTTAACAAAAGTGTACATAGTTGTACCATAAGCAGGGCTACCATCACGCCACCACTGAGCCATAATATCATGCAAAGATGACTCCTGAAGCCACATAAGCTAAAACTTAAAAGGATGATTCTTGGAAGCAGTAAAATGGTAAACCGAAAGTTTAATTGGCCAATGATCAAAACCCCTCTAATCAAGAATCTCAGAACCTGTAACCAATCTACCTCCCACCCAAAAGCAAGAGACAAGAAATCTATCCAACCTTTCTGAGATCACTTCCTCTCCACTTTGTCTATTATTCCAAGTGAAAATCCCATTAGAAGGCTTAACATCATTTAAAGCAAGCAAATCCACATTCTCCCAAAAAAAAGTAGCAGTAAGCCCCAGTCAAGGCAAACCACCTCTTTTCTCCTCCAAGCTCAACACAGAATTAAAATCACCAACTAAGATCCAAGGAAGATATGGAGCACACGATCTAACACACCTTATATGAGCCCAAAGCCGGATTTTTCCACAATTATTGATCAGGGCATAAACATTAGTAACCAGAATGGTCTCACCTATTTCCAAAGAAGAGGCAACCATTGAAATAGTAGAATGACTAGAAATCCACCAAAGGGGAGCAATCTTTCTAGGATCCCAAAAAAAAGTCAAACCCCCAAAACTCCCCTGAGAACCAATACACTGACACTGACCAAAATACCAGTTACAAGAAGCACACCGAAGCATACAATCAACTAAAAGTTTAGTCTCCTAAACACAAAAAATGTTTGGAGAATGGACAGCAACCAGATCATGAATAGCCTTTTGACGAGGAGTGCTATTCAACCCCCTTACATTTCATGAGAGAACAATCATGGAGGTGATGGTGAAAAGTGAGCATCAATGGGTTTAATAGACCCAGATTCCACCAACAACTCTCTGGTACGCTTAGTCTTCTCAAGATCCTTCTTGCAACCACTTTTAGAAGAGTGCTCAAGTAGTCCCTTTCTAATCGTGTGTTGTTGCACCCCCAAGACTAGAGAAGACCCCTTGCTCTTGCTAGAAACTAGCCCCTCCTTTGCCAAATTTTCCAAAACAATATCATCATCATCATCATCCTGCATATGATCATTCAGAGTTACCAAATGATCCTACATACCCTAGGATAAATGAATATCCTGACCGGATCCATGTCCCTGCCCCATAGCACAACCCCTACCAACGGCATCAAAAGGCACATCCGGCCGGATTCCTTCCTCCAAGGTTGAAGTGTTCAAAACCTCAAACCAATTAAAGTCCTCTTCATTATTCCTGTCCTCAAATGATCTCTTCTAACCACAACCCTTAGCCCGCTTAACCAACACAAAGCCATCTTGATCTGGTTCACCCTCCATCATAGGAGATTTTCCTTTATCTCCCTAACAACTTTTGGGGCCCAAGATGAAGGAGATAAATTAGAACGAGTCTTCTTAATCCTAGGACATTGCTTCTAAAGATGTCCATACTCATGACAAATCCAACAACGAAAAGGAAGGGATTCATAATCAAGTTGTTGAATCCAAGACAAAGAACCAAGACAACTTTCCAAAGAATCCAACAAGGGATTATTCAAATCAACCTCCACACAAATCCGAAAAAAAGAAATAACCTTTCTTTCAAGGGTTTGTTGAGCAACTGCAGTAGGCTTACCAAGAAGGGCTGCAATCCGTTGTAAAATATCTTCTCTCCAAAACTCCAGAGGGAGTCGCAGTAGGCGAACCTAGACCAAAACCCTCAACAACAATTCTTCAGCTGTATTAAAACCCATATGCCATGGTTTTATAAACAACCCAACATGATTGTAAAAGTAGGGTTCTCCCTCAAAAACTCGACTCCTAACAGCCATATTGGAAAAAACAACCACAAAATAGTTGTTTGCAGCCACCATTAACTCCATGTCGCCCTCAACCTGCCAGGTACGCCTGATCCAAGCATCCAAAGCTAGCAAAGGAATACGAATCCCAAGAAATTTACAGATTAAAGCATGTCTGTTCCAATAAGAAACATCATCAGCCACCAATTCTCAAGAAAGAACAAAGACCGGACGATCCTGACTCCTTGGCAAACAGCCATTCACTTTCTTCAGTTTGTGGCCCTCCCCGACATAAAAAGACTCAGAGTGTTGAGCACTCAAACTCAATGCCGATCCATTGTGAAACCCACCACTATGATCAGCCACCACCAAACTATAAGAAACCTATTGCTCCGCCATGAGACAAACAAAAGAATCCCCCCCTGAAAGTAGAAAGACCCACCCCAAACACCAAGCAGCACCGAAGAAACAAAAAACAAACACCATTTTCGTCAATCTCTCTTTTCTATGACATGTACTTTGTATTTTTATTTTCAGCCATTTAAAAAAGGATCTTTGAATAAATTTGGAACTTTGGCATAGTAGTTTCAACTTTTATCAATTAAGCAAAGAATCTCACTAGATTGTTATTCAAAAAAAACAAAAAAAAAAACTGATATAAGTGGAAAAATAAGTACAAAAATAAACCACAAAGTACTAAATGCTAATTGTATAAAAAGATTAATGAAATTAAGAAAGCACTATGGAGAAAAAATCCATACAATAAAATTTGCAGTGAGAGTGAAATCAAATTGACAAGAGTTTTCCAAAAAACACATTATTAATATCAAAGCCCTGTGAATAGAGTTCTGAATACAATAAAGCCTTGAAGCACATCAAGTTTTACAATTCTGGGAGCTTTACACAAATTCAAGAATTAAATGCTTGAAACAGGGGAAACCATTGTTGTCAGGCTTTAATCTGCACCGAATAAATGGCTTCAACAATAAGCTTTTAAAATCCTATCTACAAATTGAGGAGGGTTGAAAGTTCTTAGGGAAATACAAGGCAGCAAGTGAAGAATTCAAACCCAAATATACTAATCTCTAAAATTCACGACAGCATAAGTGAGCACACACTGTGGCTGAACATTTCCTTGGATAGTCAGCATTGTCTGTCCTGATATCTTAGGATGTCAAAACTTGAGGAGACCTGTCTGTCAACAATGAGATCTGATAGTCAGAAAAAGTTTTTTATTTGCAAAAAATATGTGAGCTTACAATAATAAGTTAGTGTCAGGGACTGATCTAAAACCTACCGTTGTTTCTTTCTAGCATTTTGAGTTGCTTGTAAATCGAGTGCCAGTCATTCAATTCACCTTGAATCAACTGTGAGAAATAGAAATAAAGAGGCAAAAAGCTTGTGTCAAAGCCGAATAAAAACCATTGAATTAGTTTTTGATATGACAGTCAAGGCTGAGCTCTCAAAGTTTTCAAGGTTTAAGAGAACAAAGAACTGATGGCTGTTGATAAAGCTTTGATCAGAAGGTCAATGCCTACCCATTTCTGACATCTTTTGGGGACTGATCTAAAACCTACCATTATTTCTTTCTAGCATTTTGAGTTGCTTGTAAATGGAGTGCCAGCCATTCAATTCACCTTGAATCAACTGTGAGAAATAGAAATAAAGAGGCAAAAAGCTTGGGTCAAAGCCGAATAAAAACCTTCGAAATAGTTTTTGATATGACAGTCAAGGCTGAGCTCTCAAAGTTTTCAAGATTTAAGAGAACGGAGAACTGCTAGCTGTTGATAAAGCTTTGATCAGAAGGTCAGTGCTTACCCATTTCTGACATCTTTTGGGGACTGATCTAAAACCTACCATTGTTTCTTTCTAGCATTTTGAGTTGCTTGTAGATGGAATGCCAGTCATTCAATTCGCCTTGAATCAACTATGAGAAATAGAAATAGAGGCAAAAAGCTTGGGTCAAAGCCGAATAAAAACCTTCGAATTAGTTTTTGATATGACAGTCAAGGCTGAGCTCTCAAAGTTTTCAAGCTTTAAGAGAACAGAGAACTCCTAGCTGTGGATAAAGCTTTGATCAGAAGTTCAGTGCTTACCAATTTCTGATATTATAACTGCATAACTCATGAAGCATTTTCAGATAAATTAATAACAAATCAACTTACAAAAAAGCTCTAACACAAGATTAAATGAAGGCACTTGGCTTTATGGTCAATGTTGTCCCTGTGATGCTTTTGTTTTGGGAAAAATTCTTTCAAATGATATATCATAAAGTTCAAAAAGCAATTGAACAAGCAGGCAATGTGGGCCACCAAAACCTAACAATATGTCTCTTTGCTTCACATTCAGAAGATTGGAAACCTAGTGGGCTCTATGTGAGGCAAACATCTTCATCATTTGAGCCTGGCAAGTTGACATCTCTTTTAAGCTCTTGAGTTTTGTAGAAGCGACACAGAACTAGCTGTTAAATTGATTTAGATTGATAGTTCCAGTTAGATTTCTTAATCCAACCACAGCCAAAATGATATTATTAAGAAGCCTTCTCTTGTTTATCAAACATTTTCTTGCCCCTTACTACACTATAGGTGTATAAGATGCAGCCACCAAAACCTAACAATATGTCTCTTTGCTTCACGTTCAGAAGATTGGAAGCCTAGTGGGCTCTATGTGAGGCAAGCATCTTCATCATTTGAGCCTTGGCAAGTTGACATCTCTTATAAGCTTGAGTTTTGTAAAGTGACACAGAACTAGCTGTTAGATTGATTTAGATTGATAGTTCCAGTTAGATTTCTTAATCCAACCAAAGCCAAAATGCTATTATTGAGAAGCCTTCTCTTGTTTATCAAACATTTTCTTGCCCCTTACTACACTATAGGTGTATAAGATGAAGCCACCAAAACCTAGCAATGTCTCTTTGCTTCACGTTCAGAAGATTGGAAACCTAGTATCTTCATCATTTGAGCCTTGGCATGTTGACGTCTCTTTTAAGCTCTTCACTTTTGTAGAAGTGACACAGAACTAGCTGTTAGATTGATTTAGATTGATAGTTCCAATTAGATTTCTTAATCCAACCACAGCCAAAATGTTATTAAGATACCTTCTCTTGTTTATCAAACATTTTCTTGCCCCTTACTACACTATAGGTGTATAAGACGAAGTGAACAAAATTTATCTTCCTATGATCTAACAATTAGTTTATTCTCTAAATTATCATGATAAACATTCTGTTGCTTCAACCTTTTTCCATGCACCCATTTAAATAATGCACTCTGATATTACTCAGAAAACTGTTTTGAGTACTTCATCAAGCCTTTAGATAAAACCACAATTAACCAAAGAAATTTGTATTTAATCTGCATTTGTCTTACAGCCTATTTAGTATTGCCAAAAATGTTTCCTTTGTTATCAACCTCAGCTAAAAACTAATATAACTTTAACATTTTACTCAACCGTGGTAAACATAATCAAAACACTATATATGCTTGTTTGAGCTATATATTTGTAGACTATTAAAACAATATTTTTTAAAGAACACTGCATATAACCCAAGATAAACTGTGCCTTGGGTTAACCACATTTTCAAACCAATATTATATCACAGTTTTCTCCTGAATAAGATGGAATAATAAGTTCATGATGAGAGACCACCAATCTGAAGGACCATCCACTGAACTTCACCGAAATCTTACAATCTAAGGCTTTCTCAACAGAAGCGTATGAGAATGAGTACACATAACCTATAACATTCTTTTTATACGGTGGTTGTTCAAAGCAACAAAGCATGCATCAGAAGTAGTGGAAACTACTTTGTAGAAGTGTACGAGGCTTGTTGACTTATAAATAGGCAGAGCCACCTTTAAACACAACTTTTAGGGAATAATTTGAGACACTGATTGTAAACAAGCCGCTTTACAGAGTTTTTAGAAAATCTGCCCGTGGGATTCACAGCTGTGCACAAGAGAGCATGCCAAAGTAGCTTGTATTTAATTTAACTTATATAACAAAACATCACAAATTTGGTCGTCCTTGTAATCCCCAAGATGAATCCATGTTGTTATACAAGCATATTTCATATATAGTATCATTTCAACAAACAATTATCTTTTCAGATAAATAAAGGATAAAAAGTAGTGTAAACTACTGATAATGTCTAACTAAAGAGAAAATGCAAAAAAAGCCGTACACTGAGACATGACAATATCTAACACAACAGACACTAAAGATGGGTAAATCCATGGCACCATGTTCCAATTCATAAATGGTTTCTGCACTGACTTAAGTGCTGTAAATGAAAATGAGTTCTTTATTACAAAAATGCAAAGAGCCAGATAAAAGAAAAACGGAAAACCTTCATAAAATGGCCTCAAACTTAGAATCAAACACTGGACAGAATTTACACTGAAAGAATCCTTTGAATGCTGGATTGGATGCAATATTTCACAATATTAAAAAGCACCTCTACTTTAGATCTTGTCAACTGTCTCATAAAACTTGATCAAGAATATCATGAAGGAAGAAACGGAGAATAAAAACAAACAGATGTCAAGGGATAAATGAAAGCAGCATCTCTTTCTTACCTCTAGTATTATACATGTACCAAACAGGTAGTCAAGGTAATTAATTAAAACATTGCAATCCACAAAGAAACCAAACTACAAGTCAAGGACAAGCAGTTTCCCTTTGGCAAAAGCATTTGGACAGTGCTGCTCTGAGAAAAAGCATCTTCATCGGATCCTTGCCCAATTCACAGATGTTACAGATGAGTACTTAAAGGCTATCAAACAAAGGTTTGTTCTAGCATGGTTCCTACTTAAAACTTGGAATAATCATGCAATGTAAGTCTCATTTCAAAGCATCAGATCCCCCCTGCAAACTATGATGTAAAGTAAGAGCAGATTAATTGATGTTCATACCGAGCTCAAACATAGAAAAGCAAATTTTAGAATTTAGTTTCACAAGTCCACATACTGTAAGTGCAA
The DNA here is from genome assembly GCA_007258455.2 of Sequoia sempervirens. Lineage (NCBI taxonomy): Eukaryota > Viridiplantae > Streptophyta > Pinopsida > Cupressales > Cupressaceae > Sequoia > Sequoia sempervirens. The sequence continues at coordinate 327,201,788 of VDFB02000003.1, forward strand.
GTCTCAAACATGGCAAGAAAAAATACATTTCCACAAACCCAGAGAATGTGGATGAGGGCCACCAGGAGCACAACAAGAAGAAAAAGACAACAAGAGAACTGCAACAAAAAAATTACCAAAAAAAAAACCTTCTACAAAAATATTCTCTAACCACTTACTGCAATGAAAAGAAAACTAAAGCCAAAGAAAAGTAAAATAAAAACTCAAGCCTCTTTCAAACCTCTTTCCATTTACCATGGACCCAAGCCCTTCAATCACCTCCATAAAATAGCTCAGAATATGCCAAATGAGACCAGAGTAAGATATGATCACAACAGATGAGGTTATCTCTTATCCAAAACACAAGATCATTCATAATTATGTGGCAATGTGGCAAAGTAAATCATGTTCAATGTCTAAGGACACAGATGTTCATGCCAAGCTTTATCCGGCACCTTGCACTTCCAATTGAATATAAATATCTCATTTGTTTTTAATATTTATCAAAACGTAGTAGACAAAGCATGTAAAAAAACTAAATTCCTCCATAAAAATTTCAAAATATGATCTGCAAAAATTCATCTGGCCTATAAAATAATCATCACCAAACAATTACTTTTATAAACTCAGTATCCACCCTTTAAGTCATTAACAACATCATATGGAATGGGCGTAACAGTCTCCAAAGTAGCACGCTCGACAATGAATCCTGGTTTAGGTCCCTCAGGTTGCCTCTTGGTGCCGATAATCTTCCCAAGTTTCTTTGCCTCTGCCTTCAATTCATTATATTTCTGTATCCTCAACTTGAAATCTTCTTGGCAGCGGGATGGCTGGACATGCTCAATTCATACATGAATTCTCTTCTTGATAATCCTGTTACCAACCTGTACATTTATTTGGAATATGTTGTTAGCAAGAAACAAAGCAAGCAGTAACAAACTACAAAACCTTTGGAGTACGTATATGATATACCATTTTTTATCAGACAAGTAAGACAGTGAAATTAAGGACCAAATTTAGCAAACAAGGATTAGATGGATCAGTTCTAAATAAGCCATAATGTTTATTTGCATTCAAAAGAGGGGTGACAAGCTCCAAAAACTTTGGAGTATGTGATATACCATTTTTTATCAGACAAATAAGACAGTGAAATAAAGGACCAAATTTAACAAACAAGGATCGGTTCTTAAAATAAGATAATGTTTATTTACATTCAAAAGAGAGGTGGATAATCAATGGCCGGGACAACCAATGGGTGTGCTGTAAATAAGATACATTGAATCAACAATCCCAATAGAGGATCCAAGGAATGGTACAAGTCCAAGGAGAAAACTGATACAACTTGAGGGCACAAAAAGACCATGATAAGAGGATTCAAGGCAGCAAACCTTGTGTTCATAGGACTCAAGGCACAAGGAAAAGAAAGGCCGCCAACATAATGATAAAATTAAAAATACTGAGACTACATCTAAAGACTAAAATTTATCAGCAAAGTTACACTAGAATTGCAGGTAACAGACAAATACACCTCTATCGACCCCTAAGTCAACCCTCATACCCTGCTTATTTCCAGTTATTCAAAAACTAACATAATAGGTTAGTTGATATTGATTAACTCGACATCCTTAAAATGAATTTTTGAGATATGCATTCAATTTGTGTGAATAAATACACACACACACACACACATAGCCCTTCGCACTCAATATAGTGGGAACTGGGAAGTGATTAACAAGCATCCTTCAAAAGAATCCTACTAAAAAGTAAAAACAAACTTTTGAAAAAAGCATTTCCTTGTAGGTTAGCCATAGGTACAAGCTACAACACATGAGAATCAGATCTGCAATGCCCTATCACTATGGCTTGTTCACTATTAAACAAACTACATAAAAGTCACTTAACCTACCATTAAAGGATATATGGCATTTGTGGGATCTACTCCAGGCTGAGATTTCTAGTTTTCAGTGTTACTGAGATCTGAGGTTTCCAGTTTATGGTGTGTGAATTTCAGAGTTTGAAAGATATTGATATGCTATTGCACTTTTACGGTATGTATATATATATAAAGCTTAAACTCAATAAACCAAGTTTTGAAGTTTACTAATGCCAAAACATCCGGAGTTGTGCCTATTGGAAAATTTTAGACCTAGGCGTGGATGATGTGGATGCTTGTAATTTTTTCATAATATAATGAAAAGCATTTGCTTATGAGAAGAAATCTATCAAAATCTGTAAATGCGAGAATAATGAGCTTACCAGTGAAAGTCGTTACCATTCTTTCACAAAATAGGTCACCTGCTTCTTTCCTTTTCAAATGTTGTTGAAGGAAGAGATGCCTCCAACCATGTCATCAGCATTGAAATGTGTTCCTCTGTACAGTGCATTGAAAAGATGTCATCATTGGTTATGCAGGATTAAAATCAGTTCCCTGTATTTGCCAATTGAGAATGCAAGAATACAAATCATTTGCATGTAACAACTACTGAAAATATTCAGAACATAACCTAATATCTCCGTAATCAAAACCAGCCTAGACGAACGGGATTCTACGTATCCTAAACTCTTAACTGTAACCTAAACTTCTGATATTAGGGGAGAGGACACAGAAATTTATAAGCACAGATCAAACAATGCGGAGAAGCCCAAACAAGATACAAACCGAAATGGGTTGTCAGTCAGTTGAATCTTTATTCTATTAAAAATCCCTGAAATGTAATAGATAAAAGGACACAATAACAAACATAATCCATGCTATATTTCTTCACTCTCATATCCTACCCTGATAAATGAAAAAAACAGAGCTTTTATTCGTTCCAAACCAAAAAAACTGAGGTTAAGGTGACAAGCATTACTGGTAATTGTGTGGTAGGCTATTAAAAAAATAGAAAAAAATCTTGTTGCCCATTGCTACAACCCAAAAAAAAATTTGTTAAGATCTTCAAAATTTAACGGTGAATGCCTTCTTCCACCGTGGGATGAGAGGACAACACTCAGAAGAGCCAATTCAGAGAAGTAGACGAAGTATCCCTGCCTGCCAACATAAAACTAACAGTCATACCTCTCAGAAATAGATCGGATTTCTCAGTCTGGACAGCTCTCTCTTCAATTTCAACCGAATAGTGACTGGTTGTGCCAAAAGCTGCCATGAATCTGGAAAGAAGGTTGTCTCTGAGTCCGCAAAATCCTCCTTCTGGATTGAAGAATACCCAATGCTGCCCTCTTAATGACATGGATGACTCCTTAAATTCAATTTGTCTCCTTGGTCTTCTCTCTGTCCTTTTCACCGGGAGGTGACAATATGTCCATCTTTGAAGAACTTACATCAAAACAATGTAGAGCAATAGAAATCAATAGAAACAGGAACAGAGAAATCCATAGTGTGGAATCAGGAACCTTCTATGCATATAAGTTCATTGTTTTTGAATTGGCCAACCATCATTGTCATATACCAAATCATCAGATACCACTCCCCATTGAACAATATCTGTATCAACAATTGATCTTTCTTCGATGTCATCACTTTTGTTATGCACCTGCATAGCAACAATGTTGACAATTAAAGATATTATATGACTTTATGAGAAAAGTTAGTTTGTTTACTTTCATGAAAGAAAAATCATTTCTAGCATTCTAAATAAACCGTAGACTTTCAGAAGAAATGACAAATGACAAATCAAAAGTGTATGGTGGAAAAATGTGTAATAGATTTTTTTCAGAATTCATATGTCTGCCTTTGAAGAACTTACATCAGAACAATGGAGAGCTACATCTCCAGTAGCATTGTTGCTTACATGGTCCTCATCATCAGACTCCTGTTACATGTGAGTCGAAAAACGGTTAGCAAATGTTCAAATGAGTTGTAACATTAACATAGTATCAACCCAACATACCTGAGGAACACTGATTCGAAAGCCTTTTGAAGTTGGTATCCTAATTGTAGTCACTGCTGTACTTTCAGCAGTATTAGTTAGACCAAGAAGAGATAAATTGCTGGCTTTAAGAACATTTTGAGATTCTATGATGCTTTGACCCCCACTGGTAAAACTTCTCTCTAAGTTCTCTGTAGAGACAACAGATGATGAAACAGCCCCACCAAATACCAGGATGCCTAAGGTAGGTGTTGAAACACTTGATGTAGAGAGGAGGCCATTTGAACTTGATACAGGGGTCAAGTTTTCTGCCAAACAAACATGAATCAATTACTGGAAAATAAATATAGTTCTTCAAGTGCAAAAAAAATAATCCAAACAAAAAGTTCTTGCTTGCAAGTACGCTTCTCTAGCTGTAACTTGCAAGCTTTTTAACATGTGTTATAATTGTATACACAAAATTTAACTTATACACAACCAAAATATCCCATAGAATTAGATTTAGAGAGAGATGAAGATTGAAGTTACATGCCTGAGAAGCCTGAGGCAGATACACTTTTAAATGTCGAAGCCAAAAGTTTTGAGGATTGTGATGAAATTTGAAATGGCAAAGTGGACACCGCCTCAGCTACAACATTATCATCATTCATGTTTAACGGAGAAGGAGACTCAGCCCTTGCAATTGCTGGTTGTGATTTCAGAGACTTTTCTTTCGGAAATGGTTCAACCCTCTCCAAATGCTCTAAAATTTTACGAGCTGTTTCTCTGGATTGTTGTGGCACATGCAATTCAAATGTTGACTGTCCAGATTTAGTTGCATGTAATGACAAGTTGGTCTTTTGTCGGGTGCTCCTTATAGGGCCTCCTAATGTCAGACCCTCATCTAACTCAGAGATGCTCCTCTTTTTAAAGATCTGGGTAGCAAATATGTCATGTAAATAACTGGAAGTTTATCGTGAAACAAAAAATCAAAAAAATCATTAAGAACTTGGGAGAAAAGTTGTCTCACCTGTCGTCTTATTCGAGTCCCATCACCTATGTGCTGCGAGCACAATAAAAAATAGTCATGGGATAATAGATCATAACAGATACAATTTTTATAAATTTTAAGACTGAAATAAATGTGTTAGAGTAGTTCACCAAAGGATGACGAATCCGCGGACGAAAATTTCTGAGGGTATACTTTAGAGGCTGAACTCTATTTCGAGCCCTTTGATGTTCCAAGCCACTAAGCCTGTTCGCTAGGGTCTTCGATCTGTCTTCAACCTGCCTATTCCCAAACAATCGACCTATTGTTGTTCTTGGTCTAGGTTGTTGAGCAGTAGGCATATTTTGGAATACAGAGTCAACCGAAACCTACAACATGGGCTATTAGAACAGAAGAGATTCAATTTTTATAAATTTTAAGACTGAATTAAATGTGCTACAGTAGTTTACCAGAGGATGATGAGCCTGCTGACGAGAATGACGAGAATGTCTGACATAAGGGTTATTCCGGGGCTGAACTCTGTTTCCAGCCATATAAGCTTTTGCTATCTCTACTGGATCATCCGAAACCTACAACATGTGATATTATTTCATATTACATATATACTATGAATCCAAATAGAACAATTTAAAAGCATAATGTATCAACTTACATTTTCAGTAACGCGACAGACGTCATCTTCCAAAAAATGGACATGTTTTTCTATTCTTGGCTTTTTCTTTCTCCCTGGCTCTACATTTTGCTCATTGTCTGGTTCATTAACACCATTTACTGCCACAAGTTCCTCCTCAACTTCTTGAAGAGGGCGCTTCCTGCAGATGGAGTTGAACAATTTGTTAATAAGACAACTGGCTCCGTCCATAAGTTTTCTCCCTACCCAGCTTGCCATTGCAATGCGATGCTCTGCTACAACTGATTTTGCTTTTAGATAGAATTTGAGTTTGAAATCTAAATTTCTGCAGAATAATCTCTCCACGGCAATGAATATATGTTCACGGGAAGTTTCTTTTTTCATTTACTCATAATTCTCCACCGGAAAATGGGAAAAAACTGCTAAAAGGAGAAACAAGAAGAAAATACGGGCAGTTATCTCAATAATTTTTGTGTGCAGGCAGCTAATTACCTTTACATTCAGAGTCTATAGACGTTTCCTTATTTGAAATTCGCAGAGTCTATCGACGGTGAGGATTTTTGTCTATGTTGCAGTTCATCATTTTTGCATTTTCTTCGGCTGTTTTCTCACCGTTTTTTACTGCTTTCGCGCCGCTATTGGTTTCCCCTCCTCCAAACTCTTCCTCGCAATGGAAATCTTTTGCCAAAGCAAATGAAGTTGTATTTTGAGGTAGTTGTTACACACGCAAAGTACATGTTGGATTTTTTGGAATGGTGGGCGAGTAGATGATCTTTGCGGAATTTTTGAAATGGTCCTAGTTTTGTTCTTATTTTATTAGACTTTTAACTATCCACAAGTTTTTTTTCCCGCACTCAAAGTGACTAATGCTTAAAGGGGGTTCCTATTTTATGATTTTCAGTCTTCGAGAAAATTTTAATTGGCATAGTTTGAGGAAATTGTGGGTTTCAATATAATGATCATATAGAATGGAGTAGCCCATACACAGCTCAAGCCTATCTTGTGCACATTAATTCATCAGAAATAGTGTATGCGAACTTAATAAAGAAATAGTGTTCTCATATGTTGAGGACATGTGTTGTCTCTACTAGGACTAGAAAAATCAACTTCACATTTAACTTAATTGATTTTAATCTTCATATGTTTCAAATGGCATTGGGCTTTGAGTCTTAACACAGGCATTGCTAAAATAAAAAATTTCTATCCCAACAAACTAGAAATATTATAGTAACTATAAGTTGAACTTGTGATGAGTTCCCATGTAATCGTAGAATTTTTAAAACAATTTTCCATTCTTTAGATGGAAATTTGTGTTGCTAGAATTAAATGTGGTGTCAATAGCTTCTAGTGGAAGACTAATGAGTACTATTGCAATCTATATATGTATTGTTCAAGATGACATCCCCTCTAATGAGACAAGATTTTTCTTTGTTTGATTGGGATAGGAAAGTAGTTGTAACAAGTACTAATTTCTTTATTTGGTAAATCACTTGAATTTAACATGTACAAAATTTACATTTTTAACCCTTTTAGTAACCTACATATTTGAAAATGTTATGTATTGTGACCTTTAATGGAAGAGCGAGTCAATTTTTCATTTTTATCATGTTACTTAATATGTGGTTTTTGAGATCTATATGAAATATTATCAAATACATATAGTGAGAATCTTGTTGTTTGTTTAACTTATGAAAACTTCAATGTAGTTTTGCATTGAACTTGTTGTTTGTTTTTTACTGCTTTCGCGCCGCTATTAGTTTCCCCTCCTCCAAACTCTTCCTTGCAATGGAAATCTTTTGCCAAAGCAAATAAAGTTGTATTTTGAGGTAGTTAGTTGTTACACACGCAAAGCACATGTTGGATGTTTTGGAATGGTGGGCGATTAGATCTTTGAGGAATTTTTGAAATGGTCCTAGTTTTGTTCTTATTTTATTAGACTTTTAACTCTCCACAAGTTTTGTTTCCCGCTCTCAAGTGACTAATGCTTAAAGGGGGTTCCTATTTTATGATTTTCAGTCTTCGAGAAAATTTTTATTGACATAGTTTGAGGAAATTGTGGGTTTCAATATAATGATCATATAGAATGGAGTAGCCCATACACAGCTCAAGCCTATCTTGTGCACATTAATTCATCAGAAATTGTAAGCCTTTGCTTTTCTTTTCTTTTTTCCTTTCCTTCAGGGTCTATACTTGTTTTTACTATAAAAACCTTCAAGAGACAATAGTGTCACCAAGTCAATTTTCTTAAATCAACTAAAGAAGTAAAAGGGAAAGCAGAGGGAAGCTCTACAACTTTAGTATTTAAGAATTTATTAATTAGGGTTTTCAGGTTTGGGGGGTTAGGGTTTAATATGCCTTTAGGGAACAATAGCTTGTGATTCTTGTTGGGAGATGCCACTTCATTGTTGTGTATGCGAGCTTAATAAAGAAATAGTGTTCTCATATGTTGAGGACATGTGTTGTCTCTATTGAGACTAGAAAAATCAACTTTACATTTAACTTAATTGATTTTAATCTTCATATGTTTCAAATGGCACTGGGCTTTGAGTCTTAACATAGGCATTTCTAAAATAAATATTTTCTATCCCAACGAACTAGAAATATTATAGTAACTATAAGTTGAACCTGTGATGAGTTCTCATGCAATCGTAGAATTTTTAAAACTATTTTCCATTCTTTAGATGGAAATTTGTGTTGCTAGAATTAAATGTGGTGTCAATAGCTTCTAGTGGAAGACTGATGAGTACTATTGCAATCTGTATATGTATTGTTCAAGATGACATCCCCTCTAACGAGACAAGATTTTTCTTTGTTTGATTGGGATAGGAAAGTGGTTTTTCTTTCTTGATGTTGTAACAAGTACTAATTTCTTTATTTGGTAAATCGCTTGAATTTAACGTGTACAAAATTTACATTTTTAACCCTTTTAGTAACCTACATATTTGAAAATGTTATGTATTGTGACCTTTAATGGAAGAGCGAGTCAATTCTTCCTTTTTATCATGTTACTTAATATGTGGTTTTTGAGATCTATATGAAATATTATCAAATACATACAATGAGAATCTTGTTGTTTGTTTAACTTATGAAAACTTCAATGTAGTTCTACATTGAACTTTTTGAGAAGAGTGGATAGAAAGCATGACTTGATATGATGTGAATTAGAGAGTTGTTTATATGAGTTTCATATGTTGAACTAGACAACTGAGAGGGGGGTGAATTAGTTATCACCAATTTTAACCGTTAAGACCACCGGAAATTAGATCTATCACAAATCCATTAATCTGCTAATATGTTAAATCATTAAGTGCAAAAGTAGAAACTCAAAACCATCACACATACATAATAACACTAAATTTACATGGGAAACCCAATAAGGGAAAAACCACAGTGAGGATTAACTCACACTATGGAGAATAACAAAATTGATTACAAAAGGCTCACTACTAGAGATGGCTCACTGCTAAGATAGGATTCACTATCTAGATTATGACTCACTGTCCAGATTAGGAATCACTGTCCAATAAGGGTTAACCACTCGAAGGGCTCACTGCCACACAGATACAAAGAAGATAGAAGAGATAAGTTACAGAGAGAAAGCAATCTCAATGCAACAGAGATTTCCACCAAAATATGGTCAACTACTTGTATACATCCTTGAATGATAGAGTACACCTTTAGCTCACTGCTTTTGGAACCTCACAATTAGATTTTGCATTGGTCTACCCAAACTCACATCACAATTTGACATCTACAGGTTGCAAGTATCTCATGTACCTCATGTATCTCATGTATCTCACATTTCATCAATAACCCGTCCTGTATTTATACTATCTTCAACTTTGAAACATATCTAAAGTTGGCTATATACCATTTGCATTTACAAATTCAAATTAGGTTGGCACCAAAACTTTCTAGGGTGGACTTAGAATGAGGGAAACCTAAACACACGCTTCAACATGCTTCATGAACTTCAAAAGTAGTGTTAAACACAAGGTCAGCCAAACCAGTGTACAACACATAAATTAGTTAAGCACACACAACCTTAATGTGATCTAATCCTTCCAGATAACAAAATTTTCTTCAACACAATCATATCACCTTAACTCCAAAACCACAAGCCAAAAAACTTGAACAAGAAGAAATATAGACCAACTACTTTTCTCTTAGACCTCAGCCAAATACACTGAAAAACATAGTTTACAACTGGTGAACACAACTCGACCTATACAATGACCCAGAAGCCAAAAATTTGGATATAGCAACTACCAACATCCATGATAAGCATATCTAAACCACATGATCATAGGAGTAGAACCAAGAGAAAAACCTAAAGAAAACACTGAAAACCTACAACTCTTCTTCATTACAATTTTCTCAATATCCTTGGCTTATACAACCAATAGCTTATATCTATAACATCAATGACAATAGCAACTAGTGGATAACTAGTTGACCAGTTGACATCAATGACAACACCTTCATTCTTTCATCTACATCTTCATACTTGCAACATCATTTAGACTACTATTACACACAGTGTAGAAGAAAGTCGTGATGGGTAAGAAACCAAGTGCAAGGTCAATGCTAGCATCCAATTTATCAATCATCTAGACAATGTTTCACCAAGTCTTTTTTTTGTAGAGAATGTGATAAAGTGTTAAAATAAAAAAGGGGAAGCTCAGTAGTAACTCCAAAATATTGAAATAACTTTTACTTAGGAAAATAGGCTTAGGACATTTACCAGGAAATGAGAACGTATCTTCAAGAGACATAGATGCTAGATAAGTTGCAGGGCATGTTCTTATTGTTGAACAGATAGAATACTAAGAGGGGGGTGAATCAGTATTCTACTAAACCATTAGACTACTAACCATTCAATTATTAAAACATATCTAGCTACAACTGTAAACAAAAATATGAATGGAAGCATCACATTGCATAACACATAGACACCAAGATTTTTACATGGAAAACCCAAAATGGGAAAACCATAGTGAGGATTAACTCACAATATATTATAACAAGTCATAAGATATTACAAAGATCACTACCAGGACACACTGTTTTTGAAAGGCTCATAGTCTGAAGTGAATACAAAATGGCTTATTGCCAAGATACAAAATGATATGGCTCATTGACAAAAGATGAACTAATTTAATACACCTTCTCAACCCAAAAATCAATGCTCAAAACAAAATGTGCCAACCACATGGTTGGCAACAAACCTAAATAAAACAAAATGGCCAACCACTTAGGTTGGCTCAAACCTAATAAGGAACCCTTTAAACAATCATGAGGCAAACATCACTTAATCATGTCGGCCAAAATAATGCCAAACTTCTACCATTTAGATATCTTGCAGCTCGATCAACCAAAATTGTTGGAAACTTGTTTATAGCTGTAACTGGAAATCCTGATCATCATATCAAAAACTCATAGAGCGATCTTTTACTAAGAGTATTTTCAAACCAAATTACCGGATCAATATAGAGACACAGTTTACCAGATAAGCAAATAGTTAGTCACCAAACAATGTTGGCATCAATGACAACATACCGGAGGTCTTCTTCATTCTTCCAAAAATATCCCCCTTTGTCGTTGATGGAAACATGTGCCAAAAATAAAGCTTACTTCACAACCAAATTTTTGCAACATCAATGCACTCAACTCCCCCTTTCATATGTACAAAAACACAAAACTATTTTTAAAACCAAAACACCAAAATATTATTTAAACACACCCTTCTCTACATAGAACCTTCTCCACACAAACCCTTCTCCCCCTTTGATATCAAGGACAAAGGGTAAGGAAACATTAAATAGAAACTAAGAACTAGGGGCATCTTGTAGTTCTTTGAGAATTGCTTCCCAAGCCGGTTTTCCATCATCTAGACCCCTTTTGCTCTAGTAAGAGATTTATGCAGTAATTCCAGTTCCACTAGGGATTCTTCGCCTTCTTCTTGAGTGGATGTATTGATGTTCATCTTCTCCAATTTTTCTGCATCTACCAAGGAACTTGATATGGAAATATTTTTGGACATTACTAGATCTCCAAGCTATCCAAAGCACCTTATTGCATCTTTTTTTTTCCTTTGTAGAATGAGAAATTTGTTATGAAGGTCTACAATACCAGTCCAACCAATGTAGCTTCTATCATCTTTGACCTTCTAGTCTCTATAGACATCAACAAGCTGAGACTCTATTGAGACCATTAAATCCTTAATGCCTCAAGTGGTGTCAAGCCATCACATGCAATATGTAAACAATATTTGAGCTTCTTCATCACAATCCTTTACTTCTTTCAAACTCTACAATAATTTGTTATGCATAATTGCACATTTATTTCTCTAGAAGACTCAACTCTAGCTCTTTCACAGTTTGGATCTTAAGATTAGAGATATATTCCTTGACAGAATCAACTACGAACTTTAAGTTCCCAATCGTTGTTATGGAATCATCAATGGTGACACTAGGGATTGTCTCCTATAAAGCTCTAATAGCTTCATTTATCAATTTAGTTCCTCTCTGGTAAGTTTCAGTAGTTTCCTGAGTAACAGAGTTGAGAAAAGTTCCACAAATCTTTATTCTTTCATTTGGTGCAATCTTAGTCAAATCTACATAACCTGGATGTGATGACAGCTTGATTAATTGAGGTGGTAGCACTGATTGAAGTCTCATTTTCCTTGTCAGTAGACCTTTGAGATACTTCCAGAAGATTCTTTGGATGGTCTTGATGGCTCAACAGCCTTGGGATTTTCTTCTTCACTTCTTTTAGCTTGAGATTCTTTCTCGTTTTCCTCTTCCTTTTCTTCTTCTTCTTTTTCTTTTTTATCTTCTCCTTTTTCCTCTTCTTTTTCCTCTTCTTCTTTTTCTTCTCTAGAGGGTTTTTCAGAAGATTTATCTTTGTTTTCTTTCTCCCTCTTATCCTCATCATCCTTGTCATCATAATTTGTTATTTCTGGATTTTGATTGTGTTTGAGTTTTTTCATCAACATTTTGGATCACACTCAGTGATCCATCATCAAGATGATAGAGAGCAAAAGGAGATGAAAGATGGTTAGATGTAAACCCAATTTGCTTAAAAGGAAGAGGGGTGAGAAGTTGAGGGGATATGACAAAAAAATTAAGAAGAGAGAGATAAGAAACCAATGAGTTGGTTGAAAACAAATTTAAAATAATGAGAGGCAAAAATGAGAGAGAAAAGTAAGAATGAAATTTTAAAAATCAATTATGAAAGAGAAAAGGAAAGAAATTTGAAAACTAAAGAAAGAGAGGACATCAACAAATAGAAAAACAATATATACATATATAAAATTGATTCTATAATATGCATCTATATATTATATATATAATGATTGTATAATATGCCTATGCATATTATATAATAAAAACATAATACAATTAAATGACATTATAAACAAAAAGATCAAAAGTAAAGCGACAATATGCAAAAACCTTGCAAAAAGAATGAAAGAGAAAGGAACTAAGCTTCATTCTTAAAAATAATATATGATAATATTAGAAAACCAAAAAATTATATGACAATATTAAAAAACAAGAAAATGAGGTTATAAGAGATCTTATGAAAAGAATAAATTCAAAAAAGGAATAAAATAAATTAATGAGATAATACATCAGTATATTATATAAATAATGATTATGTAATATACCAATGTATATTATATAATAGAAACATAATACAATTAAATGACATTATAAACAAAAAGATCAAAAGTAAAGTGACTATGCAAAAACTTTGCAAAAAGAATGAAAGAGAAAGGAACTAAACTTCATACTTAAAAATAATATATGATAGTATTAGAAAACCAAAAAATTATAAGATAATATTAAAAAACAAGAAAATGAGGTTATAAGAGATCCCATGAAAAGAATAAATTCAATATTATCATATAACCTCATTTTCTTGTCATTTAATTATATTATGTTTCTATTATATAATATACATTGGTATATTACATAATCATTATTTATATAATATACTATGTATTATCTCATTAATTTATTTTATTCCTTTTTTGAATTTATTGTTTTCATGAGATCTCTTAAAACCTCATTTTCTTGTTTTTTAATATTGTCATATAATTTTTTGGATTTCTAATATTATCATATATTATTTTTAAGAATGAAGCTTAGTTCCTTTCTCTTTCATTCTTTTTGCATATTGTTGCTTTACTTTTGATCTTTTTGTTTATAATGTCATTTAATTGTATTATGTTTCTATTATATAATATGCATAGGTATATTATATAATCATTATTTATATAATATATAGATGCATATTATAGAATGAATTTTATATATGTATATATTGTTTTTCTATTTGTTGATGCCCTCTCTTTCTTTAGTTTTCAATTTTCTTTCCTTTTCTCTTTCATAATTGTTTTTTTAAATTTCATTCTTACTTTTCTCTCTCATTTTTGCCTCTTCTTATTTAAAAAAAAAATTCAACCAACTCATTGGTTTCTTATCTCTCTCTTCTTGATTTTTGTGTCCTATCCCCTCAACTTCTCACCCATCTTCCTTTTAAGCAAATTGGGTCTGCATCTAAACATCTTTCATCTCCTTTTTCTCTCTATCATCCTAATGATGGATCACTGAGTGTGATACGAAATGTTGATGAAAAAACTCAAACACAATCAAAATCCAGAAATAAAAAATTATAAGCATTATGGATTGTGGAAATCTCATAGCATTAATCCTTGTCATCACTTTTCTTTTTATCCTTGCTTCCTTCATCTTCATCTTTGTCTTTCTCACCATTGTTTCTGATAGATTCGTGATCTTCTGGTTCATTACCGGTATCATCTTTATGTCAAGATCTTTAGTATGTTTGCTAGTTGTCTCCTTTGTATCATTCAAAGGCGAGTGTCTCTGAAACATCATGTATTTCACCAACACTTTCCAAAATTGGATGATCCATTACCTCTATAACATTAATATGCTCCTGCACTTGAGTTGTATGGGATGAAGAAGTGGTTCTTGTCCCATAATTCTTTGCCAATTTTATGACTATTTCCAGAGTGTCTTGCCTTACCTTTTTTATACTTTCTTTCTCATTAGCCATAAGAATATTGACTCTCTGCTTGACTCTAAACAATGTAGAACATTATTTTAACAGATTAGCAACCTCTTCCTCGAATAAAGAGGATCCATAAGAATTCAAGGAATAATTTTTCATCTTATCATCAACATTTATGGCTTCATGCCTCCTTTGTACTAACACTTTCCAGACATTGTTAGTCACTTTATTTCGGATAGTTTCCACACTCACATTGCAAATAACTATATACTGAATGAAAGCATTAATAATGGTTTCCTTATCTTGATCATTAACTTCATAAAAAAACTTAGTAGTCGACAAAAGATCCTCATTGTCAATCATGTTATTCACTAAGGCTGCTAGATTTAGAGATGGTCAATCACTTTCCAGAGGAGAGCCAAGAATTTCATCCTTAGAATCTAATGTGCCTTATGTACATGAATTTTGAAAGCATTTTCTTATTTCTCTGTTTCTTCATCTGTTGAGATATTGACTTTTTTTTTTATTTTTTTTTCTAGACGAAGTATTGATCCAATTCATTTTCAACTGTTTCTCTTCTTGCATGCCAAGATCTATTTCTTCCTATATAGTATCACTTAGGTTTATTTTTATTTTAGAATTTTGCTTTACTCTTCTTCTAGGTGTAGTAGATGGTGCAGTAGGGAGTATGTTCTTTCTTTTAAAATCATGGGTACTAGGACCAGTAGAGGCAATTACATCAACTGATGAAGAAGTATTGTGTTCTTTCTTCTTTCCTTTCTCTATTGTAGCAACATTGGAAGTAGGTGGAGTAGCAAAAGATATTCTTCCTAATTTTTTAGGTCTGAATGTCTGTTCAGATGATCTAGCTTCCATTTCATCAAGAGCTTCCATTAACAAATCAACATCCTCCTTGGAGCATGAATGTCCCTTGAAGGATGCCTCAACATTCTTATTTACTCATTTTGTTCTTAGGGGTGCAAAAGTTTCCAAGTGCACTTCACTCTATATTTTTCTTCATATGTACCATGTTGGGGTGGAGAGGGATCCCTAGGATTTCTTAACAACATTTCAATGAACCTCTTAGCCATTTGTTCATCAATTTCATATCCCATAGTCTCTATCTAGAGAGTTATGGATTCTACTGCTTCTATGATGCAATCATCAATGGTTACAAGAAAAGTTATTTCCTTTGCATACTTCTTTACAAGTCTTCTAGGAACCCTATCCTATTCAAGTGTTCAAGTATTTGATGTGCAACCGACCTATTGCACTCCCATATAATGTTTTTCCTTCCCAGTAGCTCTCTCAAAAAATAGAAAAGAAAAAAAAACTACCAATGTTCCAAACTTGAAGGAGTGTTTCTTTGACTTAATATAGCTTACATTTTCCATAAGTTGCATCCTAAGAAATTCACATAGATCACAATCTCTCCCATTTACTACCATTTCATGTGCAATATGAATTATTGTAGCAGATACAAAATTTCCTCAGTTGGTAAAGTATATTTTATGTCCAATCATAATAGTAGCATATCTCACGGTTGGGTTTGAAATGGGTTTAGTAGTTAGAGCTCTCACGTCATATGTGGCGCTAGTTAGCTTCATGACCACATCATTCTTCACAGCTTTTAGCACTAGTATGGATCTAGTGTCACAAACTTCCTTGGCGATTACCCCAAATTTTCTTTTCCACACAAATTTTTCATGTACCCTACTAATCACCATTCTGAAAATTTTTGCATCCATCTCACTCAAAAAGTTTGGGAACCAATTCCAAAAATTTAGCTTCTTCCAAACTAGGTTTTACATAGTGGTTATCTCCTATCCTTTCATTATACCATTGAGCGCTAAGCTCCTGGTGGTCAAATTCTTCTAACTTTCCATGAATATAAGTTATAGTGTCCTCAGTGGGAAGAACACTACTCGAAATCTGTGAGAACACACCCATGGGGTCCATTTCATAGACTTTCCAAGAAAACCTTTTGAATTCTGGTCGGGGTCTCTCAAAAACTTCCACCATAGTGGGAGTGGCCATTTTCCTCAAATTACTTGCATATGCTAATGAAATGTAGCTTAAACTAAAACCCACGAAGTACAGATAATGGTAAATACCTTTTCAAGCATCGCCAAAAACTAGGGTTTGATCCCAAATTCTCTGAATCGCTTTCAAATTTCTTCAGCTCACTTAGCTTCCTCCAAATGTGTAAATGTGTTTGAAGGTATAGAGAAACTATGAACAACTTCACATCGTATCACATTGTCGCATATCTCACATCATCACTTCTAATCATGTTTCTTGCTATCTCTATCTTCTATCTTGTATAGAAATGTTTCATATATATATAGTTACATCTCCATACATCAATTAGGTTAGCCTAATTGGATGTAAGCATACTTAATTCAAAATGGTCTCTTGAACCAAAATAAAAATCTCTTTGGTGCTCAAAACAAAATGTTCTAGCCACAAATTAGGTCAGCCTGGACCTAATAAGGAACCCTTTAAACAATCATGAGGCAAACATCACTTAATCATGTCGGCCATAATAATGTTGAACTTCTATCATTTAGATATCTCAGCCCAATCAGCCAAAACTGTTGGAAACTTGTTTATAGTTGTAACTGACAGTCCTGATCATCATATCAAAAACTCATAGAGCGATCTTTTATTGAGAGTATTTTCAAACCAAATTACTAGATCAATATAGAGACACCATTTACCAGATAAGAAAATAGTCAGTCACCAAACAATGTTGGCATCAATGAAAACATACTAGAGGTCTTATTCTTCATTCTTCCAACAATCCCCTGTTGCAAGTATGAGTAAATTCGGTAGTTGTCATTGATTTTGTCATTGATGTCAACACAGTATAGGTTGTTGCAAGTTGTGCATGTATAGTTGAGATGTTGTTGAAATGTTGTGAGTACATGGAGCTATCCTTATAATGTTGCAGACGTGCTGAAATGATGAGTTACCAAGTGCTTTTGAGAAAATTAATAAATAGTGAAGATTGAGTGGTGTGTGTGTTCAAAATGAGCTTCAGTTTTGTGCTATGCATTTCTTCTGTATTGATCCTATGCTTGTGCATATATGACATTATTTATTGGCATCTATTGATGATATCTCCTAGATTGTAGCTTTTGGATTCATGGAAAGCATAAGTTGTGTTCACTAGTACGTGAACCAGTTTGGTAGAGTTGTTTGTTTATGAACTGGAAGAGATGTTTTTGCTCTGTAGCTCTCTACTGAGTTGTTTCTGATCTTTTTGATCTGGTAAAAGGCTTGTTAAAGTGATATCTCTATTATTGCAAAAGTGTTTGCAGTTTGGTGCTCCAGAAGATGTGTTCCAAAGCTTATGTAGGTGTTTTTACACTCTGGTTAGACTGGTGAGAAGTATTTTGAGTTTGAAGGTTGTTGTAGTTGATGCAAATAAATCTGATTGTTTGCAAGTTGTGTTTCGGTGTATGATGAAACGTGTCATGTGGTTCGCATGTTATCTTCTTGATGTGGAAGCATGTACTTCAAAGTTCATTTGTGTTTTCATTAGGTTTGGCTAACCTGGTGTTTACAATTCATACAAAGGATAAGTTTTAATTAAGGAAGCATGTGATTGATCCAAAGATATTGTTTTGGGTCGTAATTAAAGTATTGGTGTGGTATGCTCTCATTCCTTTCCACCGCAGGAATTTTGAGTTGCCGACCTAATTTGAATTTGTAAAATGAAGCATGTATAGTTGACCTTGGAGAAAGTTTCTAAGGTTGAAGATGGTATAAATGCAAGTCGAGATGTGAAGGATTAGAACATGCAAAGTAATGAAGTAAGCCACAAGTGTGAAAAGAAAAGTTGTGCAAAAGTAAGTTGAGGCAGCAGTACTTTAATGTGTTAGACTTCTGAAAGCAGTGAGTTGATGGTTTCTGTAATCTCCTAATCAAGGTTACAGATGTGTGTATTTTTTTGTGGTGGATTTTTCTATTATCTTTTGTATTTGTAGGTAGTGAGCCTCCTTTGGACAATGAATCCTATATGTAGGCAATGAGCCTTTGTATCTGGACAGTGAGTCCTTCTGGGAAGTGATCCCTTAGCAGTGAGCCTCTTTGTATTCAGTTTTGCAATTACTTTATATTGTGAGTTAATCCTCACCGTGGTTTTTCCCTTATTGGGTTTTCCACGTAAAATTTGGTGTTCATTGTGTTGATTTTACTTTTTGTTATCTGCATTGCATGTTCATACTTAATAATAAAATTGTGTGGTTGTGAAGTTGATAAGTATTTCAAGTTTGTGTTTGAATTTGATGACAACTAATTCACCCCCGTCTCAGTTTTCTTGCACCTTTTAACAATTGGTTTCAGAGCCTTGGTTCCTTGGTGAAGAGCTTAACCGCTTAAGGTAGATCCAATGGCACATAAGTTGGCAATCCATGTTCGATGGATCTTATTACAGTGACTGGAAAGTGTAGATGAGAGGTTATACAATCTATTGGTTACAAGACCTGGAAGGCTATAGAGAGGAAGTATGTTGCTCTGGCAAGTGGTCCCACTACTATTGATGAGGTTTCTGCATATGAGGAAAATGAGAAAGCAAGGTATGCCATTTTTAGTGCCTTATCTAAGACTAAGCGAATAAAGGTTATTTCTTTGGGCACTGCTCAAGAAGTTTGGAAAAAGTTGTAAGATCTATATGAAGGAAATGAAAGAGTGAAATTGACAAAGAATCTAACAGCAAAATGCAGATATCAAAATTTGAAAATGGAAGAAGGGGAAGATATTGTAAGTTATTTACATAGGGTTGATCTTGCAGCAAATGAAGTTAGGAATCAAGGGGGAACTCTGGAAAATGAGGATATAATAGAGAAGATTCTAATGACCTTACTAGAATGTTATAGTGATAAGATCAGTTATGAAGAGATGTATGATCCTAAGAAGTATACTAAAGAACAGTTATTTCACACCTTGATAACATTTGAGATGAGGAAGTTTGGAAAGAAAGAGGAGAAGACAGAGTCAACCTTTAAAGCTACAAAGACAAAAGTTGATCCAGAGGATGATAGTTCTGATGAATTGGAAGCAAATTTTACAAGGAAGCTAAAGAAAGGTATTGGTAAGTACAAAGGTATGTTACCTTTAAAATGTTTTAGTTGCAAAAATATTGGTCATTATGCTTCAAGATGTTCGAATAGAGTTGTACATAAGAAGAACAAGGATTATAAAGATAAAGACAGAAAGGATAGGAAGTACAAGAAGTTGTATTATGTTAAAGAAGATGTTGGAATCTCTGATGATGAATGCTTGTTTCTAGCTTTAGAGAATAGATTTGTGTCTACTAACCTTAGAAAATGTGCAAGGAAAAGTGGTTCAGAGAGTAAGAAGGATGGGAAGGAAGGTACTCTGGTTACTGAATTTCATGCTAGACAGGATGAAGACTATTGGGTGATTGATAGTGGATGCTCTAATCACATGACTGGAGATAAAAGTAAGTTCACTAAACTTGAAAAGTATGATGGTGGTTTAGTTATGTTTGGAGATGATTCTGAAGCAAAGATTGTTGAGAAAGAATCAATTAGATTTGATGGGAAAGACAATACCAATGATGTCTACTATGTTAAGGTATTAAGGCATAATCTTTTAAGTGTTGGTCAAATGTGTAGCAAAGGATTCAAGCTTGTGTTTCAAGATAACACTTGTGAGATTCAGAAAGGGTTTGGAACTATGGTTGTAGCAGGGAAAAGAACATATGGTAACATCTATCAGCTTAAGGATGTTGATGGTTAATGTCTTGTATCTCAAGTTAATGAGAGTTGGCTATGGCACCGGAGAATGGGACATGTAAACTTTGATAACTTGATCAGGATCAGTTCAAGAGAGGTTGTTCGAGACCTGCCTAAGATTACAAAGCCTAATATTGTGTGCAGGAGTTGTCAATTAGGAAAGCAAACAAGAAGCAATTTTAAAGGAAAGAAGTTGTCTACTACCAGAATGTTGGAATTTGTTCATACTGACCTTTGTGGCCCTACAAGAATAGGAAGCCTTAATGGTGATAGGTATTTCATGCTTTTGATTGATGATTATTCAAGAATGACATGGGTGAAATTTCTTAGAGAGAAGACGCAGGCTATGGATAGATTCAAAGCGTTCAAGGAAAGAGTAGAGAATGAGGTGAACCTAAGGATTAAATGCTTAAGGTCTAATAGAGGCGGAGAATTTAATTCCACTTAATTTAATACATTTTGTGAAGAACATGGCATAAAGAGAGACTTTTCTGCTCATAAAAACTTCAAAGTATATCAGATGGATGTCAAGTCTACTTTTCTGAATGGAGAACTAGAAGAAGAAGTGTACATGGAACAACCGAAGGGATTTCAATTGTCAGACAAACCGGATTTGGTCTACAAATTGAAAAAGGAATTGTATGTACTGAAACAAGCTCCAAGAGCATGGTATGCAAGATTGGATAGATACCTGACACAACAAGGATTCAACAAAGGCTCTGCTAACAACAATATTTATTTCAAAGTTGAAGGTAATAAAATGTTGATAGTAGTTGTGTATGTTGATGATATCATCTTTGAAGGTAATGAAGGTATGTGTAAAAGATTTGTTGCAAAGGAAATGCAAAAAGAATTTGAGATGTCTATGATTGGTGAGTTGAATTTCTTTCTTGGAATGCAAGTAAATCAAACTAATAAGGGGATATTCATTTCATAATCAAAGTATGTTAAAGAATTGTTGAAGAAGTTTGGAATGAATGACTCCAAACTGGTTTGTACTCCTATGGTGACCGGATGCAAGCTGAGTAAAAATGATGAATCTCCTAAAGCTGATAAGAGCTTATACAAATCTATGGTTGATGGACTGTTGTATGCTTAGTTGCCATATTTCAAGTTGAACCTAGAGAAGCACATGTTACAGTTGTGAAGAGGATATTTAGATATCTCAAAGGCACATTGGATTATGGCTTGTGGTATCCTAAGGATACTGCTTTCATCTTGAGTGCTTTCATTGATGTTGATTGGGTTGGTTGTGTGGATGACCGAAAGAGTATAAGTGATGGAACATTCTTTCTTGGTGGAAGATTGGTTTCATGGCTAAGTAAGAAACATGATTCAATTTCTTTATCCATTGCAAAAGTTGAGTATATTGCAACAACATCTTGTTGTACACAAGTTTTGTGGATGAAGCAAACATTGAAAGATATAGGAGTGATATGTGATGAGCCTATTCCTATCTTCTATGATAATACAAGTGCTATAAAAATTTCAAAGAATATAGTAATGCATTCAACAACAAAGCATATAGCTATCATATATCATTTCTTGAGAGACAAGGTGTTGGAGAATGACGTCGGGTTGGAGTATGTGTCTACAAAGGATCAGATAGCTGACATATTTACTAAGTGTATAAGAGCGAATTTGCACCCTATGTGCAAATCCCTTTTTTTCCCTTATCCACTTTAGAAAACCAAGGTCAAAGGCTTAATTCACTTAAGCCCATTGATGGCGGTCCACTTGGCACCTGTTTTGTGTGTCAGTCGAGGCGTTTCTATTGGGGACGCCCGCACGACGCGCAGATGTACACATGGCATGCTTACGTCCCTAACATATTCATGCATTTGGAGCCTACATAGGTGTTACACTTCCCATTGGGGGTGGATTTGTATCGCCCTCCTCAGTTGACCGACCTGGACATAGCCATTTTCTTCCTCATTCCTTCATATTTAGTCCTTGGACTTACATTTTGGTGATTAGAAAAAAAAAGGTTGGAAGAAATCTTAGACAGACTTGGCTCTCATACTCTCACTCTCACAAGCTTCACAATCCTTTTCCAAGCATTGAG
The DNA here is from genome assembly GCA_007258455.2 of Sequoia sempervirens. NCBI lineage: Eukaryota > Viridiplantae > Streptophyta > Pinopsida > Cupressales > Cupressaceae > Sequoia > Sequoia sempervirens. The sequence continues at coordinate 327,224,127 of VDFB02000003.1, forward strand.
ATCACTCTTGAAAGCTCTAAGCATTCTAGCATTCTAGCAAGACACTTTACACTTCACAGCAACAACATCAACACTCCATCACATCGGTAGAGCAAGTTTGGGACCAAACCATTACAACAGAGGCTTGAGTTCCTATCATTTCTCCCCCAAGCAACCTTGAGTGCTCTTGGTGGAGGTGGTAAGCTTCCCTCTCCTCTCCTCTATCATTTGGTTGAGTAGCATAGTATTTTTTTGTAGTGCTTGTGTTTTTGTTACTTCTTTATCTCTTCCTTTGGTCTAACTGAGGCAGGCCCCTTTACAGGCCCAACAATTTATCTCTTCCTCTTGTGTGTAGGTTTTGAAGGAATTTTTTTGGTGGAGGCTTCATCGCCCGCACAGTTGTGAGTATTTCTTTCCTTTCTTCTCCTTACCTTTGTCATTTCTACCCGTTTATCTCAGTTCTATCACTTTCTGCTATTTTACTATATTCTATGGTTTTTAGTAGTTCGAGTAGAAGTAGTTACTTAAGAATTTTTTGGGACATTCTTGCTCTTTGGTCTGAATGAGACTCAAGCGCACCTCTAGGACGCTAGTGTGTCAAACTATTGTTCATATTACGCACTAACGTCCTTTGGTCGAGAGCCTGTTAGTTTGTCCAGAAAACCTTTGTGACCTGCTCTTTCATAATCTAAAACTTCCATGATGTTCCATTGAGGATATAGGCCAGTTCACCCTATGAGGATCTCTGAACGTAGAGAACTTGTGAGTAGCGAATCCCCCTATATCACATTTTAGTGAACCTGACGTGAAGAATATTATTCTTCAGAAAAAATTGTGATGGATTTAATATCTTCTTTTATTAGTTTTGTATCTAATTTTGCTAAAGATGTTAATGATGTTCCATTTAGTGCATGTGACAGTGACTTGGTTTTGCCTATGTCACTTGGTATCTTTGATCCTTCTCATGAGATTCCTCTTGCTTCAAAGGATATCTTGTCGCAAGAAAATGGAATCATTGATACCTTTCTTAACGTGACTCTACCTACTCTTCATTCCAATGCACTCTCTTCTAGAGACGTTGCATGTGTGAATGATGAATCTCATCTTTGTTCCAATACACTCTCTTCTAGAGATGATGCATTTGAGGATGATGAACCTACCTCTCATTCCAATGCACCCTCCTTTAGAGATGTTGCATTTGCAAATGATGAATCTCCTTCCACATCTGATTCTCCTTGGATCGATGTTGAGAATGTTCCTTCAAATAACTATTCCACATTTGATCTTGTCTAGATTGATGTTGAGAATATGTATTCAAGTAATTATTCTACTAGCTGTGATGATTCAGTAAATGAGACCTATATCTCCGCTGCCCCTCAAAGGCCTAAGAGACTGGTTATTTACATGACTCTGGCTAGTCCTTCTTCTAATAGGGTTTGTTCTATTGATGGTGTTCCATCTCATAGTGGTTCTCCTAATATTTCTAAGGCTCCCTCTTATAGAGCGGTAGCCTATACTTATGAGAATAGAAAAAATAAACAACCAAGTCTTCTTTTAGCTCTTAAAGCTACAGCTAAAGCACCTAGTGATTACAATCTTTTCAAGCAACCTCTGATTACTCCAGATAAGATCTCACTGTGGGATTTGCTTCATTCTGCCCTAGTTTATCAAGGTATGCTTCAGGAAGCTTTGCAAAAGATCCTCTCACCTTCTTCCGCTAGGCCGATAGATGCTAATGGATTGATGATGTATATCCGTGTGGATTTTTTGAATATCACGTTCTATCCGCAGGAGCTCCCCCCTCCAGAAGTATAGAAGCAAGCAGAATCTCTAATGATCATAGTTAATATTAATAAGATAGGCATTAGACATACTCTCATTGATGTTGGTTCAATGCTCAATGTGTGTAGTATTGATCTATTGCCTAAGATTAATATTGACCCATCCTCTCTTAATACTTCTTTTGTTGTCCTTCGTGGGTTCGATAGTGTCGGTCAACAGTCCCTAGGCATGATAGTCTTGCCTTTGAGATTGGGACATGTTACTGTTCCTACCCTTGTATATGTCATGGCATGAAAGTTACTGTGGATTCACGCTATGGGCGCGGTCCCGTCTACCTTGCATAAATCTATTAAGTTTATTTGCAACAATAAAGTAGTCACAATTAAGGCTAACCCTGAGGCTATGCACTTATGTGAGATAGTAGCTACTGGTCAAGCTTCAGTTGTGCCAACTCTTATTCCTTTAGTGTCTTCCACTGCATCGATGTTTACTCCAACAATACCTCCTACAAAAGGTACCCTCGAGATAAATGTCCCTAAGGAAGATCCTTTTGAAGCAAGGAGTCCTAAGTGTGCTCCTTCTACCTCTTCTTAAAAGAATCCATTTCTTGGTGATGGTTGGGGTCCTTTAAACTTTACAAAATCCTTTGTTGGAGAATATAAAGTCAACCTAATCCACTTAGACCTTCTGAAACCATCATCCACACCTGCTATCAAAGATTATTATTCTTTTGTATCACAAGTTAGTGTGAGTAGTAATTGTAATATCCTTAGTGTTGATCCTCCTTCTGAGGAAGAGGATTACACTTCAGCTAAAGAGGATAGTGTTGGTAGTGCTATTAGGAAGAATGATGGTGATCCCATAGAGGAATGTGATCCCCATTTTTGGGACAATGCTCTTTATGAGGATCATCCTTCTTTTCAAGACTTGCAAACATGTATGGCCCTGGTTTTAAGCTCGTCTCTAAATGTTCCTATGAGCATAAAGGTTGTGGGTGCAAAGAAGAAGGCATTTAGGTCCCTATAGAATTTGTGCCTCGTAAGCATAATTTAGGGCTTGGTTGCTTGGATGAACAATCTAAAAAGGAACCATGATTGAATGGTGACATGAATTCCACTCAACTTTGTTCTAGTGGATTGACTTATCCTCCTTTGTCTTCTATCTTCGTGCCTTCCTCTTCTTCTTGTGAGAAGTCAAACCTTTCTCCGCAAGAGAAAGGGTTGCTTCTCACTCCTCATTCTTTATCTAAGCAAGAGTGTATCTTGTTGTGGCTTCTAAAAGCCTGCTTGAATACTCTTCCTTCTCCTACATGCAAGAAAGTTTGTAAGTATAAAGATTCTTTCTATGCATACCATTGAGTGCTTGGTCATTCCACTAGTGAATGTAAAGCCTTGCAAGATAAGATACAACATATTCATGATTTAGGTTCCATCAAACTACCCTTTGATTGATGCACCTGCCTTTACTTTGCATGGCAAGTGATATCGAGGTTTACCTCTATCCTTTCCAAAGTATTTTGCATATTTATCCTCCCCTGTGTGTTGAGGGTAGTGATAACTTGTTATGGAGATGTGTGTCCTTCTTAAGGACCCCTCTCTTCACTTTGTCTTTCAAATGAAGCATCCCTTGAGTGGACCCCTCTTCTCTTTTGAAGGGTTCTTGAGGGACCTCCTTTGAAAGCTTTTTCTCTCAAATGTATACTTTCACGTCTAGCTTAGGGGCAGCTTGACTAGACCTCGCCTTTCAAACAACGCGTCCCTTGAGTGGACCCCTCTCTTATCAAGCTGGGTTCTCGGGGGACCCCTTTGAAAGTCTTTCGGTCTACGTGACCGACCACTTTTTAGACATGTTCTGCCTGCGGGTAGACATGTCGCCAATTTTAGATACATTTTATCTAAAGGTAGATGTATCGAAACTTTAGACATGTTATGTCTGCAGGTAGACATGTCACCACTTTTAGATGCATCCTATCTATGGGTAGATGTATCGACACTTTAGACATGTTCTATCTACGGGTATACATGTCACCACTTTTTTTAGATGCATCCTATTTGCGAATAGATGTGTTGATGCTTTTATAGATGCGTTCTATCTATGGGTAGATGTATCGACACTTTAGACATGTCCTATTTGCGGGTAGACATGTTGTCACTTTTTTTAGATGCGTCATATTTGCGGGTAGACATGTCGACGCTTTTTTAGATGTTTTCTATATGCAGGTAGACGTATTGACGCTTTGGACATGCTCTATCTGCGGGTAGACATGTCGCCACTTCTCGACTCTGCGGAGTCTGCTTCCTTGAGGTTTCTTTCATGTGATAATTCTTGAAGGATACCTTCCTTGCAGGTCTGCGGGCTTGTAAGGCACTTTTCGGTGATACGGGTCTCCTCCTCGAGCAGGGTTTGCTTTTATCACCTTCTTTGTGGTGTGGGTTCTACTCCTGAGCGGGTTTTGCTTTCACTGCACAATTTATCTCTCTCTTCTCTCTCGTATATACCAAATCAAAGATTTGCATCTTCTTCATCCTGAGTATATGCTCCTCTTTCTTTATCTCAAAAGTTCTTCTATGTATTGTTTGGGGACGACGCATAGTACTAAGACAACCTTTTACATTGAGGCCTCTTTCACTCTGTTGACTCAAATCCTTTAGCTTTTTATGCTCTAACGTTGTTATCTATTGCAGGTTCTTCTTGTCTAATGTATTATCTGCTTCCTAGACAATTCAAGTATACATTTCTAGCCTTACTCTTTCTTGATCTACTTTACTGAGCACTCACCAGTGTCCATGCTTGCTAAAGTGGGGGAAAAATGTATAAGAGTGAATTTGCACCCTATGTAAATCCCTTTTTTTCCCTTATCCACTTTAGAAAACCAAGGTCAGAGGCTTAATTCACTTAAGCCCGCTGATGGCGGTCCACTTGGTGCATATTTTGTGTGTCGGTGGAGGCGTTTCTATCAGGGACACCCGCGTGACGCGCTTACGTCCCTAAAAGATTCATGCATCTAGAGCCTACAGAGGCATTACACTTCCCATTGGGGGTCAATTTGTAATGCCCTCCTTGGTCGACCGACCTGGACATAGCCGTTTTCTTCCTCATTCCTTCATATTTAGTCCTTGGACTTGCATTTTGGGGATTAGAAAAAAAAAGGGTTGGAAGAAATCTTGGATAGACTTGGCTCTCATACTCTCACTCTCACAAGCTTCACAATCCTTTTCCAAGCATTGAGCTCACTCTTGAAAGCTCCAAGAATTCTAGCATTCTAGCAAGACACTTTACACTTCATAGCAGCAACATCAACACTCCATCACGTCGGTAGAGAAAGTTTGGGAGCACACCATTGCAGCAACACGGCTTGAGTTCCTCTCATTTCTCCCCCAAGTAGCCTTGAGTGCTCTTGGTGGAGGTGGTAAGCTTCCCTCTCCTCTCCTCTATCATTTGGTTGAGTAGCATAGTACTGTTTTGTAGTGCTTGTGTTTTTGTTACTTCTTTATCTCTTCCTTTGGTTTTCCATGGAGGTGGGAACACCAAAATGGGGTCTAGCTGAGGTAGGCCCCTTTACAGCCCCAACAATTTCTCTCTTCCTCTTGTGTGCAGGTTTTGAAGGAATTTGTTTGGTGGAGACTTCATCACCCGCACAGTCGTGAGTATTTATTTCCTTTCTTCTTCTTACCTTTGTCATTTCTACCCCTTTATCTCAGTTCTATCACTTTCTGCTATTTTACTGTATTCTATGGTTTTTAGTAGTTCGAGTAGAAGTAGTTACTTAAGCATTTTCTAGGACATTCTAACTCTCTGGTCCGTACAAGATGCTAGCATGCTGCGCTGTTGTATGTATTCTGCGCTGACGTCCTTTGGTCAAGAGCCTGTTAGTTTATCTAGAAAACCTCTGTGACCTGCTCTTTTAGAATCTGAAACTTCCACGCTATTCCATTGAGGTGATATGGGGAAGTTCGCCCTGTGAGGATCTCTGAACATAGAGAACTCGTGAGTAGAGAATCCCCCTATATCACACTAAGGCTCTTCTGAAGGATACTTTTGAGTATCTCAGGGAGAAGTTGGGGGTCATTAGACCTGCTTCTTCAAAATAGGAGCACATGAAGGTGCATCAGTCTAGTGGATTTGTAGATTCTTCATTTGTCTGGACTGATGGATGGGTCTACTCCAAAGGGGGAGTAGAAAGTTTCATTGTTGTAGTATGAGTTGTGTGGGTGCACTCCTAAGGGGTAGTGTTCAAAAGTTTTTGTTCTTTTCCATTGATGTCAAAGGGGGGAGAGAGTCATGTGAAAAATAGTAAAAGGGAGAGAGTCAAAGAAGAGGCTAAAAGAACGAGTATTGTTGTCTTTGATGGTTTTTCACATCATGTGTTGCCATCAATGATAAACGAGGAGATTGTTGCAAGTATGGGTAAGTTTGGTGGTGTTGTCATTGATGTTGTCATTGATGTGAACACAATATAGGTTGTTGCAGGTTGTGCATGTATAGTTGAGATGTTGTTGAAATGTTGTGAGTACATGGAGCTATCCTTATAATGTTGTAGACATGCTGAAATGATGAGTTACCTAGTCCTTTTGAGAAAATTAATAAATAGTGAAGACTGAGTGGTGTGTGTGTTCATAATGAGCTCCAGTTTTGTGCTCTGCATTTCTTTTGTATTGATCCTATGCTTGTGCAAATCTGACATATTGTTTATTGGCATTTGTTGATGATATCTTCTGGATTGTAGCTTCTGGATTGATGGAAAGCGTAAGTTATGTTCACCAGTATGTGAACTGGTTTGGTAGAATTGTTTGTTTGTGAACTAGGAGAGATGTTTCTGCTCCATAGCTCTCTATTGAGTTGTTTCTGATCTTGTGGATCTAGTAAAAGGCTTGTTAAAGTGATATCTCTATTATGGTAAAAGTGTTTGTGATTTGGTGCTCCAGAAGATGTGTTCGAAAGCTTTTGTGGGTGTTTCTACACTCTAGTTAGATTGGTGAGAAGTATTTTGACTTTAAAGGTTGTTGTAGCTGATGCGAATGAATTTGATGTTTTGCAAGTTGTGTTTCAGTGTATGATGAAATGTGTCATGTGGTCTGCATGCTACCTTCTTGATGTGAAAGTGTGTATTTCAAAGATCATTTGTGTTTTCATTAGGTTTGGCTAATTTGGTGTTTACAATTCATACGAAGGATAAGTTTTAATTAAGGAAGTGTGTGATTGATCCAAAGATGTTGTTTTGGGTCATAATTAAAGTATTGGTGTGGTTTTCTCTCATTTCTTTCCACTATGGGAATGTTGAGTTGCCAACCTAATTTGAATTTGTAAAATGAAGCGTGTATAGCCAACCTTGGAGAAAGTTTCTAAGGTTGAAGATGGTATCAATGCAAGTCAAGATGTGAAGGATTAGAAAATACAAAGTAATGAAGTAAGCCACAAGTGTGAGAAGCAAAGTTGTGTGAAAGTAAGGTTAGGCAATGATACTTTAATGTGTTAGACCCCTGAAAGAAATGAGCCAATGGTTTTTGTAATCTCTTGATCAAGGTTGTGGATGTGTGTAATTTTTTGTGGTGGGTTTTTCTGTTATCTTTTGTATTTGTAGGTAGTGAACCTCCTTTGGACAGTGAGTCTTATCTGTAGGAAATGAGCCTTTGTATCTAGACAGTGAGTCCTTTTGGGCAGTAAGCCTCTTTGTATTTGGTTTTGCAATTACTTTATATTGTGAGTTAATCCTCACCATGGTTTTTCCCTTATTGGGTTTTCCATGTAAAATCTGGTGTTCATTGTGTTGATTTTACTTTTTGTTATCTACATTGGATGTTCATACTTAATAACAAAATTGTGTGGTTGTGAAGTTGATAAGTATTTGAAGTTTGTGTTTGAATTTGGTGACAACTAATTCACCCCCCTCTCAGTTGTCTTGTGCCTTTTACAATCTCCCCCTTTGTCATTGATGGAAACATGTGCCAAAAATAAAGCTTACTTCACAACCAAAATTGTGCAACATCAATGAACTCAACTCCCCCTTTCATATGTACAAAAAAATAAAAATGTTTTTAAAACCAAAACACCAAAACATTGTTTAAACACACCCTTCTCTACATAGAACCTTCTCCACACAAAACCTTCTCCCCCTTTGTCATCAAGGAAAAAGGGTAAGGAAATGTTAAAAAAAACTAAGAACTAGGGTATCTTGTAGTTCTTTGAGAATTGCTTCCCAAGCCAATTTTCCATTATCCAAACCCATTTTTCTCTAGTAAGAGATTTACACAGTGATTCCAGTTCCACTAGGAATTCTTCTCCTTCTTCTTGAGTGGATGGATTGATGTTCATCTTCTCCAATTTTTTTGCATCTACCAAGCACTTTATATGGGAATATGTTTGGAAATTACCAGATCTCCAAGCTATCCAAAGTGCCTTATTTCATCTTCTTTTTGCCTTTGCAAAATGAAAAATGTGTTCTGAAGGTCTACAATAGAAGTCCAACCAATGTAGCTTTTGTCATCTTCGACCTTGTAGTCTTTGTAGGCATCAACAAGATGAGATTCTATTGATTCCATTAAATCCTTAATGCCTTGAGTGGTGTCAGGCCATCACATGTAGTATGTGAACAATATTTGAGCTTCTTCTTCATAGTCCTTTACTTCTTTCAAACTCTACAATACTTTGTTATGCATAATTGCACATTTATCCTATAGAATCAATAATCTTTCCTCTAGAAGACTTGACTATGGCTCTTTCATATTTTAGATCTTAAGATTAGAGGTATATTCCTTGATAGAATCAACTATGAACTTTAAGTCCTCAATCAGTGCTAAGGAATCATCAACGGTGACACTGGGGGTTGTCTCCTATAAAGCTCTAATAGCTTCATTTATCAATTTAGTTCCTCTCTGATAATTTTCAGCAGTTTCCTAAGTAAAAAAAGTTGAGAAAAGTTCCACAAATATTTATTCTTTCATTTGGTGCAATCTTAGTAAAATCCACATAACCCGGATGTGATGGGCGCTTGATTAATTGAGGTGGTAGCACTAGCTAAATTTTCATTTTCCTTGTCAATAGAACTTTGAGAGTGCTTCTAGAAGATTCTCTGGATGGTCTTGATGGCTTAGTAGCCTTGGGATTTTATTCTTCACTTCTTTCATCCTAAGATTCTTTCTTGTTTTCCTCTTCCTTCTCTTCTTTTTCTTCTTTTTCTTCTCCTTTTTCTTCCTCTTCTTCTTTCTCTTCTTCGAAGGGTTTTTTAGAAGATTTATCTTTTTTTTCTTTCTCCCTCTTATCCTCATCATCCTTAAATCAACATTTTTTTTTATCCTTACTTCCTTCATCTTCATCTTTGTCTTTCTCACCATTGTTTCTAGTAGATTCATGATGTTCTTCTAGTTCATTACCGATATCATCTTTATGTTGATCTTTAGTATGTTTGTTGGTTGTCTCCTCTATATCATTCATAGGGGAAGGTGTCTCCAAAATATCATGTAAATTTCACCAACAGTTTCCAAAATTGGGATGATCCATTACCTTTGTAACATTAATATGCTCTTGTGCTTGAGCTGTATGGGATGAAGAACTAGTTCATGTCCCATAATTCTTTGCCAAACTTCTGACTATTTCTAGAGTGTCTTGCCTTACCTTTTCTATACTTTATTTTTAATTATTCATAAGAATATTGACTCTCTGCTTGACTCTAAATAGTGTAGAACATTCATTTTTCATCTTATCATTAGCATGTATGGCTTCGTGCCTCCTTTGTACTAACATTTTCTAGACATTGTCAGTCACTTTCTTCTGCATATTTTCCATACTCACATTGCAAATAACTATATATTGAATGAAATCATTAATAATGGTTTCCTTATCTTGATCATTAACTTCATCAAACAGCTTAGCTGTCGGCTAAAGATCTTCATTTTCAATCATGTTATTCACTAAGGCTCCTAGATTTAGAGATGGTCAATCACTTTCTGAGGGAGAGCCAGGAATAGTGATAACTTTAAGAAATCCCCTTCAAACAAAGATATAAAATCCTAGTGAATCATTCATTTTTTTAGGAAAAAATATTAATTTCTATTGGAAAATCTTTCCTTTTATTCGAATTTTTTTTTAATTTTATTGGTATTTTTTTTACATCACTAAAATTTTGTAGAAAATTTTGGAAAAGCTTGAAAATAATAGGAAAATGCATTAATTATGATGGTGAATCCTTCCCATCTAAAAATAATCCTCGTGGAAAATTAGGGGCCAGAGGGTGGAAATTATCGATGGGTTTAAGGGGTAGACTATAATATTTACTTGTCACCATTGTTTTAAATATAATATAATGGTCCTCATTATATTATGCAACATAAAATGTACCCATGATATATAATTCTCATGGGGCTCAAAATTGCTTTTAGATCATTGATCTAATGAGTGTTGTTGTACTCTATAAGGTAAAATGTACTCACAATCTATAATGCTCATGAGACCCAAAATTGTGGGCCCCATGAGTATTAAAAATTGTGGGTACATTTTACCTCATGGAATACAACAAGGAACATTATATTATATTATAAGTCAACATGATGGAAGCTAAAGATTAGAAATATGGTCCTAAAGTAACCAATAATTATGATATGCTATTGGAAAATTAATATAAATTTCTACTATAATTTATATAATTTAGGTGAATTTGATATAATCATATATCAAATATTGTGGCAAATTTTTGACTTAAATTTTTTAGTAAAATAAATTCTTTGGCGATTTAAATAAGACTATAATAAAATTTTGTAAAAATGTGGCGATTTAAGGCACGTTATAGCTCAAACTATTAGCCAATTTTGGATTCCCAAAGTTCAACTATTAGCCAATTGTCGAATATTAGTGACTAAAAAAAACACTGGCCAGGAATGTCCTCCTTAGGATCTGATGTGCCTTCTTGATTCTTCTTCTTATGTACATGAATTTTGAAAGCATTTTCTTCTTCCTCTATTTCTTCATCTGTTGAGATATTGACTGTAGTTTCTACTTCTTTGTTGCTAGAGGAAGTACTACTCCTTCTATTCCTTTTCAACTATTTCTCTTCTTGCATGCCAAGATCTATTTCTTCATGTAAAACATCACTTATGTTTCTTTTCCTGTTATCCTTTTTCTTTACTCTTCCTCTGGGTGTAGCAGATGGTGCAGTAGGGGCTATGTTCTTTCTTTTAAAAGAATGAGTACTAGGACTGGTAAAGGCAGTTACATCAATTGATGCAAAAGTATTGTGTTCTTTCTTCTTTCCTTTCTCTATTGTAGCAGCACTAGAAGTAGGTGCAACAATGGAAGATATTCTTCCTAATTTTTTAGGTCTAGAGGACTGTTTAGATGGTCTAGCCTTCCTCTCATCAAGAGCTTCCCTTAATAGATCAACATCCTCCTTAGAGAGTTAATGTGCTTGGAAGAATGCCTCAACATTCTTAGTTACTCTTTTTTCTCTTAGGGGTTCAGAAGTTTCCAAGTGCACTTCACTATATTTTTCTTCATATGTACCATGTCGAGGTAGAGAGGGGTCCCTAGGACTACTTAACAACATTTCAATGAAACTCTCAGCAATTTTTTCATCAATTTCATATCCCAGAGGCTCTATCCAAAGAGTTCTAGGTTCTACTACTTCTATGATGCAGTCATCAGTAGTTATAAGAAAAGTTATTTCCTTTGCATACTTCTTTACAAGACTTTTGGGAACGCTATCTCTTTCATACATATTGTTATGGAAAACTGTAAAGAATACAGTCAAAGAATTATTTTGTGCTCTTAAATCTCCAAGACTGTTCAAGTGTTCAAAGATTTGATGTGCAACTGGCTTGTTGCACTCCCATATAATGTTTTTCCTTCCTGGTAGCTCCTTGAAAAATAGAACAACAGACGAACTACCAATGTACCAAACTCAAAGGAGTGTTTCTTTGACTTAATCTAGTTTAGGTTCTCCATAACTTGCATCCTGAGAAATTCACATAGATCGCAATCTCTCCCATTTACTACCATTTCATGTGCAGAATGAATTGTTGTAGCAGATACAAAATTTCCTTGATTGGTGAAGTATATTTTCTGTCCAATCATAATAGTAGCATATCTCACGGCTAGGTTTGCAATGGGTTTAGTAATCATAGCTCTCTTGTCATATGTGGTGCCAGTTATCTTCATGACCACATCAATCTTCACAATTTTTAGCACTAGTATGGGTCTAGTGTAACAAAGACCAGTTGCGGCTTGAATTACTTCCTTGGTGATTACCCAAACTTTTCTTGTCCACAAAATTTTTTCATGTACCCTACTAAGTGCCATCCTAAAAAAATTTGTATCCATCTCACTGGAAAAATTCGGGAACCAATTCCAAACATCTAGCTTCTTCTGAATTAGGTTTTCAAATTCAGGTTTTATAGAGTGGTTATCTCCTATCAATACATTATACCATTGATCACTAAGCTCTTGGTGGTCAAATTCTTCTAACTTTCCATGAATACAAGTTATAGTATCCTTAGTGGGTAGAACACTACTCAGAATCTATGAGAACCCACCCACGAGGTCCATTTCATAGACTTTCAAGGAAAACCTTCTAAATTTTGGTCGGGGTCTCTCAAATACTTCCACCATAGTCGGAGTGGCCATTTTCCTCAAATTAATTGTATATGATAATTATGAAATGTAGCTTCAACTAAAACCCACAAAGTATAGATAGCAGCAAATACCTTTTCAAGCTTCGTCAAAAACTAGGGTTTGATCCCAAATTCTCCGAATCACTTTCAAATTTCTTCAGATCGCTTTGCTTCCTCCAAATGTGCAAATGTATTTTTACTCAACTTAATTTCTCACTTTATGTCTTACAAATTTTAGCCTAATTTTTCATTAAATTCATTCCAACTTCCAAAAAGATGATAAACATTATAAAGTACACTGTAAAGCCTAAAATGGTTCGTAATTCTCCAGATTTGCATATTTTTTGCCAAAAATTTCTTCAACATATTCAAAATGAAACCTTACACCATATATCCTTGTGTCATGGCTTGACACCTCTCATATCAGGGGTTTGTTAGATTTATGTGTCACTACTCCCCCTAAAACCATTACTGGGTTTAGTTTTTAGAAGTATCTGCCCCAGATGCATATACAAATACATTTGATTCATCCTTATTCTCAAGTTCCTCCTTTTTCCTCCAAATATTCTCCATTTCCTTTCTCACTTCAACAAGGTCCACTTTATTCATAGGTTTATTCTTTTGTTCTAGATCTAATTTCTTTCCATTTTTGCTTTTGCAAAATTTTGAGATTTCCTGGTTTGTTGCGGGTGTAACACACATGTTTCTAACTAACCTAATTTGCATTTAACCTTGATTTTCACTGAATAGCTTTATGTCCAAATATATTTCATGTATAGTAGTAACCTTGAAAAGACTGAATCCTTCTACCAGTATTGAATCTATTCATCATTATCTAGCTTCTACATTCTGTAGCTCTATGTCCAAACTTATTGCAAGTAAATCATTGTTCAACAAAGAACCCAACATTTTGATTCTTTCTACTTCTACATTTTGTTGCCCTATGACCAAATTTATTGCATGAAAAACAAGTTCCATGAAAAGATGGGTACCTTTGTGCATTAGGTTATCTGATAGGAATCCTTCCCATATTGCTTCTGTGCTTCTTGATCTGCCTTCCATTGCTTTGAGTCTTCCTTTGATTGTCCACTTTGTTAGGAATCTAGTTTCCTTTAGAAAATTTTCCTTCTTCAAATCCTTGACCACCCTTGTCTTTAGAGGGTTTCTGAAATGCAATCAATTCATCAATTATTGTAGAACTTGCTTTGAATTTGTCCTCATGAGCTCTTACTTTCTCCAAGTCAAACCTTAAAGTTACCACTTCTTGTTCAAGCTTTGTAAATTCATCAATTTTGCTTTGAATTTTAGCTTTCCAACATTCTTCAATTCATTTATTTTCTTCCACTTGTACTTTTAGTCTAGTGATTTCTTCATTTGCTTTCATCAATTGATCACTGACCGCTCTATGCCTTTCTTTGAACTTTTTGATTTTCTCTCTTAACTTTCTGATGCATTCATTTGCTTCACCAAAATTTTCTTTCAAGGTTTCTTTCTCACTTTCACTTTTTTTTGGATCTTCAAGAGTAGCATGGAGTTCCTTAGTTACAAAAATATCTTCTTGAGGAATAGGATGTTGCAAGTATGAGGATATTTGGTAGTGTTTCCATTAATGTTGTCATTAATGTCAACACAGTTCAGTATATTGCAGATTGTGCATGTATAGTTGAGATACTATTGAGATGTTGTGAGTACATGTAGCTATCCTTATTATGTTGTATATGTGTTGAATTGATGAGTTTCCAAGTGCTTTTGATAAAATTAATAAAGAGAGAAGTCAGAGTTATGAATGTGTTTAGAATGTGCTCCAGTATGTGCTTTGCGTTTCTCCCGTGTTTATCCTACACTTGTGCGGATCCGAAGTGTTGTTTTTTGATGATATGATGGTGATATCTATTGATTTGTTGCTTATGGTTTGATGAAGTGTGAGAGTTGTGTTCACCGGTGTGTGAATCGTTCTGGAAGAGTTAACTTTCTATGACTGGAAGAAATGTTTATGCTCCACAATCCTCCACATTTCTATTTCAGATCTTGGGGATCTGGAATGTGTCTTATAATGGTGTTCTCTTGGTTTTGGCAAAGATGTGTTTGGTTTGGTGATCTAGAAGTCAAGTTTCAAAGTTGTATGTTTTTGCACAGTTCGAATGGATTGATGGAAGGAGTTTGGTGTTCGAAGATTGTTGCACCTGTTGCGGGTGTATTTGAAGGAACTTTAGATGTGTTTTCATGCATAATGAAGTGTTTTGCATCATCCACATGCTATCTTCTTGTTGGGAAGCGTGTACATCAATGTTCATTTGTGTTTTCATTAGGTTTGGCCAACCTGGTGTTTACACTTCATTTGAAGAATTTAATTTAATTAAGGAAGCATGTGGTTGATCCGAGACATTATTTTTGGTCTTGGTTAAGTATATTTATTGGTCCACTCTCATTCCTTTTCACTGTAGGAATGTTGAGTTTCTGACCTAATTTAAATTTAGGAAATGAGGTGTATGTGGCCGATCTTGGAGAAAGTTTCTAAGGTTGAAGATGGTATAAATGCAAGTCGAATTGTGAAGAATTGGATAATGATGCAAAGTGACGAAGTAAGCCATAAATCAAAAGAGTAGAAGTGTGTGAAAGTGAGTTGAGGCAGTAGTACTTCATTGTGTTAGATTCTCGAAGGTAGTGAGCTGAAGGTTTCTAGAATATTTTAATCAAGGTTGCAGATGTGTGTAAATTTCTATGGTGGATCTTTTGTTCTCTTTTTTTATTAGTAGGCAATGAGCCTCCCTGTTGGACAATGAGTCCTTTTTGTAGGCAGTGAGCCTTTGTATTTGGATAGTGAGTCCTCTTCTGGGCAGTGAGCCTCTGTATTCAGTTTTGTAATCTCTTTATATTGTGAGTTAAACCTCATCGTGGTTTTTCCCTTATTGAGTTTTCCACATAAAAATATGGTGTTCATTGTGTTGGTTTTACTTTTTGTTAAATTTGTGTTTCATGTTCATACTAAATAACAAAATAGTGTGGTTGTGGAATTGGTAAGTGTTGAAGTTTTAAGTTTGAATTTTTGTGACAATTGATTCACCCCCCCTTTTAGTTTTCCCGCACCTTTTAACAATTGGTATTTGAGCCTCGGTTCCTTGGTGTAGAGCTAACCACTTAAGGAAGATCTGATGTCGCATGAGTTCGTGATCCCTATGTTTGATGGATCTAATTATAGTGACTAGAAAGCACAAATGAGATGGTATATTATCTCTCTTGGTTTCAAGACATGGAAGGCTATTGAAATGAAGTATTTATTCCTGATGGGTGGTCTTACTACTGTAGATGAGATTTCTTCTTATGAGGAGAATGAGAAGGCAAGGTATACTATTTTCAATGCTTTATCTAAAACTGAGCATACTAAGGTTTTTTCTTTAGGCACTACTCACGAAGTCTAGAAGAAGTTGGAAGAGTTGTATGAAGGAAATGAAAGAGTAAAATTGACAAAGAAGTTGGCGGAAAAGCGTAGATATGGGAATCTAAAAATGGAAGAAGGTGAAGATTTCATAAGCTATTTCCAAAGGGTTGATATGATAGCAAATGAAGTTAGGAATCAAGGGGGAAACCTGATAGATGAAGATATAATTGATAAGATCTTAATAACCCTACCTGATTGTTATAGTGATAAGATCTCGGTTATTGAAGAAATGTATGATTCTAAGAAGTATACTAAAGAACAGTTATTCGACACCTTGACACCATTTGAGATGAGAAAGTTCAGGAAAGAAGAAAAGACATAAACAACATTTAAGGCAATGAAGATTGAAGATGATCCAGATAGTGATGGTTTTGATGCCTCAATTCTTACTGACATGTAACTCCTGTAGGGAAAAGTCACTGTGACATTATTCATGTCTGGCCGACTAACTGTTGAAGAAGATCTTGAAATGTTCATATCGCTGTGACAGGGTTGATGTCTTGCCAACAAGTCTATCGCTGTGACTTTCTATGTTTAGAGTGACCTTCTGGCGAATGGAGATCTCTGGGAGATAGTTTGATCTTATTGGGCTAACTCACGGGTGTTGGGGAGAGGTCCCAACAAATCGTGAAAGTCTCACCGACTGCACCTGGTCATCGGGGAAACACAAGGCTCTCGGGATGAGGTCTTAACGAAACTGGAAAGTCTCACCGACGGGAGTATTCTCGTGGTGCCTTCGCGGTGACAAAATATTTCACTGAGAAGTCTTGGTGACTTGGATAAGTCACACCGACAGTCTTTGGTAAGATGTGGGGTGCTCGAAGAAAGGTCACGGCGAAAAGGCATAAGTCTTTCCGACTCAGTAAGACTTGGTGATGCTCGATGAAAGGTCTCAGCGACTTGGATAAGTCTCACCGACTTGGTAAGACATGATGGAACTCGATGAAAGGTCATAGCGAAGTTTGAAGGTCTTGCCGACAAAAAATGCTCATCGATGTAACATGAAGATCGATATGTCTTGCCGATGGAATGTCTGATCATTGTGACTTGTGTCTTTGATATGAGTCTCACCGAAGAGCGATAGTCACGCTGAATGGAAAACACACGATGACATGACTTGAAGATTTCAACATAAGGTCTTGGCGATATGTGGAAGTCTTGCCGATGGTTTCTCTGAGTTCAATATGACCTGCGTGCATTCGATATGAGTCTTGCCGATAAGGGAAACTCTTGCCAATAGGAACAAAATGGACATCGATGGTTTCGGTATGACATGTGACACTCATTATGTTGTCTTGCCGACTTTTGGAGACTTAAGCCGATATCGACAGAGAAACTTTGTGGCATCGGGGAGACACTGTTAGTGTCTCACTGATATGCCAACAAAGTTTGACCCCCTTTGATTGTGCGACCATCCTATGTGGCATCCCGCTGGACCAATCAGAGGAAGTGGATTTCAAACAGATGACGATTGGTTTTTTGCATCAGTTGCAGCACTGGAGAAAAATTGCATGCAAGAAAAAATTTGAAAAGGCATGGAAAATTTCTTCGATCGAGCATTGGCGGATAAGGATCAACAAGATGATAAAATCAGAATGTGATAAGAATTCTAAAATGAATCAATCGAATTATTTTTGAGAGCATTTTTCTGTAAAAGAAATTGAACAGTGAAACTACTGTGAAATACCAGAGAGTTGTATTTCTGATTGTATGTAATTGTTGTTACTGTAATGCAAAGAGATTCAACTTGGTGTGGTGGGTTTTTTCCTGAAAGGGTTTCCCACGTAAATCTATTATTCATTTGTCTTTGTGTGTTTGTTCTATTTCTGAAATTCTTTCATGCGTGTCTTCATTAGATTGTAATTTGAGAATTCAAAGCCCTGCATTGCATTC